>LPNX010488439.1:502362-645620 GCA_001517045.1 Pseudotsuga menziesii | reverse complement strand
TCCCTTCAGTGGCCACATAGAACATCAGGGGAATCCATTCGAATTTGAATAATTTACCATTTGCCCTCCCGAAGATCCGGTTCAACATTAGAGCTATGAAGCTGTACGGGGGTCTGAGGGTGGCTGTATCGTAATCTTCGGTAACTCTATGTCTAAAGAGTTTCCCTGGCAATAGCATTTTCCTCATGGTGTCTATCAGATCCATACTGAGACTGTCCAACCACTCATTGGACAAGAAGACTTGAGGCTCAGGTAAGTGGTAGGCTAAGGACACATACCCAGGGCTAAAGGAAGCGTAGCCCTGACTTCCAACATTGCAGATCAGCATCGATCCATGGTTTGTGTGCGGAAGGATCCACCTCATCAGTTCAGCACAGGGAAACATCTCGGGCCTAGTGGCAACCTTCATGATTGCAGACTTCTCTATGTTTGTGTAGATGTGTTCCTCCTCCAGGCCTGTATCTGGAACTTCCCTTCAGGAAATCATTCTGTGTATGTCTCCCCATTTATACTCAGGGTCCACCCCTGTGACACACTGTGTATCTTCATATATGTATTCAGTAGGTATATCGGCTTCTATGGCCGTTTGCTCTTCTACCACAGGTGCTTTCTTTTTCTGCCTTTTGGACATCTTGAAATCTTCCTGCAATGCGAAACATCATGATATGAAGCCATTCAGATTTTGAAAATGTTAAGAAGTAGTTTATTCTTTCTCCATTTGTATATTTGGCTACAATGGTATCAGTCATAGGTTCTTTATATTTCAGAATTTGACCTAGTTATGCAATCTGTTGAGCTTACACTATCATCTTATAAGTGTAACATATATATGCATAACCAACCTACATTGGGATTATTGAATTAGCAGCACAAAACACAACCCATCTCTGCAATATAACTAACCATAAATGCTACAGGATATACTTCATCAAATGGTCTGCCATCGAGCCTAATCAATATATTAATTTATAACAATGACATCAAGTAATGTAAATGCAAAAACAACATGATTATCCTGCAAACTTAAACCAACCCTAGCAAGAATAAGAGTAGCACAGCCTAAGCCGCTCGCGGCCATGACCATTACATTGGTGCGGTCATTAAATACGGGCACCCACGACAATCCTTCGCGCAGAGGACACCGATCAGCGCCATTGCTCATTATACCCGTAAAGCTTCGAATAATGACCGCGGCACGGCCCTAGGGCTTCATGGTGGCCAGCAATGGCGAACGCGCAGTGCGAAGGCTACGACTAGGGCTCGCGGAAGAGGAAAATAAACGGCCGGACATCTATCATGGCCAAACTGCGAAAAAATCCCCTCCCCCAAACGCTTCAAAGTCCACATCGCAACAAGAAATAACCAGGTGCAGGCGGCATAACGGCCGCCTGCACCTTGTCTTCCCCTTTTTCTATGGATGAACCAAAACGCAGAGGTAGATGAAACTCGGCTTTATAAAAGGGAAAAAACCCTAATCCCTCCAACGGCCAAAAACTATTCCCCCCAATAAGATATGACGCGGGCGCAACTGCTGGGGAGAACGAAACTACCAACCCTAGCCGCGGGTAAAGAAAAAACCGTTTTACGGACAACGACAACAACAGGCCGTAAAAACTTCACAGTTTTCACCCCAAGTAACCCAGCCAAAACTTTGAAAAGAAGGGCTTAAGCTCCTACCTGGCAGGATTGCACGAATGAACAGGTGACAGAGATGGAGTCCTTGACCAACAGCTGGCCGCGGGTACCGGTACGAAGCTCCACACAACTCGCTAGCTCGACAATGCGACAGCTCGGACGCGATAAAACAATAAAAAAAACAACCACGCGCCCCGTATATATAAAAAACTAGCACGTGCGACGAGTCAGATCAGTCGGGCCAGATAGGAAAGTCTCGGTGGGCGGCTCAACTTATCTACGCCCGCAACGGCGGGACACCCTCTTTACTCCACCACCCGCATCACCAAACAAAGGCATACGCTTTAACACGAGGTCGGGCGGCAACGGATTCATTTGTCGGGCGATCAGGAGTTTGGCGACCTCCGCAACGGCGGGTGCATCGCGGAAGCCAACATTCTCCATGACACCGACAAACGAAGTCAGCCATAAACCGTAACTCTCCATCTTTCTTTGGACCGCAACGGCGGCAAGGGCAGAATTCGTCCCCCTCCGACACGATATTAAGAATGCGCCCGCAACTGCTATATGACAACCAAGATAGGAGGCAGGCCCGCAACGGCGGGGTGGACAAACAACCGGGTTCTTGTAGCCACCCGCAACGACGGGGCGAGAAACAAAGGTCAGGCTTCGAAAGCCACCCGCAACGGTGGGGCCAAGATCGAAAATGAAGTTTCGGAAGCCACCCGCAACAGCGGGGCGGAAAAGATAAAGATGAGTTGAAAAGGACCCGCAACGGCGGATCGACCAAAGACGAAACCTCCCGATCCAAGAAGATCTTGCAATGAAAACAAGTAGAAACTCAATTTAAAATAAAAAACATGAAAATATTGAGAAACCAGCTAAGTGAAAGCGCTCAAATTCCATGCAGGCACTTCGAAATCCATAAGTTGAACTCAAAAGGATGAAAACAAGAAAAGGACTGAACTAATCCAAAGCAAAGGAGGGTCCAAAATTTTTTAGAAATTTGGGAAAATTGTTACAGCTGCAACACACCGGCAATGGTGTCTTTTAAGGAAACGAAAAATATTTGGAATTCCTTGGAATAATCTGTACCGATCAAGACCGGGGACATGGATATGGCATCTTTGATAGACTTGAAAGAATCTTTCCCTTCATCCATCCACTCAAACTTAAGATCTTTCTTTAATAACTTTTGTAGAGGTTTCATTATTTCTGCTAGATTTGGGATGAATCTCCTTATGAAATTGATATGACCATTGAAAGACTGGAGAGATTTTAGATTTTGAGCAAAGGGGAATTTCTTAATGGATTTGACTCTCTTAGGATCAACCTTGACACCATCCTTAGAAATTATGTGCCCCAACAACTTGCCTTCATCAACCCCAAAGATTGACTTGGTAGGGTTCAAGGAAATACCATATTTCCGACATCTTATGAAAACCTTTGTAAGATGACTTATGTGGTCATGTATTTACATTGAAAAAATAGTTAAGTCATCTTGATATATTTCGATGATTTTTCCTATAAGTTCTTTGAAGGAAAAATCCATGGCTCTTTGGAAGGTGGCACCAACATTCAATATGCCAAAAGGCATTCTTAAAAATTTATAGGTACCCCAGGGTGTGGTGAATGTAGTCTTATGTTGATCCTCCTTATTTACCAACACTTGGTTATAACTAGAAAAACCATCCAACATGGACATCATTGCTGATCCTGTTACTCTTTGAAGGAATGTTTCCATGTCGGGTAATGGGTAATTATATTTAAGGCATGATGTATTCAGATTTCTAAAATCTATACATATTCTAATTGACCCATTCCTCTTTCTGACAACAACTAAGTTGGAGCACCATGATGAATGTCTTGTAGGTGCTATGATCCCTGCTGCTAACATTTTCTGAAGTTCCTTCTGCACAATGGGGGCCAACTTAGGCTTCTTAGGGTTTTCTACATGTTGTTTGCTTAGCTTCTCTCTGTGGAGTATCACGCTAGTGTTTTCTGGTGTAGGTATAGTAGCATATGTCCAATCGATTTGAACGTACCCACTAAGAGTTGCAACCCATTTTCTGGATAGCAACATACCCCAATTATCTGGAACATCTATCACTACCACATCCATCGACATGTCAATGTCAGGATACGTGGCCAATTTAACTTGTAAATTTAATATTATCCCTACCACTTCAACTTCTCTTGCATCCATTGCAAAAACATTGTGGTAGGGTCGGGTGACCCTTAGATTTAGTTGTTCCATTACTTTTCTTGTCATAACATTTGATGAAGCACCTGAATCTAACATGCAGTTATGAAGGAGAAGGTTATCAACTAAGAGGGAGACATAAAAAGGTGGGTGGTCTTCTCTTCTTGGATCAACACTATTGAGGACTATAGGCATATCTATAGGTTCAATATGTTTAGCTTCAAATATAGCATTATTATTAGGGAGAGGATCCTCTTTTACAATACTATGAGTTTTACTTTGACTATCCTCTATGGCTTTCAACAAATTTTCTTTTTGACCTGGAATTTTAAGGACATCAATTGCATAAACATGAATCTTAGCACTACTTATGCATTCTCCCATATCAACATTTGGTTTAGGGATAACAGGGGGACTTGGGAGAGGAGGAATGGTTACCTTTGGCTTGTACTATTTAGACGGTGATGGCTTCTCCTTTCTTTGATAAACTGCACCCTTGAATCTCGGCTCCTTCATTTCCTTGATTGTTTCTGGAAAAGGCATTAAACCATAAAAGTTGGAAAGGAGGTCCTTCTCATAACTGTAATCTATGGCCTGCTGCCAATGCTAGTTTGATAAAGGGAAGGTTTGGCCTACCATCTACACGTGATCAGACTCGCTTGATGTTGTTTCTTGATTACTGACCTCGGGCATTCCATGTTCTATAACTTGGTTTGCAATATAGAAAGTGATTTCTTAGTGGAATTGATCACAAGGTCTACACCATGGAATGACTTCTTCTACCATGTTAGCTAAGTCTAACTGGTTTGGAATCCTAGGTTCTTGCTGAGGAGCTTTCTTTTGATACATCTGATTCTATTTATGCTGAAAGTTCCTAGGTCCATTATTTCTTTCCATTGTGATTATTCTATTCTGCATATGATTCAGTTGTGCAGAATGAGTTGCCATAAGTTGGTTTTGACTAGTAACCAAATATTTTATCACGTCAGTTACCTTTTCCACGGGATCTTTAGAGGTTCCCTTTTCTTCTAACTCAATGGATTTAACCTTCTCTTTATTGTATGAAGTGTTTCCCCTAGTGTAACATGGAATGTTGGACTTGCCTGAAGACTGCATATTCTTTTCTATTTTCTCGGCCAATTCCTGAGCAGTTTTTAGATCAGATGACTCTTTGTCTCTTAACTGGTACCTCAAATCACCAGTAAAATCTTCAATGTAATATTATTGTTCATAACACACCCATCAGGGTGTGACAGAGATTGACACCTCGAGGTCACTTTCCAGTTGTTCCCACTCGTTTGGGTATTTTTCCACCGCTTACAGTTCATTCGAGGCGTTGGATTTTCTCCTGATGGTTTGTCAATTTGGGAGGTGAGGAATAATTAATATAGTAACTTAAGTGATTTTGATGCAGCTTGACTGATCAGACAAATCGTAGCCAAGTACAGAGCATACACACTGGATTCTTCATTATTTTTAGTAAATTTTAGAAGAATTGTTCTTATTAAAAAGAAAACCCTCCAGGAACCTCTTTTGGTCCAAGTGGACCTCAATCGAGGAATCAAGGAGGGTTTGATTTTATTATTATTATAAAACCATAAATAAAAAATGGAATCATAAATACAGAACATCGGTTTTCTAATTAATCCTATCACGTATCTCTTTCCCCTTGCGGGTCAATCGGGAAGTCGTGGGGTAAGTAGTATGATTAATTTTGAATTGAAAATATGGAATAATGCAAAATATTATCAAAGTATATAGTTCTACATGTCAATACTAAACTAGAATAGAAAAAAAAGGGAAAAATGCAAAGAAGTGAAACGGACGCGGATCCCCCCTGAGGAGATGGGGAGCGGGCTCGAAAGAGCCTACTCAAAAAATATTTCATTTTATTATTATTGGTTACAATATCATCAAACTGAAATATCAGAAACCTCTTGGTCCTTATACAGGATGAAACCAAGATTTTACAACTTTCCAAAATTTTAAAATTTCAGTCAAAGGGGAGACCCTTGGGGGGATTTGAACACTCCCGAGGCCACTTTCAGATAGAAGATTCTCTTCTTTTCTGTTACACCTCCTAAAAACCAGCAAGCATGTTAGAATAAAATATTCCCAAAATAACTTTAAGAGTACCTTTGGGTCGGCCTACCTTAACTCAAAAACGACTAAGTTAAAACTAGCTAAAGAAGTGAAAAAGGAACCAAGGAAAGCAAGCTTTCCTTAGGATCTTGGCCTGCTGTTTGTGCAGCCAATGAAATATGCACTGATTTCTATATTTAATCTTTTTAACATAGAAAAGGAAATCTAGAGCATGCAATCTACGGATTCTCTTTAACTTGCCATGCAAAACGGGCGATTTCCCTAAGCTAGATCTAGAATGCTTAATGATACTTTTCAGAAATGAGATCTAGAATATGAGCTTTGAAATAGTATATCTATGTAATTTTTACTTTAATATGAAACATATAAATTATAACAAATCTTTAGAACACAATAACCAGGTAAGAAAATTGATTTTTTTGAAGGAGAAAGAGAAAGAAAGAGTGCCGCAAGCCTAGGAATGTTGGGCTTTGGAGTCTGCTTTGGTGGAACACCAAGGGAATATGTCCTTCAGAATATCTTGAAGATAAGGAAGATTCAAACCAGATCAACCTCTTCTACAATTGAGATCACCTGCAATTTAGAAATCCTTGCACAAACAGATGGTTAAAACATAGGTGCTGCTGGAAAAGATAATTGGAAAGCATGCAATTAAACGTAAAATACATGCAACTCCAATAGATATGAAACAAGAAAACAGTAAGAGCATAAATCAAACTATAATAAACTCTTATCCTAACAGGAGGGAGTTCTCTCCTTCAAGGCCAACAAATTAACCAACAAAAGCAAAGATAAATAGTACCTGATAAGCATTTAACAATCACTATCCACACATGAAGAGCATTACACAGTAGATCTTACTTCCAAAGCTTCTTTATTCTAGAATAATAAACAATAACAACAGTAAAATAGAAACATCACCTCAATCCCAGTTCTAACTAGCTTGGAAGAGGTGATCTGAGCTTTATTTATACAAAAAATAGGAGATCCATCCCAGGGGGGCACAAATCCCAAGGAGACAGTCCACTGCAGCTGAAGGAGAGTCCATCAATGCCGATCTAAAGTTGAACTGAGATTCCAATGAGCCTACTTGTCAATCAGGGGACTGATTGAGCTGACACATCAACCCATAAACTGACACATCAATCCACAAAGATTCCAGGATATCCCACATGTGTGGAGGGGAGAGAGAGGGCACAATTCCCCATAAAGGAGGCTGAAGTTCAATTCTCGATCTGTCTAGATCACCTCCTTCAGTAGAGGATTTGTCATATCCAGTCAATCTGGTTCAGATATGATCCGAAAACAAGATATTTGCTACTCTTTGACATTAACATGAATTGCATAAAGAGCATGAATGAAGCTCACAAATCCATAAGAAGAGAACCAAACAACATAGACAATACGCACATAAAGACAACAAGTTGATAACGGAGTTCGTCTAGGATGGACTATGTCTCCGGGCCTGCTTCTCAATAGGAGGGCCGATCTATAATCTCAACATAATGCAAAATACATGGCAATGATACAATGATACCTTGGTGACAATGGTCAGGAAGAGAACCGCTGCCCAAAACACAACAAGACTGCTTCCAGCAACTCCGAAGCCTGAAGACGGTGTAAAACGAGTATAAACACTTGTACCTTCCTCTTGCAGAGCTACACAATCTCCCTTCTCTTCTTTAGCTACAAAGTCTCCACTCCAAAGCATGAGAGGCAAATGGAGAATAAGAGGGTTTATATAGCTTGAGAAGACCCCCTTCACATGTTTCTCATGAATTCTCAGTTACAACAAATTTGCCTAATTAAGGAATATGGTTGAAAACCTCCAAGTTGGTTAGGCTCTTAAATTATGTAGTTGTGTTCTATTTTTAATATTCCAAATTATTAAATAGTCCAACCATTTAATATTCCAACCATATAGTTGGTTATAGTTTAAAACTATACCAAGTATAGGTTGAAACTATATGTTATAAGTTTTCGAACCCATTTTAAGCCATAACCAAAGTTTAAAACAAAAAGCACATGTGGTAAGGGCACGTCCCACGTGGTGGCTCCTCCATGTGTTAAGGCGCGTTGAACGGGGTGGCATGTAATCCGTTTGAAAGTTTGTTATAACACCCACTTTAAGCCATAAACAAAGTTCTTTAAAACACACACGTGGTAAAGAGTGGTCGGAATGACAAGCTCCACGCGTAGCATTGCATTGGGTGGAGCTCTTGGTCATCACGTTGAAGGGGAGAACCAGGGGTCGGGGCTAGCCCCGGCCCCTTCTTGCACCAATACAACTTTAAATAAACTTTTTCCCATAGCTTGTACATCAAGTACCTTGTGGCCCAAAGGTAAGGTAGAGCACTTATGCAGGAGAGGTCACAGGGTCGAACCCCATGGAGACCATAATTTTTGTATTAGACATATTGGCCAATCCCGCGCTGCCACATGGCGGCCTGGGACTGGTCCACCTCATGCCCAGTCGACGTCCAGTCAACCGCCAAGTCACTGCTCATACTTCCATGTCACCATCCATACGCCCAGTCAACAGTATGTCAGCTCAGATCCGTACTACCATGTGTCACCTTGTGATTGGTCCATACTATACGGATGCCATGTGTCATCCTCTGAGTGGTGCCACGTGTTGTCTTTTGGTTGGTCCATACACCTGCCATGTCATCTTGTCCGTATCGTATGAATGCCATGTGTTTCCCTATCAGTGGTGCCATGTCATCATGTTTGTATAGTATGGATGCCACGTGTCACCCTTTTAGTGGTGCCACGTGGCACCTCTTTTTGCTAATTTTCCCTGTTGACCTCATAGAATAGAACGCGATAACTTTCTCATATGGAGTCCGTTTGAGGTGAAACGAATGCCATTGGAATTGTATCGACGATCCCTTCAATTTGGTACTATTTTTGCTGAGATTGGAGGACTTTGAAAATTTTGCCTTCTTGGATCCTCCTGGATCATTCCTCCCCACTAAGAAGCTTTTGGCCTCCAAAAGCCTTTACTAATCAACATATAGGTGAGGGAATTGCTCCCTCACTTTCTCTTTCTCGATCCACTTGGATTTCCTTGGATGAGTGCCTCTGATGCCCACTCAAAGATAATCAACATCACCTCTGCGAGAAGTCCTTGTTCTTCTCTCCAAGATGACATCTTCCTTTAGCTCATCCATGTACTCAGGAGCAAATTCATCAAATGATGGAAATGAGACATTCTCCCTTTCATCCATGATCATGGGAGTCTCATAGAGTTTCAATTTCTCCACATTTACCACTGAGTAGATCTGCATGTATGGCGGTAGCTCTAAGCGAAAAGCATTCGTCCCAATCTTCTCCAAGATGGTGAAGGGACCATATCTAATAGGATTGAGCTTCTTGCCTTCTCATTTCATCCTCTCCTTGCTGATGTGAAGCCACACTTTATCTCCCACCTGAAACTGATGATCAACTCTATGCTTGTCATGGTGAGCCTTGTACTGGGCTTGACTCTTCTCCAACTACTCTTGCACTGCTTGATGTACCTGTTGAACTCTCTGAATGAACCTGTGGGCTTTGTCTCCATCCTTGGAAGTGCTCGAATCAACCTCTCTCCCATAAGTCAAGTCCAATGGAGTATTTGGCAAGTACCCAAAGCATGTCTCAAATGGCGAGCTCTGAGTGGAAGAATGCATAGCCTTGTTGTAGTCATGCTGTACATACTAGATCTGTTCATCCCATAACTTAGGATGCTTGTTGCAGTAGCCTCGAAGCAAAAGGAAAACTATCATGTTGACTACCTCTGTCTGTCCATCGATCTGTGGATGGAAAGTGGTGCTCCTCTTCATCTTGGTGTCCATCATACACCATAATTTTGTCCAAAACTCTCCAAGGAATCGGGAGTCCCGATCCAAGATAATGGACGTAGGGAGTCCAAAGTGAACCCATACATGCTAAAAAAAAAGAGAAGCAACCTGCTCTACAGTGACCTACTTTTAAAATGGCATAAGAATACACATCTTTCTAAACCTATCCACAACCACATACAAGTAGTCATGACCCCTCCTAGACGTAGGAAAACCCCCCACAAAATCCATGGAAATGCTTTCCCAAGGATGGGAAGGAACAAGAAGTGGTGAGTACAGCCCCAATTTTCTATTAGTGGGCTTACAAGTGGAGCACATCACACACCCCTTTACATATTTTGTTACAATGTCTTTCATGCAAGGCCAATACATGAGTCTTTGCAAATGAGCCAAAGTATTACCTACCCCAAAATGCCCTGATACAAGAGAAGTATGAGCTTCTCATATTACATGGACTCTTTCACTGATAGGAACACATAGCTTGCCCAAATGATAGAGCAAATTTCCCTGCAAATAGTAGTCTTCCACCTATGTGCCATTGTTTAGCTTCTCATAAATCTCCTTGAAATCATCATCAGTAGCATACTGCTGAATATAACTTTCATGGGATAAAGAGGCATTTTTCAAAACAATAGATGCAACAATAGGAGGTATAGAGAGCATATCTGCCACTTTGTTACTAGTACCCTTCTTGTACTTGATCACTAGATGGAATTGTTGAAGAAATCCCATACACCTAAAATGACGAGCTTGCTGGAGCTTAGTCTGGGACTGGAGATACTGCAAGGGCTAATGATCGGTATGGATGGTCGTCTCCTTACCCATCAAGTAGTGTTTCCACTTCTTGACACTCTGAACCATAGCATACAACTCTTTGTCATAGGTGGGTTAGTTGATCACTGCTTGAGTAAAAGTCTCTGAATCGTAGCAAATAGGCTTACAGTGCTACATCAATACTGCCCCCATGGCACATCCACTGGCATCTGTCTCTATCTCAAATGGTTGTTGCAAATCAGGCAAGGCTGGGACTGGGGCGGTGCTGATCTTTCCCTTCAATGTGTTGAAGGCTTTCTATTGCTTACCTCCCCACTGGAAGGATTTCTTCACACTTGTTAAGGCATGCAAAGGAGATGCTATGGATGAGAAGTTCTGAATGAACCTTCTCCAATATTGAACAGCTCCTAAAAAGCTTCTCACTTCAGTAGCGTTAGTAGACTTAGGCCAATTGACAATTACATCAACTTTTGAAGGATCAATTTTTAAATTTCCACCTCCTACAATATGACCCAAGTAAACTAATGAAGTTCTGCCAAATTCACACTTTGAAAATTTTACATACAATTTCTCCTTTTTCAAAGTGTCCAACACTATCTTTACATGCCCTACATGTGCTTCCCAAGTTTTACTAAAGACCAATATATCATCTAGATAAACAATGACAAAATCATCTAAGAATGGCTGGAAAACATCATTCATTACCTGCATGAAGGTTGAAGGTGCATTGCAAATCCCAAAGGGCATCACCAACCACTCAAATAGACCTTGCTTGGTCTTGAAGGCCGTCTTCCACACATCATTTTCTGCAATTCTGATCTGGTGGTAGCCATTGCACAAATCCAACTTGGTAAAGAACATAGCATCTTTCAACTGGTCGAGCAAGTCATCTATGTGAGGAAGCGGGTATTGATTCTTGATCGTGATCTTGTTGAGAGCTCGATAGTCAATGCACATCCTCCATGTGCCATATTTCTTCATCACCAACACAATCGATGAACCACATGGAGAGGAGCTGGGTCTGATCACTCCTTGGTCCAACAAGTCTTGAACCTGCTTCTTAATCTCTACCATTTCAACTGTGGACAACTTGTACACGCCCACATTAGGAAGAGGGGCATCCTGTTGGAGATGGATCTCATGTTGAATCTCCCTTTTGGGAGGAAAACCTGTAGGTTCCTGAAATATTTCATCATAGTTAGCCACAATATCAACCATAGCCTTTTTATGAGAAGGATCACAACTTTTGAAAGCATCAGATGCTTCAGCATCTTTTGCTCTCACAACCATGAGCATGTATCTCTTATTAGTGTTGATGAGTCTCTTCATCTATCCTGCACTAACAAGAGTGGTTTTAGCCTTCATACTGTGAGCTCTCATGATGTACTCCACCCCATTTTTGGTGAGATGGTACTTGTTCTCGTGACGAAAGAATACTGCTTTTCGATCATACAAGTATGGGCTTCCCAATACGATACCGCAGATGTCAAGAGGAACAACATCTAAGTCCACCTCATCGATCAATTTTGAAGCAATAGCAAACCTTAACCTGCATTGCTTAGTCACCTATAGCTTAGCATTATCACATACCCATCCAAGAGGGTAAGGCTTGGGGTGAGGTTTGGTCTGTATGCCCAACTTCTTAACAACTGATTCTGGGATCAAATTTACTTGAGAAATCAGATCAAATAATGTTTCAATCTTTGTATGATTAGACACAACTCTGATGTGAAACAACTCACTTCTTCTTTTATCATTTTCTTTAGAAACATGAGTATAACTTGAACCAGTATGAGGAGTTTTGTTACCTTGCATTCCCACGGCTGTAATCATGTTTTCGTCGCCTGAGTCGGAACCCAAATCTCGTTGCGCTGTTGCAATGGTATTTTTCTTCTTTTTGCCTCCATAATTATTTGGCCTCTATTCAGGATGCAACTTCCAACAAATTTCTTCATCATGCCCATCAGTGTCGCAATGGTTGCAATGGAGCTTTCCTCCTTCCTTCTTGGCAATAGCTGTCTTCTTGCTCTTGTCCTTCCTTTTGGATTGTGGTTGTTGTTGGGCTTGAAAGGCTTCTTCGGATGGTCTTCTTACAAATGCTTCCCCCTAATCTTAAGATGAGTAGCCTGAACACTTGCTTCATCCACACTAGTAGGATTCAACAATAGAAAAGTATGGCATAGATAATGATGAAGAGCACCAATGTACTTCAAAAGAGTGTCAGGAGAATCTAAAGAAATATTCAACTCTAGATCTTTCTTTCTAAATTCTTCAGTAAAATTCTGAACACTCTGACCCTTTCCTTGTCTAAAACTTTGCCAATCCATCATAGCCTTTTGAACATAACCCAACGGATAAAATTGCTTACGTAAAGCAGACCACGATGAGAGATGATTACCCATTTGTTTGCTACCTTGCTGAAGCTTTCTTTCCCACCATACAAGTGCGGTGCCTATTAGCCGAAGTGAAGCCAACTGAATCTTCACATCTTCTTCTTTGATCTGCTGGACTCGGCAATAGACCTCAATTTTCCTTATCCAATTATTCAACTTCTCTGCATTCGCTTCCCCATTGAACATGGGAAAATCAAACTTCACATCGAGCTTCAATAAGGGCTTCTTTTGAGGCTCTTTGTGAGGAACATTGGAATGCTAAGAATGAGATGAGGAAGAAGCACTTGAACTTGTGCTTGAATCTGAAGGTGAAGAGGGAGGCTTAGGAGGCTCTTCGCCACCTCCTCCTTGGTTAACTAAAGCGTTTCCTTCGTCCTTCACTTCTTTGTCTTCCTTCTTTACTTCACTGCCTTTTCTTTCTTTTGCCATGTGTTCTTCATAGTCTGCAAACAACTTGTCTACCTTGTCGGCCATCATGTAGAAGACCTTTTGAAAGTTTGCCTCCATCTCGATGCGGGCATCATTAGAATCCATATTCCTCCTTCGGTGTGCATGTCCGATCTCAGAATTGTAAGGCTCTAATGTACCCTCACCAGCTTGTAGTTTAGCCCTCGTGAGCATCCACACTCACAATCCAACGTCAAATAAACCTGCTCTGATACCACATGATCCAAAAACAAGATCTTTTCTACTCTATGACGTTAACATGAATTGCATAAAGAGCATGAATGAAGCTCACAAATCCATAAGAAGAGAACCAAACAGCATAGACAATAGGCACACAAAGACAACAAGTTGATAACGGAGTTCATCCAGGATGGACTACGTCTCCGGGCCTGCTTCTCAATAGGAGGGCCGATCTATAATCTCAGCATAAGGAAAAATACATGGCAATGATACAATGATACCTTGGAGACAATGGTCAGGAAGAGAACCGCTACCCAAAATACAACAAGTCTGCTTCTAGCAACTCTGAAGCTTGAAGACGGTGTAAAATGAGTATAAACACTTGTACCTTCCTCCTGTAGAGCTACGCAATCTCCCTTCTCTCCTTTAGCTACAAAGTCTCCACTCCAAAGCATGAGAGGCAAATGGAGAATAAGAGGGTTTATATAGCTTGAGAAGACCCCCTTCACATGTTTCTCATGAATTCTCAGTTACAACAAATTTGCCTAATTAAGGCATATGGTTGAAAACCTCCAAGTTGGTTAGGCTCTTAAATTATTTAGTTGTGTTCTATTTTTAATATTTCAAATTATTAAATAGTCCAACCATTTAATATTCCAACCATATAGTTGGTTATAGTTTAAAACTATACCAAGTATAGGTTGAAACTATATGTTATAAGTTTTCGAACCCATTTTAAGCCATAACCAAAGTTTAAAACAAAAAGCACATGTGGTAAGGGCGCATCCCACGTGGTGTCTCAACCAAAATATGACACATGTCACCACTCAAAGGATGACACGTGGCATCCGTACAGTACGTACCAATCACAAGGTGACACGTGGCAGTACGGAGCCGAGCTGGCATACTGCTGATTGGGCATACGGATGGTGATGTGGCAGTATGGGCAGTGACTTGGTGGTTGACTGGACACCGACTGGGCATGAGGTGGACCAATCCCAGGCCACCACGTGGCAGCACGGGTTTGGCCAATATTTCTAATACAAAAATTATGGTCTCCACGGGGTTCGACCCTATGACCTCATAGAACAAAACGCGATAACTTTCTCATACGGAGTCTGTTTGAGGTGAAATGAACGCCGTTGGAATCGTCTCGACAAGCCCTTCGATCTAGTGTTGGTTTTGCTGAGATTGGAGGAATTTGAAAATTTTGCCTTCTTGGATCCTCCTGGATCAAGATATGACTGATTTCAATCAAATCGGCTAAGAATACACCGATCTAGGATTTTGGATTTGCTCCATTATGCATCAATTTATTAATTGAAATAATCAATAATTGATTTTTTGGGGTTTTCTGACTTGAGTGATGGAAAATCATTCAAAACCTAAAAATAATGGGTCTATAGGTTTACATGGTGCTCTTAGCTTGAAAATGAGCACCCCTATGACTGAAACTGATTATTTGGCCCACATTTATTACAAAATGAAATTTTCCAATTAGATTATTAAAAAATAGCCTAAGTTTTTGTGGAAAAATTAAAATTTTAAAAATTTTAAAAAACTTTAAAAAATAAAAAAAAACCTAGGGGGACTTAGACATGTTCATATGACTCGACCATGATGCCTATCATGTTTATACACTGACACATAGACTCTAATAACCTCAATAGTCCTAAATGCCAAGCCGACCACCCCAACTTTGGAGGTATTAAGTGAAAAACTCAAAAATTATCAGTCGTTTATTCAACAACGAATAATAACCAAGGGAAAAAAACACCCTGGGCTGATCGGATTGACAAATAAAGTCTAAGAGACCGAGTCTTTTATAGACACTATCATGCTAGAACATTTATTACAATTTCCCCATGGGGTATGAACATGTGATATAGTACAACAAGCACTTCCTAGATGTACTTTCGAAGGTCTTCTAAAGTCTGAACAAAAAATATTTGTCCAGTTCACCAGGCTCACTTGATAAAAAACCACTAAGTACAACTTAGGTTGTAACAATGGGTAAGTCTGAACATTGATAAGATTTATTTCTAACTATTTTATTCTTCTAAAATTATTTGTTTTTCCAACAACCTTTTTATTTAGGGCACGCTAATTTATTCATTTGTTCACTCTGTGGCCTATAATTGTATTAACCAAAATTTATTGACCACAAATTTTCTTGCATTTGTAAATTCATTACTCTCCATTCCCTGGCCAGTTCTAGTTGTCTTATCAAGCCCCACAGCTTAGCCCCTTTATTTGAATTTTACCCTATACCTTAGGTATGGTTGGTTACTGTTATTTCCTAATTTTCCATTGGGAGCCCCTCCTACCCATCTATCCTGAGGTTTTCCTTTGAAGCTATTTTTAAGTACAATGTACATAATCTTGATTCCCAGATTAATGTTTGTTGACGGGTCCATGGTCCTTGATTGATTCCAAAAACAAAAGTTTCATGATATGATTGAAATTCTTCTATTCCATCCTACAAACTCCTATAATCCCTTCTAAATGGAGATTAGTTTATGAACCAACTCATTTCCCTCCCTATCTCTCAGTCTAATATAGGCCCTTCTCCTTCAAAAGCTGTTTTATTCCTAGCTATCCACACTGGTCTTGGGAGGAACTTTGACAAGAACCTTTACATCACTCTACATATACTTTTCTCTCTCTAAGGCCAATTTGGTAAGTCTCATCCCATCCCTAATTAAGGTGATTTGGCATCTAAGTTGTATGAAACTTGGAAATGTTTCCAAGTTTTTGGAATGGGCACATATGGAAATGTGACCCCTCCAAGATGGTATGTCCGGGGAAATGCAGTATAAAAGATATAGAAAATATAGCTATATAGTTTTTTTAACTAACACATCATCTTGCAAGAAAATAAGAATGATACACATAATTGAAACTTAAGAATGATACCCATGTATATATTAAATCTCATAAATGATTACATGATCCAAAATCCTATAGCTTTGTGGTCTTCTCTAATGCCAATCTTGTACCCTCATACATGGTAGAATCCAGTGGAAATGATACAACACTGCCGACCTTGAAATCCAAAAAACTGTTAAGTCTATTGAATTTTGAATGGGATATGAAATTTTTAATTTCACCACATGAAGTCTAATGAGGTAGGAACCACTCTCAAACGTCCCGAAACAATTAATACTATTGTTAAAAATTTAAGTACAAGGATAAAAAGGTAAGATCACCAAACTCCTTGGAACTCAATCCCCTATCTTTGTTTTGTCCATCAGGATGAACAAGGCAATATTTTTCTATGAGTTCTGTATGTTGATTTTTCTGAGTAGTATCAAGAGTCTTTCTCTTAGGAGAATGGAGACACCTGGTCTAGAACCAGGGTGTGGACCTAGTTCATCACTGGGGGGACTCAACCTTGAGTTGAGTGACCATTCTGTTGAATGGTATAAATATGGTTTAGGACCAAGATGTGGACCTAGTCCAACACTGGGGGGACTCAACCTAGATTTGAGTGATAATTATGTTAAATGATGATATCTGGTCAAGGACCATGATATGGACCTAGTTTAGTACTGGGGGGACTCAACCTTGTGTTGAGTGACCATTCCGTTGAATGGTAGACATCTGGTCCGGGACCATGATGTGGACCAGTCTAGTACTGGTAGACTTAGCTAAGTTCTAAGTAGCCATTCTTTTGAATGGAGGCACCTAGTCAGTTACCAGGACTCAGCCCATGGCTGAAGGTCCATTCTCTTGGAGAATGGAGGTGCTTGGTCTGTTACCAAGTATTTGACCTAGTGTCAAATTATGCAACCTATGGCTGAGGTACCTCATCTGTTACCAGGAAGGCACTATAATCCCTAGACTTGGTCTAGGAATGTGTGACACTCTGACCCTTGATCAATGGGCTTCCTGGTCTTCTCCAAGGCTTAGATACCCTTGGTTAAGACACCCTAGTACCTGCTCTTGGTGTCACACATAGTGCGAGATAAAAGAATTAGTAATTCTCTCTATTCATGATGATGTACTTTGATCAGTGGTAATGAAAGACCACCTTGACCACTTTCTAGGGGCACTGAAAGAAGGCTAAAAGAAAAATTAAAAATACATAAGGACTTTTGGACCATAGGTAAAAGGATCACAAGTAAGAGTAAAAAATACATTAAGGACTTTTTGGACAACAATTAAAAATTCAAAAAATATATCAATGACTTTTTGGAAGGATAAAGGTAAAAGTGAAAATTAGAAAAGAATAAAATAATATATATAAAAGAAGATCAATGCATTTCATTACATACACTTGCTCTCACAGGTACAGTTGCACCATCAAGAAGGTATTATAGGTTTTTGAAGAAGGAAATTTGCCCTAACATGGATGAGTCTAGCTAGGGCACTCACACTAGTTGTTCACAAAACCTAACCTATGGTTTTTGTTGTTGCATTGTTCTATAAGTTTTAGGGTTAGGGTCTTACCCCAACACCCTCTTCTTCCACGAATAGCAGAAGACCTCCTTGGGCATCTAGGGTTCTATTTATGGGAAGCATTTCCACCACTCAGGAAGGGTATTTCTTTATGGGAAACCATCTACCAGTTATGGAAAACCCCTCTTACCTTACGGTCTACCCCACGTTTCTCTCAAGCAGACCTTTCATGGTATTGGGCTCCGAGCAGGGATAGGGATGCTTTTGTAGACCCTAGGGCTACTACAACAAGCCCTCAAGCTGCTTATGCAGACCCTTAGGTTGCTAACATCCTACCCGTAAGGGGACCCGGGGCTGCAGCAAAACCTTGGGCCACCAAGAGACAACCCACAAGGGCTATTGTGTACACAGCAAGCCTCCAGGAAGCTCACATGCATCCGAGAAAGAGGCAGAGGCCACAGAAAGGAACCAGGGCACAGGGTTGAGGCCACAGGAAGCCCTTTGAGCATATAGCAGGGATGTATAGGAGTTTCAGGAAGCAGTAAAACTTCCCAATAGCTCCTCAGGAAGCAGACAAGCCCCTACAGGTAGCACATCAGATCTCAGGCATAGCTGCTGGGGAGATTGGGAAAGCACTCGGGAAGCCTGTCAGGGCTCCGACAATCTGAGAAAATTCCAGGCAGTAGTCAGAAAATTTTAGGAAGCCCAACAAAGCATCTGGGAAGTGGTTGGATATTTTTGGCATCCTCCTTACACATTTGGGCAAGTAAAAGATATATTTGATAGATCTACAATTTTGATCAGCTAAGGAGAAGTAGGGTTTGAAGCCCTATTTTGTTTTTATTACCTTTGGAAAATTTATTGAAAAAATCCATTAGGGTTCGAGTTCTTGTACTTGAAGAATTATCATCTTAGAATTCTGAGATTGAAGAAAACTAAGTCATCTCATTTTCAGAGATGAACTACTAATGATTTTGGGGTTTTTGTCCTTTAAAGGTTTCCCCAGTGAAAAATCTTGTGTTGAGGTGGTTGATGTTGTTTTTACTGCACTTGTCATTTATTATCAGTTAGTCTTCAAATTTGTTAAGTATTCATGCTAATGCTAAAATTCAACATGGTATCAAATCTTAGCTTGTGAAGACACGGTAAATGGAAATTGATGTTTCCTTCCTAAACCTTGGGATAAGTTTTGCATACTTAACATTTGACTAAGTGGCAGAGATGGTCATCAACATATTTAGATTGGAAGAGAAGTTACAAGGTTCAGCCAACTACAACTCCTCGGAGGCCACGCTGACAGGCATTCTAGAAGAGAATGATTTGGATGAAATTTTTTTAATGTCATTGAAGAGCCAACATCTAGTGCTGGTAGACTTTCCTACAAGAGGAAGCAGGGTAAGGCTAGAAGGATCATCTATGATTCTATCAAAGACGCCATGATGCCCAACATCACAGCTTTGAAGACTGCTAAGGAATGCTTTGACACCTTGTCCAACTTGTATGAGAAGAAGGCTCCCGATCATAACAGAATCTTGAAGAAGAGGCTACGAAATTTGAATATGAATAAGGATGAAGGATTTGGTTCCTTCTTCACATAGATTTAATAGGTAAGAGATCAACTTATTGCTATTGGTATTTCTATTGATGATGATGACCTTGTGAAAACTGTGGTTGATGGTCTCCCAAGCTCTTGGGAAACCTTCATGGTATCTGTCAGTGGACAAGAGAATCAACCAACTTTGGAAAGACTGTGTCATGATTGCATAGAAGAAGAGGGAAGGACCTCTGGCAAGGTAACCAAGGAAGGTGACCTTCCACTTGTAGTAAAGACAAGGAAGTTCAAGAAGCCATTCTCTCAGCAAAAGAAGGGAAAGAAACCTTAGGATAAGTTCTCAGATATGTTAAAAGTGGAATGTTATAATTGCCACAATTTTGGACATTTTGCCAAGGATTGCAAAAGAATTAAGAATAGAACCAAAAGGAGGTTTCATGCCTCTGCTACAGAAGTAGAAGAAGAAGAAGAAGAAATCCAAGGCTAACAAAGAAGAAGAACCTAGAAGAGAGTACTACCTAGCTTTTGCTCTCTCTGGTTCCATCACAGATAGTGCTACCTCTTGGTTGGTAGATAGTGGTGCCTCCAGGAACATGACAGGTAACCGTGAAGCTCTCACCAATTACAGAAAGAATAAGTTCACCACACAGGTGGAACTTGGAGATGACTCCACCTACATGATTGAAGGAGTTGTCTCAAATTCACTTCAACCTAACTCAAGTATAGTTCTTCATATTGATGATGTATTATATGTTCTTGGTTTGAACAAGAATCTTTTATCTGTTGCTGGCTTAGAGGAAAAGGGCTACATAGTCCTCTTCATGGACAAGAAAGTCCTTCTATGGGAAAAGGATGAAGACCTAATCTCAACAGTACAGATTGGGGTTCAAGAGGGAGGCCTTTATAGGGCTTCCGATGATTCCACTCATGTAGTTGATCCATGTGAGCTGTGGCATAGAAGGTTTGGACATATTCACTACAAAACACTTCCAAGATTACAGAAGATACTCAACAGAGATGTGCCCTTCCATGAGATATTTGTGTTTTGTCAAACACAAGATATTTCAAAGAAATATGAAGTACCTTCACTAGAGTTTCCATTTTCAGAAATTCAGAGGGAGGAAGGGGAATTTGAGGATCAAATTTCAGATGTTCCAAAGGAAACTGAAAGTCTACCAGAAGAACTAATTGAAGTTCCTCTTTCCAAAAGGAGACCAACTTGGTACCGAGAATTGATACAAGAAGGCGAGAAGCATAAATCTCCTCCAGGGACTTTCAAAGAAAGCATAAGACCATAGAAGTATGCAGGTCTTATGAGTTAGCTTAACAGTAAAGAACCTCCATCATATGAAGAAGCAACAAGTAAAAAAATATGGGTTGACGGCATGATTAAAGAGTACAGTTCAATCATAAAGAATGATGTGTGGGAAGTTGTTCCCAGACAAACATAAAAGTCAGTAATGACACTTGCTCCTGTTGCCAGGTATACTAATTTTAGAACCATCATTTCACTTCTTTCATTTTTCAGATGGAAGTTACATTATATAGATGTAAAGGCAACCTTTGTCAATGACAAGATTGAGGAGGAAACCTATATTGAATAACCTGAAGGCTTTGTGAAGAAATCCGTGAATGATCTGTGAGTCTGGTATGCAAGGATGGATGGATTTATCCATAACTTCGGGTTTTCCAAAAGTACAACTAAGTCTAACTTGTACTTTGAGGTTTTTCATAATCATGTCTTGATACTTGTTCTATATGTAGATGACTTGTTTCTTACAGGTGATGAACAATTGATAGAATAGTTTAATAGGAGCTTACCTCTAAGTTCGAGATTAAAGATCTTGGATTAGTGCATTACTTCCTTGGCTTAGAGGTCTGGAAAAATCCAGGTGATATATTCTTGACACAAGGAAAGTATGCAGTGGAAATATTGTAAAGTTTTGGGATGCAGGGCTGCAAGTATATGTGCATACCCATGATTTCCAACTTGACAAAGTTGGGTGACTCAACTACCATTTTACAGGGTGTGGACTCTACCCTATAAATATATCTTATTGGATCCTTGATGCATACGAGGCTAGACACATAGAATGCTCTGAGTCAGTTCATGTCCAACACTTATGAGCTCAGGGTTACTTCCAGCAGTGGAGTAATGTTATATGGATATGCTGATTCAGATTGGAATGGAAGTGCAATAAACTAGAAAAGTACCTCTGGTTACTGCTTTAGTATGATATTTCCAATGATATTTTGGTCCAGTAGGAAGCCAGATTCCATAACTCAAAGTACACCTGAGGAAGAATATATTACTCCAAGTGATTCCTGCAATGAAGCAGTTTGGCTCAAAAAACTTGTATCTGACCTATTCGGGGGAAATCTTGACTCAACGATCATCCACTGCGATAATCATATTTGCATAAATCTTTCGGTGAACCTAGTGATTGAAATGAGGTTTCATTTCATTAGAGACCTAGGAAAAATAGGTGCTTTGAAGTTGCAATACATTCATACAAATGAACATATCACAGACATCTTGAAAAATCCTTTGACAACATCAAAGTTCCTAAACTTTTGTGACAAGCTTGGAAAGGCAGAGAATTCCTCTCTTGCTGAGAGGGAGTGTTTTTTTTTCTAAGTAGCATTGAGAGTCATTCTCTTAGGAGAATGGAATTGGTCCAGAACCAGGGTGTGGACCCAGTTCAGCACTGGGGGGACTCAACCTTGAGTTGTTTGACCATTCTATTGAATGGTAGACATCCGATCTGGGACCAAGATGTGGAACCATTCCAACACTTAGGGGACTCAACCTAGAATTGAGTGATCATTCTGTTGAATGATGATATCTAGTTAAGGACCATGATATGGACCTAGTCCAGTACTGGGGGAACTCAACCTTTTATTGAGTGACCATTCTATTGAATGGTGGACATCTGGTCTGGGACCACGATGTGGACCAGTATAGTACTGGTAGACTCAAATTAGTTCTAAGTAGCCATTCTTTTGAATGGAGGCACATGGTCAGCTACTAGGACTCGACCCAGGGCTAAGGGGCCATTCTCTTGGAGAATGGAGGCTCTTGGTCTGTTAACAAGTATTTGACCTAGTGTCAAATTATGCAGCCTATGGCTGAGGCACCTAGTATGTTACCATGAAGGCACTATCATCCCTAGACTTGGTCTAGGCATGTGCGACACTCTGACCATTGATCAATGGGATTCAAAGTCTAACCAAGGCTTAGCTACCATTGGTTAAGACACCATAGTACATGATCTTGGTGTCGCATAGAGTGTGATATAAAAGCATTAGTATTTCTCTCTATTCATGATGATGTACTTTGAGTGGTAATGAAAGACCACCTTGACCACTTCCCAGGGGAACTTGAAGAAGGCTAAAAGAAAAAGTCAAAATACATAAGGAATTTTGGACCACGGGTAAAAGGATCATAGGTAAGAGTAAAAAATACATAAAGGACTTTTTGGACCACAAGTAAAAATTCAAAAATACATAAAGGACTTTTTGGAAGGCTAAAGGTAAAAGTGAAAATTAGAAAATAATAAAAGAATATTATTTTGTTCTTTCTAATTTTGGCCCAGTTACAGGTGACTCAAAATATATAAAAGAAGATCAACCCATTTCATTACATACACTTTATCTCACAGGTATAGTTGCTCCATGAAGAAGGCCTTACAGGTTTTTGAATAAGGAAGTTTGATGTGATTCCCTAGCATGGATCAGTCTAGCTAGGGAACTCGCACTAGTTATTCACAAACCCTAACTTAAGGTTTTTGCTACTACATTGTTCTATCAGTTTTAGGGTTAGGGTCTTATCCCAATACCCTCTTCTTCCACAAACAACATAATACCTCCTTGGGCAGCTAGGGTTCTATTTCTAGGAAACATTTCCACCACTCAGGCAAGTTCTTTCTTTACATGCAGCCATCTACCAGTTCTGGGTAGTCCCTCTTACCTTACAGGATGCCCCACATTTCACTCAGGAAAACCTTTCATGGTCTTGGGCCCCAAGCAGGGATAGGGCTACTTTTGCAGACCCTCAGGCTGATACAACAGACCCTCGGGCTACTAGCAGCCTACCCATAAGTGGATTTGGCGCTACAACAAACCCTTGGGCCACCAATAGACAACCTGTAAGGGCTGTTGTGTACACAAAAATCCTATGGGAAGCTCCCAGGCCTATGGGAAAGAGGAAGAGGCCATAGAAAGGCCTTCGGGCATATGGTTGAGGCCATGGGAATCCCTTTGAGCATACATCATGGACGGGTAGGATTTTTAGGCAGTATTAAAAATTTCCAACAACCCCTCGGGAAACAGACAAGCTCCTTTGGCAAGCACATCAGATCTTAGGAAGAGCTGCAGGGAAGATTGGGCAGGCACTCGGGAATCCTGTCAGAGCTCAGGAAGTCTAAGAAAATTTTGGGCAACATTCTAGACAGGTCAGAAAAGTTTGGGAATCCCAAAAAAGCATCTAGGCAGTAGTTGGATATTCTAGGAAGCCTCCGTATAGATCTGGGCAAGTAAAAGATTTCTTTGATAGATCTATAGTTTTGATCAGCTAAGGAGAAGTAGGGTTTGAAGCCCTATTTTTTTTGTTACCTTTGGAAAATTTATTGAACAAATCCATTAGGGTTTGAGTTCTTGTACTTGAATAATTATTATCTTAGAATTATGAGATTGAAGAAAACTAAGTCATATCATTTTCAGAGATGAACTACTAATGCTTTTGGGGTTTTTGTCCTTTAAAGGTTTCCCTAGTGAAAAATATTGTTTTGATGTGGTTGATGTTGTTTTTACCACACTTGCCATTTATTATCGGTTAGTCTACAATTTTTTTAAGTTTTCATGCTAATGCTAAAATTCAACGCTGTATTCCTCACGGGCACTTGAGTGGCCCCAAAAAATTTCAAAAACATGCCCAAAACATCACTGAAAATGGTTGAAATGCCTTGGAAATTCCCTTGGTCATATGGTACAACATTTCTTGATATGACTAAGGTTGTTTCCAAGGCATTTCATACCCATTTCTATGTTTGATTGTAATTCCCACACTAGGACCACCTGATCCATATTCATGAGGCTTGTTGTAATCTCATAGATCATAGAGGGTTACCAATAATACAAATTGAACCATACAAACATAATAGACACAAGAGACAAGAACATAGATATAGAATAACATATTATATTATATCATGAGGGTCCATACATACATAGAATTGAAGCGAGTTCTCATCTGGATCAATAGCTTAATATATATGATTTACAAACAGTTACATATAACAAGCTGTTGGTTCGGTCAATCGACACGACTTTATTGTTTGTTTTCATGGGATACACAGTCGGATGATTGGTCGTTTTTGTATGCATACTTCAACGATTGCTTATGTAGTAAAGACCAGTTGATGTTGAAATTCTGTCCAACTTTGTAGTACTTTCTGAATTTCGATGGTCAATGTTGTGATGCTTGATAAGGTCGACATCTTCTCTTAGATGGAAAGGTCTGCTATACTTTCCATGTTGGGTCCCAAGAATTGATCTTTTTCTTCTGCTGCTTCTAGTAATATTTTCATCCGCGGGCAGATGGTATCTAGTTTATCCAATCTTGGGAGTGCTTGCTATACCCACTGGTGTGCTTGTATTTTTAGTCCCTGTAGTTTGGCTGTCTCCAGTACGATTTGATCTTGTATCTGGTTTCTCAGTGCTTCTTCGGTGCCTTTTCTTCTTTCCAATGCTTGAATCTATTCTCGAGTCTGTTGGGTCTACTGAAATACTTGTCTGTAATAAGTAGGCCAGTCACGTAGTACCTCTTCTATAATGGAATATTCTTCCAAGTGGTCTTGCAACACTTTGTAAGCTTCTAAGAATGATGTGTACTGTTGCATTAATAATCTGGATGTCTCTTATTTTTTATCTTCTTTTTTATTTTGTATGTGTACTTGTAGGGTTGCCACAACACTCTCAAATAGTTGATATGATTTTTCTAGTGGCTTGTCAGTGTCGGCCTCTAAAGGTCTTGGTACTACTGTTTGAACTAATTTTTTGCATTTTAACAAGAACTCAATTTGTTCATTCTTACTGTTGTCGAGCTCCTTCCACTTAATCTAGCTTCTTGTTTTTTCCTCAGTAGCTAGAGTTTCTAAGAGTTGTCCCAACTCTTCATCTCTTATATTTGTTGTGTTGACTGAAGTAGTTGATCCAAGTTGGCTAATGTGGACCATTGTCGACTGTGATTCTTTATGGTGTTCCTTTTTCTTTCTGTCTCTTTTTCTCTTGTGTTTATGATGTTCTATCTGCTATTGTTCCTGTGCATCTACAAGTGGTGGATTCTCCCGTGGTTGGTTTTATGGTTGTTGATATGAAATGGTCGGTGTAACTTTTTGTTGACTTTATTGGGTGGTATCTGTAGCTGGATGTGTATCTGGAGGATTTGGTACAGATGGTTCAATTTTTGTTATAGGTTTTGGATTGGGAAGTGGTGGTGGAGATGGTGAATGGTTGGGTGTAATTGGTGTAGTGAGGATATTGTCAGACAAAAATGGATTGTCGACTTCTGGTGGTGAGTCATCAAGGCCATCAGAGAACAAGTTGTCGATTACCTTATTGATTGCTTCCATGTCAGACTGGTTATCTTCTTCCATACCTCTGACTGGTTCATTGTCTAGTGGTGGTTGGGGGTTATCTGAGGGTATAATTGATGTGGTGCGACTTGGAACAATTTTGGAAGAGGTGTCAGGATTTCTTACAAAATTCGACTTAATGGTTGCTATAGTTCTTGGTTTTTGTGGTATCTGGCCAATTTTATGTGCTAGGAGTTGGCGTGTTGTGCTGGATTTGACTAGGGAGCACTTGGTAGAAATTTTCTGGGTTGAAGTAAATAGTTCTAGAAGTTTTTCAATGAATGCTTGGAAGTCGCCATCCTGGTCGAACCTCTCTTTTAGGGTTTCTGGCATAGCATTTTTGAAAATGTCGACTAGGATAATGGTGGGTATCTGTGTGGTGTCTTCCTGTGTAATCTGGGTTGGAGATGAGGTTGGAGGTGTAGACACTAGGTTGACAATGTTTTCGTCGACTGAAGTGGTTGTAGTTTTTACCTTTTTCGGTCTCCTCTGCTTTGCTCTTGACTCGTCGAAGCACCTGAACTGCGTCTTGACTAGAACTTTGTTCGCTATAGCGTCTTCTATGATGTCAACGGTTGTAGCTACTAGTTCGTATTCATATTTTAATTCTGAGAGGATAAGCGTGCACTTCCCCTTCCCTTTTTCCTGAGTTTCCTTTTTTCTTGTAGCTGCTATTTCCCTTGCTAGTTTTCTAATTTTGTCTTTGGTTATAGCATATTCTGGGTTGTTAGATTCAATGTCTTCCTCTATTCACTTCTCCTTGCTCCTGTTGGTGAACCAGACTTATGTTTTTCTCCACTGGTTTGGCCACCTGATGCTTTGTCAGTGTACTTCCCCTTTGGGTCAGTGGTGGTAAAGTTGTTATTTGTAGTTTGTTAGTGTCCTCTGCTGGTGTCTCTTCTGACACGAAGGTGCTAATATATAGTCGGAGTTCATAGTCCTCCTCCTTCTCCTGGTCAGTCAGTGGTTCTTCAATTGGTAGGTTTACTTATTTAGCCTTTGCTGGTATTGATAATTTTGTATTTGATTGTCGAGCTAGCTCTTGGAAAATCTCTTCAACTGTTGGGTAATAGTCAAAATGTTTTGCTTTTTCTTTTTCTCCCTGCATATACTAGACTGTAGTGTGGTCGAGTTCTAGTTGGATGTGTGCTGTTTTCGACAGAATTCTTCAAATGTTTTGAGGCACCCTCCATATAGTTGTCTGGATTTTTAAGTTTTGGAACCAGTTTTCCAACAGTACTTTTTCATTTGCGAATTATTTCAATGTTTCATTCTACGCAAATGGCTTGAACCTCCACAGGTGGAATTTGTGTAGTGCTTGGAACTATTTGTCCCCAACTAGGCACAAGTGGTACATCACTATCCAGAGTATCAGAGATGGGAACCTTATAATTTCAGCTGACTCCTGACACTTCTCACATATAGATTTGAGCATGTCGGTGACATACTGAGCCCATCTGTACACTTTTCATGTTTCTGCTATTGTGTATAACTCTTCTAACATATCTAGCTTCAGGTCACTCCCTCATCCTGTAGGGGTGAGCCCTATTTCTAGGATTTTGGCTACGATTTGTGGCATCTGGGCTTGTATTTGACTGATCATTAGCCCTTTTGAATTTTTTCCTGATGGTGTTCCAGTTAGTCATTCTACCAGTCCTTATTTTATACCAATAGGGACTAGGTCACCTTGGTTTGAGAGACCAGTAAGCTTTTATATGACTTCGCCAGAGATTTCTACTGGCTTGTCGAAGTAAAATTTTCCGTTGTGGTATCGGCTGATAATGAATTTTACCACGGTTTCTTTCATTCCTCCAAAACTCGCCATGAACGGTGTGTTCATGTAGTTCATAATGGAGCTGTGGTTTATCTTCTCTACTTTTGGTTTCTATTTCTTGTCGACATAGGCCCATTCCTTGATTTTGGCCCAAGTTTTCACCCATGAGGTTTCTTGTACCTGGGTGTTCTTGATGTTTCTTAGTCGTCTCATGAGTGGGGTTTCCGCTGATTGTAGTTCCCTTGTTTTTGTAGCTATAGCTCTGGCTTGCTTTGGGGCCATCTCATCGGTATCTTTGTATACTTTTCTTACAGGTTCTCGTTTCTTAATTTTTTTACTGTTGAATTGTTATATCTCTTCAAAATACGGTAAATGATCTTTTCCTGGTCCAATATTTATAGGTGGAGCGGTTGACATTTTTGTCGATGGATGTATTAATGGCAGAAGTGATGGTCCAGCATGGTCTTTAGAGTTTGCATTAATTGCAATTTGATTTTGGCGCTCCTTCTATCCGTAGTCATGAAGGCGTGATTTGACCTTCGGGGTTGTCAGTCAGTGTCGATTATGCGAATGGTCGATCGCGGTATGTCGATGGGTTTGGTGTCGGTTGTCAAAGTGCTGGTTATTATATTTTTTGAAGTTTCCTGTCATCCTGGGTTATGGGCGTTGGTTCTGTTTTGCTTTTTTTAGTCTTCATAGATTTTTATAGTTTTTTTCTGACAGTTATGGTCATTATATTTATGTCTTTTTTTTTAAATTGTTTTAATTTTTGTATCATTTTAGTCGGGCACCATTAACAAGTTTCTGAAATATTATGCCTTGTAATGTCCTTAGTCGGATTGATCCGTTGGCATGAATCTCTTCGACAACATAAGGTCCCATCCATTATGTATGTAACTTTTTGGGTTTTCCTTTTACTCGACTGTTGTATAGTAAGGTGAGGTCCCCTACCAACAGATTTTTGTTTTTGATATTGCAATCATGCCAAGCCTTCTGCTGTTGTTTTTAGATTTCTTGATGTTGCAAAGCGAGCAGTCGATGTTCTTCTAGATTTCTTAATTGCATCAGTCGGTCCTTCCTACCTTCTTTGACATCGACATGTAAAATATCTACTATGATAGGTGTTTGTTGTCGAAAATGTAGTGGAACAACTGCTTCTTGTCCATAGACTAGTCGAAATGGTGTTTGGTCAGTCGAACGCTTGTAGGTTGTTCTGTAAGCCCATAGTACTGCAGGTATCTTTTCGTTCCAATCATCTTTGTCGGTATTGCAGATTTTTGTTAGACCCCTTGTTAATGTTTTGTTGAATGCCTCGATTGCTCCATTCGACTGAGGGTGATAAGTTGTACTACGTCGGTGGTCTATTTTGAATTGGTTTGTTAGTGATTTGATGGTTTTGTTAATAAAGTGTGAACCTTGGTCACTGATTAGGGTTATTGGGCATCCAAATCTAGTAATTATATTTTCATAGATAAATTTAGCAGCTATATCACTAGAACATGTGTCGACAGGTTCTGCTTCTGTCCACTTGGTTACATATTCTATTGTGGTTATTAGGTATCTTGTACCTGTTCTTTTTGCTGGTATCGGGAATGGTCCTATGAAGTCGATGGCCCAAATTTAAAATGTCAAACTTGGGTTTACTGATATCAAGGGAATTTATGTACTAGGCAGAGGTTGACCTAGTCATTGACATCTGTCGCATTGGCTCACAAAATTTTTACAATCTTTGTATAGTGTCGGCCACCATAGCCTTGACTGTTGGATTTTCTTGGCAGTTGTGTTTGCTTGAAAATGTCCTCCTGTCGGTCCATAGTGTTCTTCGTACATGATATTATCTCTTTCGTGTTCTAATAAGTATCATCTAAGGATGTCATCCAGGCCCATTTTATATAAGTATCCATTTATGAGGCTATATGGTGCAGCTTTCGTGGCTAATATTTGTTTCTTTTTCATGCTCATGCCCTCTAGTGCTTGACCACTTTCTAAGAATTGAGCTATTTCCTCTAATTCTATTGGGACTGCTTCTATTCGAAATAAGTGTGCATCCGGTAGGTCGTCTTTGACTCCTATCTGCTCCTCTCCTGTGTCGATTCGTGACAAGTGGTCGGGTCCGAAATTTAATTTTCCTGATCTAACGACTTCAAATTTGAATTCTTGGAATAGTAGTAGCCATTGACAAATTCTCCCATAGTGTAAGGGTTTCTTTACAAGGTATTTTAATGCTTGGTGGTCGATATAAAAGATGAAAGGGTTGGCTAGTAGGTAATGTCGATACTTCTGTAGTGCAAAAACCATTCCTAATGCTTCTCTCTCTGTTGTCAAATAGTTTCTTTCTGCCTTATTTAGTTTTTTGCTGCTATAAAATATGGGGTAATCCATTCCGTCGTCCCATGGTTGTGTTAAGATCGCTCCTATTGCTAAGCCTGATGCGTCGATGTGTACGTGAAATTTGACCAACCAATTCGGGAAACTTAGTATGGGTGCCTCAACTAGCTTCCTTTTTAGTGTTTCAAATGATATGTTACATTCATCTGTCCAGTCGAACTCCTAATATTCTCTTAATAGTTCTTCCAATGGATAAGTCATATTTGAATAGTATCTCATAAATTTCCTCTGATATCCTGTATGACCAAGTAGTACCTTGACTTGTTTTGGGTTCACCGGTGGTTTTAAGTCGAGGATAATTTTTATTTTTGCAAATTCAACCTTGATGTCTTCTTTGCATACAATTTTTCCTAATAGTATCCCTATAGGAGTTAGGAATATGCATTTCCTTATGTTCAGAGATAGCCAGATTTGTCGCCATCATTCCAACATGAGCCTTAGCCATTTGTAGTGATCTTTCAGCATAGAGTATATTTTCCAATCATCAAAATATACTGCCATTGTTTTGTATATATATATTCTTGAAATGTTTTGACCACAATTCTTGAAAATACTGCAGGTGCATTTTTTCGACCAAAAGGCATAACTCTGAAGGCAAATAAGTCGAATTCACATACGAATGTTGTTTTTTTCTAGTCTTATTTGGCTATTGGTACTTGGTTGTAACAGGAAGAAAGGTGCATAAAATCAAGGCAAATAGACAGGTTGAGACAAACTTCACACCAATCAAACACTACCAGGAAAACATGGCCCTAGACCCGACACAGAAACAAGAGAGAAAGAGCAATTCAAATTCATTGAATGCCGATATAACAACCCCCAAAGGACAACTACTAGGAACTCCCCAGCGGAGTCCCCAAATTCTGTTACGGAGAGAAATTCCTATGGCTTGGGGTACCACAACAGACAACTTGACTCCAGAAATAAATCCTTTCCAATATGTAATAGAAATTAAATGTCTAACACTAAAGGATCGGACCTTGTACCTTATTCCGGATGGTTGAAGTAGATCCCCATTGAGCTTTCCAACTTTAGCTTGAATTGATAGACTACTTCCTCAACAACAAGTAAACAATACAAGAATTCTATATATCATGGTGTTAGATCTATTCTAGCATATATAATCAATAATGTATAAGCATTTGACATAATCCCATGGATAAAATATTCACTCAAACACACATTATTGGACAGGAAAAGATATTTCTATTAATATAAATCAGAGATTACAAGATACAACCTCTGTCGGCATGTCTGCGAACCGGAGAAACTGAATCCCCCACTTGGGCCTCCACCACTTCAATCGTCCATCTCTCAATAGCAAGCTCACAAGCAAAAGGCAAGCTTGGGAAGAACACAAAAGTGCTCCAAGGGACAAAGGTATGCAGACTCAAGCATAAGTTTCAGCAACAATGGACTATAGTTTCTTTTCTCTCAATTATCTCTTATGCCTTCAATGTACCGAGGAATTCCTTATATAGATTTTCAAAGGGGTAATGAAAGGTCGAATCTGAGCAATCTCAAATAATATGGAAGGCCAGGAGTCAAGTGAGTCAGATCCATGTCAAAGAAAACTCCAAAAGGATTTGGATTTTTGTACACATCCTGATGTACACGGTTTTATATTTCAAACCCGCGTATGTACGCGATTATAGGTTTAAAAGTCGCGTGTATCATTTTTCACATGTTTTTAGGGATGGTCAGGGAAACATCAAAGGATAAAAAATGGTCCAAGGGGTCTAAGGAATCTGCAGCGGGACAGGGGAAGGCCATACAAAGTGTGATTCACCTGGAGTGGTGAAATCAGCTATAACAGATACCCCCTAATGTGTGAGGTCATAGGGGTCATACGATGGCTGAAATACATTATAAGTCCATCCCAGAAGTGGAGTGATGAAGGATCCCAATTGGAAGACCAACCACCCAATCAGCATAGTACAATAATACAACTCTGCACATAACTGCAAATACATATAGTAGTCCCAGATACATAAGAGTACAATGGCCATGAATAGGCATGATACAAGATATCACATAAGTGGTCATCGCCACGTACAATATACATAGATCAGAATCTCCATGATGAAGATATACGAAGGACCATGATCTCCATAGTGGCTGAATATATATAACAAATCAAGATCTCCATAGTGGCTGGAAGTATCTGACATATACTGGAATCAAGTCACGAGAGTTGAAATCTCATGAACACTGGCATGATCAAGGAGGTAGCATATAAGAGATGCCACCAATATGGAAGGTCTTCTACACAAATCGCTATGAGTACATGTCCTACTATGTGAATAGAGGTGTCGAGGTCGAACATAGTAGTCCATCGTCTGATTACCGGTCATTGATGTATACCGTTAACAGACACGAGATCACCCACTGATAATGAAAATGGGAATCAAGGTACTAGAGTGCAAACTAACAAGTGTGAATAAATTTATTGAGGTTGAACACTTGAGAGGATCCATCGATCAGGGGACATTGATGTATTCCCAAAGACTGTCAATGGCGAGAGAACCTGCCACTGATGACTGCAAGTCTCAAGGCACTCAAAATGACTCTAGATTCCAATCCCAGAATAAATGATCTAAAGTCGATGGGATGAAATCTGCTGGAAGGAGGGCATTAAGGTAACCCCCATCATCCAACATGAGGTACTCATCAAAGCTATATGATGTGGAAGGACTCAATCATAAGGTGCAAAAACCAGTAACTGTACCAGGAATGGATGACATGCAAAGTCAAGATAACTGAGGAATGGACGAATCAGGCTTCAAATTCCTTCAAACAAGAGCATAACAACATATGGTGACTGAATAATGGCAGCATAGACTTGATATACAAACTGGGACATCTTTGCGACACAGGAGGCATCGACAGAGGCTCCATAGGGACTGGAAGCTTAACCAGTCGGTGGAGATAAACTCAAATAAATAAGTATAGATCCTAAAGTCAAACTATAAACCCAACCAATGGATATGATATACAATCCTCTATTCGAAGGCGACATGACTCGACAGCTGCCAAAGATAACATCTTTCCTTGTCCGGGTTTTTTTTTTTTTTGGACTTTTTCAATTATTTAAAAAGCTTGAAAAAGAATAAAATGGCTTTATAGTTACAGACTAGGAGGAGACGAGTGTCATAAGGGAAAACAAGCTAGTTACAAGCAGTGGAACATACCTATTCTCAATGCAAGGATACATGTGTAGGATATCGACACTCGGGGGGAAATCCCCTCCCGGTAAAAAGGGAAACAAGCTGCGAAGGATATAAAAAATGGCTCTGCATGGCTAGACATGAGACAAGATTGGGCTATATGGCTTAAATGCAATGTCAGGGGAGCCGGCATAAAGCTCAATAAGGCAGGCAAAGCTCATAATAATGCATTCACAACTTGGCATGAGGGAGTCCTGAGGGAAATAGGCTAGCAAAAGATCAAGAGGAGTATGAGGCTCTTACAAAATGTCATGGCAGTATTATACAATGGACTCCTACACCCTAAAGGAGAAAATGTCGGCATGGGCACCAAATGAAAATAAGGCGCTAACTAGGGTACCCATGTAAGGTGAAGCTCTACCACTCATATCATGCCACTTCTAAAACAACAAGAAGGTTCCATGACATAATAGAGTGGGTTCGTACCTAAGGTCATGATCAGATGGTCATAAGGTCATGCAAAATGAAAATGGTGATGAAACCTAACCTATATGCTAGTTTAGATATGATACCTGAGATTGGCACAAACGGGTCAATCCAACGGCTGCAACGGCACTGAAAAAGGTCCTCTACATCATGAATTATGTCAAAAACGGTCCAAAATGGTTAGAAAATGTCGAAACTATAGGAAAGGGGGTAAAAATTTTCAAATATTTGAAAATTTTCTATAAATAGTAAACAATTCAAAATATTATAAAACATTTGAAACTTTTACCCATTTGAGCTCATATTTTCAACTGCGAATTCCAGGAGATCTAGCCGACGGAATCCACTACCATTTCTTCCAGGTATTTACCCATGCTCTTCTCTTCCATTTCAATGCAATTTTTATCAAATTCCATGGTCAATTAAGCTTTCTAGGCCAAACTAAAAAGAGCGTTGCGGCCCACGCGAAAATCGAGGGTTTTTCCGCATATAGGGCTGGATATACGCGGAAAATGCCCCCAAAGACGTGTACATACGCGGCTGTTTTGAGAAGAGTCACGTATGAGGCCGTGCATAAGGTTTTTTCAATAATATAATGGACAAATTTGCAAATTATTGTGCAGGATGGTCCTAGAGTGGAGAGAGCATGAACATGGTGAGGTAGAGGAAGCACTAAGGGCCGATCTAATGGCTCAACAAGCTCTACATGCATGCAGACTCTACAAGTTTTGGTGTCTTGGTGGCTTGAGGGCCAAACCAATACTATTACAGATGTTGGTGGATTACTAGGATCCAGACTCAGATTCCTTCCATATATATGGGATGTCCCTCACTATAGAGGTGGAGGACATATACTTCATTACAGGGCTATCTAAATGAGGGGAAGTGGTGAACCTTCATTCTCATGGTGGGCCAGGAGGTGGCCTGACTATCGATGAGTACATTGTGGTGTACTACTATCCAGACATAGAGAAGGTGGGGATTCAGGTCCCTACCAATGCTATACAGGTGCTGGGACTAAAGGCCATACTATTGACATTGGGCAGGATAGCAGGCTTGGCATCACTCCACTAGGCCTTGCGCCCTCTGATGTTCTATGCAGTGGAGTGTATGAGACCCACGATTTATGACTGGAGCACTACAATACTGAGCAACATGAAACATTAGCTTAGTGAGTGTAAGGTGGGAAGAATGCGGAACTTCAGGTTCAACAGTTTTTTAACACGTTTTTCTTCGAGCGTGTTTCAGGATTGATCCCTAGAGTGGACGTTCCTCTTCATGGGGTTCGAGATCCAGCCCAATGACATTGGGCAGATGCGATGCGCAGACTGGGGGGTGGTAGGGTGGCCAACCCTTATCTAGCTGACTTCTTTCCATGGTGGCGATGACAGATATTTTCCATCGATGACTACCCCTATGCAGGGATAGATTTTTGGGGGGACCCGGACATACCGCTGCCACCAGGATCAGCATATGGCGATATAGGTAACGAATCTCGACCCTCTCTTTTTAATTTTTGAGTTATTTAATTTTTTTGTGTTTTTTGATTATATGGAATCAAAAGACATATTTTTTTGTGACAATACATAGTGACATCTACCATTTGTGTGCAGATGTGGGACCACAGCGGCCGGAAGGCTTCCCTCATGATAGACGGAGGGGAAGAGGAGATGAAATCATGGGTGTGGATGTGGAGCGGATGCTCCAAAGCATTCATACCAATTTTGTGAGACTGACACATAGAGTTCCCATGGCGCAAGTCGAGGACTTTCCTGAGGCTATGCAGCGACAGGTGGTTGGGGTACCATGCACATGGGTGTGATTATTTCGATGGCTAGCTAGAGCCGTAGTGACGTTCCATGATCACAACACTCCTCCTCCTCCACAGGATTAGATACCTAGGAGTGTATACATTTTGCACTACCGTGTATTATATTTTGGTGGCTTGAGAGCCCCAATTTTGTATCATGACACTATGTATGACCACATTTTGGATGTTATATAAAATGTTTATGGTGATCAGTTTATTTATTTACATGTATAAAAATTGTTTTTGTAATTAATTTAATGTGAATGAAACAAATGCCAATCTAACACGTAGTTAGCATATGATTCAGTAACTTGATTATTATTTCTTGGAATGTTATATATGTTATATTGTCAAATTGTCGTTCTAATAATCTCATACGTAAGAATCTTGTTAATAACGTTGGATCTCTAACATTGTACAAACCATTAAGCTGTGACACTACTAAATCCGAATCAAGACGTACCTTAAGAGAGAGAACGCCATGTGAAATGGCATCCCGTAGAAGCTCAATAACAACACTATATTCAGCAACATTGTTGGAAGATGGCTGCAGACATACGCCTCCTGAAGACAGTACCTGACCCATAGGAGTATAAATCACCCAAGTAGCAGAGGCTAAGTATTGAGTGTGACGGCTCGCACCATCCGTGAATTTTATGTAGTTGGAAGATTCCATTGACATCTACCAAAATAAATGAAAACTAATCACAAACCCGATCACTATAAGAAAAATACCTAACTATGAAAAATTGTACAATAATATACAATAACCGGCCTTGGCTGAAAATCATGCATAGTACTTCTTGAGATAGAGCCCATTTCTAGGCTCCACCAATGTCGTTCTTTTGTAATCCACTAACTCATAATCACCCTTCTCTAAGACTCATTTGACCACATAAGGACCACGCCACATAGGATTAAATTTCCCGACGCCCAAGGGTTCTTTTGGTTGATCCCACAAAAGGACCAAGTCTCCCTCGCTAAACCTCCTTGGATGAACAGACTTATCATACTGGACCTTTATGCAACATTTATTGACCTCTAGAGCCACCAAGGCATCTCGACGCTGCTCATCAAGTTGCTCAAGGTGGACCAAACGCTCCTCCAATGGTGAAGTGTCTGGTAAGATCTCTACCGCTAGCTTCAAAGAAGGAATCTTGCATTCAACCGACAATATCGAATCCACTCCATGTACAAGCTGATATGGAGAAAAACCCGTGGCAGTCTTAATAGCAGTTCTATATGCCCACAAAGCAGGATATAACATGATGTGCCAATTATTCTTGATTTGTGCGATGGTTCGTTGGCAAATGGATTTGAGTGATTTATTCAATACTTCTACCTGTCCATTCACTTGAGGGTAGTAAGAGGAGGAATGCTCTTTCTTGTACCCTAACTTTGATGCCAACTCTTCCATCATACGATTCTGAAAGTGCGAGCCATGGTCAGTGACAAGCTCTTTCAGAATTTTGAACCGAGTAATAATTTGGTTGAATACGAATTGGGCAGCTGTCTCACCGTTAGATTTAACTATAGGCATAGCCTTAGCCCATTTCGTGAAGTAATCAAAAGCCACTATAATATGATGGTGCCCCCCAGCTGAAGGTGGGTTGCAATCCATAAAATCAAGCCCCCACTTAGTGAAGGGACCAGTGGTGATAATGGGATTAACGGGGCAGGTTTCAAGCACATATTACGTGCGAACACTTGGAAAGGGTGGCACCTCTTGACCGCATCTACACAATCTTTAAAGATCGATGGCCAGAAATAACTTGCTCTTAATATATTTTGAGCTGTAGAAAGCCCAGATAAATGACCACCACACGCCCCTCCATGGAAATAATTCAGCACTACCTCTACCTCTTCATGATTTAAACAACATCCTAAAATGGAATCTACCCCATGGCGGTACAAAGTGTTATCCACTATGAGGTAGTTCTTAGACACGTGATGTAATCGTCATTGTTCATCTCGTGAGAGTTGAGTAGGGGTCTTCAATGTTTGTAAATATATTATGATATCCCCATACCATGGGTCTAAAGTTGAGATTAAGAAGATGTGTTCATCGACAAACGTATCTTCACAAACCAACTCCTCGGCCTCGCTCGGGAAATCCAATATAAGCTCTGCAAAAATTAAAGACTTCTTCGATTTTGCTGAAACAAATTCGAGATCGAATTCTTGTAGAATGACAATCCATTTATTATACTTTCCCCCAATCATCCTTCGAGTGAGGACGAATTGAAATGGATTGACATGGGCTACAACCAAGGTCTGGCGAAGGAGAATATAATTTCTCAACCATTGAACCACATGTATAGTAGCTAAAGCAAGCTTCTCGACATGAGAGTAACAAATCTTTGTGTCAATAAGGTTCTGGCTCAGATAGTATATGACATGCTCTTGGAGCTCCTCATCCTCTTGAACCAAAACCATACCAATCGTCTCTAAGGACGTGACCACATATAATAGAAAATCACGGCTATAGTCTAGGGGAATAATCACCGGGGCCGATGCTAGGGCTCGCTTGAGTGCATCAAAGGACTCCTGGGCTCACTCATCCCAAAAAAAGGGGGTGTCCTTCTTCAAGAGATGCATGAAGCCTCTAGTCAAATTGGCAAAGTTGACAACAAATCTTCGTAAGAAGTTTGCCATGCCTTGCAAACACTGAATATGATGAATATTCTTTGGAGGAGACAACTGAAGTATTGCCTCAACCTTCAAAGGGTCGACTCTTATGCCCTCTTTAGACATGATGAATCCTAACAAACGACCTGACTTCACGCAAAATATGCACTTATGAGGATTTAATCTAACCAAATAGTGGCGGCATCTTACGAATACCAATCTCAAGTGATAGGGATGACGCATCTTCATACGAGAATAAGCAGCAAGGTCATCCAAAAATACTTCGATGATCGACTTGAGATCGTGGAAGATCAAGGTCATCGCCCGCTGAAATGTAGCTCCAGCATTTTTAAGGCCGAAAGGCATTTTTCAATATGCAAAAGTTCCCCAAGGACAAATAAATGTAGTCTTATGTTGGTCCTCAGGTTTAATTTGTATCTGATTATACCCAGAAAATCCATCCATAAACGAAAAAACGTCGCTCCCCGCACACTCATCCAAAATCCGATCAATAAATGGTGTGGGGAAATTATCCTTAGGATAGGCATGATTTAAATCATGGAAATCAGTACATATGCGGATCGCTCCTTGCTTCTTATCCACTGGAACGGGGTTTGAAACTCACTCCATCAAGGGAACGGGATAGATAAAATCAGCTTTTAACAGCTTTTCTATCTCTGCCTTAATCGTGGGTGCTTTCCTCGGATTCACCGCATGCAAACATTTTCGAATAGGCTTAGGGGATGGGTAATTCTTAATCTCATGTTCGACAATACGAGGGTCGATACCTGGAATTTCATCATAAGACCAAGCAAAGATATCACGGAATTCTTTAAATAGCTCGGTGTATTCTAGAATCTCAGCATGGGAACATTCCGCCCCAATATAAACATTCTCTATCCTGCCAGGATCGCGAGAGATATTGATAGGAATCATTGAAGATATGTTTGCTATGTTTCTGTCAGCCATCTGACCAGGAGAGCTTAACAAAATCATAGGACTACCAACTCTCGCACTAAGAACCAACCTAAAGTCCCCACGCTCCAAGTAGTCAAGCTCGGGAAGAAAGTAAGATCTATGATGAAGTTCCTCCCATGGTGGTTCAACTCCCGACATAGCCTCAATAATCGCTTCATCAAAAGGGAAAACTGTATCAAGGCAGTTGTGCACATGAGAATACTGTACTACCCATGCCAGAAGCACATAAGGGTCCTCCTCCTCCGTCCGTGAAGAGGAAGGATTGGGCTCTGCAACACACTCAATATTAGCTTGATAAGCTATCATAGTTGCAGGCAGCGGCACATCCATCACAATGGGATCACTCAGAGTACTCAGCGTAGGAAGAATCCAAGGATCTTCCATATGACTCGTGCGAAAAGATGCCGATCTCATAGATGTCGAAGCCTCACCGGAACTAGAACCTATAATAAGAATAGGTGCAGGACAACTAAGCTTCCCATGAGGGATGGATACATGCCTACACCCACACTCCCAGTTGTTGGCTGAGAGTGATCAATGATCGGGATCGAAGCTCCCAAAGATGCGGTAACAGACGGATTCTTGAATGTCGTTTGATCAATCATGACTATCTTCCCATTATGTGGAAAGCATACAATGTGAAATAGGGAAGAAGCAATGGCTTGCATACTGTACATTAAATTCCTACCCAACAAGAGATTGTAGTTGAGGGGCGCATTAACCACCTCGACCTCTATTGCAACGGTCTTCCCTCCCAAACGAACCTTAAGGGAAGGAAGGATGCTGTGCGGCCTAAAAAATCTCCCATCGAACGCAGTTAACATGGTCATTGATTTAGACAGCTCAGGGGAACCTAAACCCTTCCAACATGATAAATACACCACAGAAGTAGCAGTGCCTTCGTCAATCACAGTGCACTTGATGATCATATTAAGACATTCTATGTGAATCAAAAGAGACACATAGTAAGGCAAGCAAGGCTGAAGTCCTACGGTTTCAAATTTAATCATGGAGGAAGAATCATCATCATTCACACCAAGGGCAGAAAGCAACACCTTCCTTTTCGAGGGACAACTCTGAAGCAATTCCAATGTAAACATCGCACAAGGAGTGTGGCCCAAATCCTCGACAACTGAATAGTTCTGGGTGGCACGAGCATTTGGATTATGCCCCGAACGCTTAAGGACTCCCTTAGGAATGCGAGGTGTAGCTTCTGGTTTATCCACAGGTTTCTCAATACGCAAAGGAGACCCTGGTGGATCGGGTTCTTTTCTTGGATTGGGTTGTGATGAACCATAATCTTTCACATGGGTCACAACTTTCGCAACACGGACTATGTTAATGCAACCATGACCACTACCCTCCAGTGGATCTTGATCACCACCAGACTGGTCATGGGACTTTGAGTTCATATTTTGATTGTGCGGTAAAGGGTTAGTTAGCACAGCTGGGCCCTGTGCCAAGAACCTCGAAGCTTCATCAATACAAGGGCATAAGTAAGTGAGGTGATCGTCCTTACACAACTTGCAAGGGAACTTAACCTTATGTTTAGCTTGCTTGTCCCCCCCAGCATTACGGCTGTTCTTGTCATTATTATTAGCATTCTCATTCTTATTTCCACCTTTATGATTATTCTTACCCTTTTTTCGATTCTGTCTGGGCTGCTGGTTACCCTTCTACTCTGATGATTGTACTGAAAGCACACTCGCCGTTTGGGTGGGTTGAGACAAATTCGTAGCTTGTCCTGAAGTAGATTGGTTGATTGACAATTGACTAACTTGTTTTGCAACTAAATCTACAGGTTTCACACTTGCACAACCCACAATGCCATCGGCACGTGGTCCAGGTTTGACTTTGGGGTCGAAACTAGAACGCGAAGTGTTGGGAATAATCTCATATAACAAACCAGACTAAGCATAAATCAAGTCCAGTTCCTGTGCCTGAAAAATCGCTTGTTCCTCATTCTACACTCTAGATGTAGAAACATCCTTCGCTATATACGACAATAACGACTTAAGGAACCATTCGAGGAGGAATTCTAGCAGTATAAAGGCTTTAATTAACCTCTTATGTATACACCACTCTTGAATATGATCCGAGATATGTGTGGCTTTATCCTGCCGAAATGTCGACAAGAATTCAGTACCAACATCATAGTGCACTGGTAGCTGGAAGTGATTATGAAAATTCATCGCAAGGTCCTCGAACAAAGCGAAAACTCCCCTAGGTAACTCTATATACCATTTCGCGGCAGGCCCTGTAAGGGTGCGTTCAAATAGTCTCAAATGGATTCAGTCCTGATGTAAGGAATTCGAAGAGCACCATAGGTGAAATGTAGTAACGTGTTCACTTGGATCCTCTTCCAGTTTTCCCTCGAACTTAGGTATGTCCGAGGGAAGCTTAGTAGGGACATCCGGCCAAGCCGGGTCATGAGCTACAAGATCGTTCGTCAATCTTGACAAGTCAGGAAGATTCAACGTCGCGAGGAAAGGGAGCCTAGGATGATGAGGTCTATGGACCACTCCTTGATTCATATAGGTCTGATTACCACCATGGCCATGGCCATAGTGCCCTCCTCCTATTTGACCCATATAGGGTGGCATGGAAGCACCATAGTGTGGTGGACCTTGACTATTAGGAGCTACAAAGCCATAGTTTGGAGAATAAGCAGGTTGTTGATACCCACCTCCATAAGGTAAAGAACCCTGTCCATACTGCGTCCCATAATAGGATCCATAAGTCATCGCATGAGATGTCCCATGAGACTCTCCATAAGTAGGAATGTACGCTCCGGAGGTAGGAATATACACTTCGGAAGTAGGAATGTGACCTCTAGAAGTATGATCATGACCTCCCGAAACAACAGGTGGTACATGAAGCTGAGACACAACCGGTCTAGTAACCGCAGTATGGACATAACTTGTAGCAATGTTTCGGCCCAAAGGACCACGTGAATGAGGTGGAGGGTGAACATTTGAAGAACTAGGGACAGAGGACGAAGGGATCTGAGTGATCAAGTACGTACTATTCCCTATAGTCACTCATCTCGAATTTGGTATCCTAATAGGATCACTAACCCTAGACCAAGGAGGAATATGTGATGTAACTTCCACAACTGGGATGGAAGGTGCAATGTGACTAGTGCTCCCAAACCTCTCCGCATGGTAAGGAATGAGAGCGCCCCCAGGCATAGTGTTAGGCTCAAAGTCAGATTCGACATGAAATGCCAAATCATGTGTGGGAAAACCAGACATAGCATAACTACCATAGCTAGTGCTGGCTGGTTCAAAATGAGTCTCGGCATCCTTCGACATTCCATACTAGTAACGCGTCAATGGGGAATCAACCCTAGAGTGAGTAGGTCTATCATCAAATGTTCCTATCTTAGAAATCACAGGACATAACTTAGCCAAGTCGGGTGAAGGATCGTAAGTAGGAGTAAACTCCCCATCGTCTACACAAATGGGAGAAGGTGGTTCAGGAATACCTTCTATATGGTCTCCCATGGTGTGTGAATCAATGTGCAAAGTAGTCCGCTTGGACTGTCTAGGTCTCTCTCCCAAAGGAGGAGGAGATGTAGAAGGCGGAAGTCCTACTAAACGACGAGAATGGTGAGGAACCATACCCGAATCCACAATGACTCAAAAAATAGAAAAGACTCTCTATTTACGCAAACCCTAGGCAAGCAATCGTGCACAGAGCAATCACTAATAAAATCTAAAGCCAAATGCAAGCAATCAAGGGCAGGATAAGTGAGCTCTAGAATGAAGCAGGTATGTCTCACATAGGAGAGGCTTGAGACTCCCATACACAACAAGCGAAGGTACGTAACCAATTATTGTGGCTGTCAGCTTCAACGCATAAAGCGACTGTGCTGTCCGACCCCAACCTGGCTGGGACAATCACATAATAACCCTTGCAAAGTACCCCCTGGATATCCTAGGTAAGGCCACTAAGGTCACCTCAATATAATCAATGTTCAGGCAGATAGTTGCAGGAAGGATTGACCGTATGGGCAAGGTAGCAAATCCTGAAACTCTCGAAAGAACCCCCAGATATGAATACAATCCTGGAAATATGTCCGGTGCTACTCAGTTATGACTAGGGGTCATCCCAATCAATAACCACTCACACTGCCTCGTGCTTAACTCCCTTTTGAGAGGAGGATCCTGAGAAACACTGGTTATACTAAGGATTTCACACACTCACATGGACAGACACATACATGTTTTTGTTTAGTGATCTTGGAGAATTTACTCACAATGAACTATTCCAAGATCCTAAAACCTAAGCTTGTTGGTGCACCCTATAAAAGAAAAGAGTGTAGTTCATGTTAATTTCAGCGTTGGTTTTAATTGGCTTTATCACTCAAAAGAGGGATATGGCCATGCAACTAATGGTGTTATGACACAACATGAAGTAAAATGCACACCTAACAATCAATGCAATTGCATTGTGTCCATGAAAACAGCGTATGCTCCTACGTGAAATGCACAATTTTTCTTCAAATGATGAATGCAAACTTTCCTATATGAAATCCTAACTAATACTCCAAAGCAAATATAGTGCAAGTACAATGCAAAATGCAAAATGCAATGCATGATTATAAGCAAATGTTTTGGGATTTTTTGAAATAAAATGAGATACAAAAAGCAAAAGAATGATTTTACAACCCCTAGACCTTGAAAGCACACTCAAACAACACTTAAGCAAAGCACTAAGGAAAAAGAAATCTAATGCACTAATCTCAAACAAAAAATAAAAAATGCCATGACAAGAACCTTCTTTAAAAAAACAATTTAGCCTAAAAAAAACGTCTTTGGTCAGAAATAAAGGTATAAACAGACTCAGGCAGTGCCAAAGGAGACTCAACAAACATCAAACTTCACCCAACAACCATTCAACTTCAACAAAAGGGAAAAACTAAGGGCATACGCAACTGCTCGCAGTAAACCCGCATGTATACGTGGAAATCGTAGAGAAACCCGTGTGTATACACGACTGTGAGTTAAAAACTTGCGTACAGGAATAAAGGTGCATTAAATCAAGGCAAACATATAGGTTGAGACAAACTTCACACCAATCAGACACTACCAGGAAAACATGCCCCCAGACCTGACACAGAAACAAGAGAGAAAGAGCAATTCAAATTCATTGAATGCCGATATAACAACCCCCAAAGGACAACTACTAAGAACTCCCTAGTAGAGTCACCAAATTCTATTACAAAGAGGAATTCCTATGGCTTGGGGTACCACAACAGACAGCTTGACTCCAAAAATCAATCCTTCCAAATATGCAATAGAAATTAAATGTCTAACACTAAAGGATCAGACCTCGTACCTTATTCCGGAGGGTTGAAGTAGATCCCCGTTGAGCTTTCCAACTTCAGCTTGAATTGATAGATTACTTCCTCAACAACAAGTAAACAATAAAAGCATTCTATATATCATGGTGTTAGATCTATTCTAGCATATATAATCAATAATGTATAAGCATTTGACATAATCCCATGGATAAAATATTCATTCAAACACACATTATTGGATAGGAAAAGATATTTCTATTAATATAAATCAGAGATTATAAGATACAACCTCTGTCGGCACGTCTGCAAACTGGAGAAACTGATTCCCCCACTTGGGCCTCCACCACTTCAATCCTCCATCTCTCGATAGCAATCTGATCACAAGCAAAAGGCAAGCTTGGGAAGAACACAAAAGTGCTCCAAGGGACAAATGGATGCAGACTCAAGCATAAGTTCTGGAAACAATGGACTATAGTTTCTTTGCTCTCAAATCTCTCTTATGCATTCAATGTACCAAGGAGTTCCTTATATAGCTTTTCAAAGGGGTAATGAAAGGTCAAATCCGAGCGATCTCAACGGATATGGAAGGCCAGGAGTCAAGTGAGTTGGATCCATGTCAAGGAAAACTCCAAAAGGATTTGGATTTTTGTACACATCCCAATGTACGTGGTTTTAGAGGTCAAACCCACTTATGTATGTGATTATAGGTTTAAAAGTCATGTGTATCATTTTTCACATGTTCTTAGTGATGGTCAGGGAAACATCAAAGGACAAAAAATGGTCCAAGGGGTCTAAGGAGTCTGCAGCGGGACAGGGGAAGGCCATACAAAGTGTGATTCACCTAGAGTGGTGAAATCAGCTATAACAGTCTACCCAATTGTTCCTAAGTGTCGCAAGTCATAATATTTACTTGTGAGCCGAATTCAAGTACAGATTGTCGAAAGTGGTATCCTTCTCTTTCTAGGTCGACAAGTGGGTCAGCATCAATTTTTTCCTTTTGGTTTAGACTGCATATGTTTTTTGTTTGTTTTTCTATATTGCTATTATGCTTCAAATTATACAATAATTCAATGAATTGAGATACCGCTTTATCAGCTTGTACTAAATGTATTAATTCTTTAATTGTGCTTTGTCAACTATTATTAGCTTCTTCTTGTCTAGAAAATTATTTAAATATATTCGTTGTGTCTTTATACAATTGTTTTTGTGTCGCTGGGTTAGGATAATCGTTCTTTTATTTTATTTTACTTATGCATGGATTATCACTCCCAATTTTTGTCCCTTGTCGGGTTACTTTATGTAGATTCTTCGTATTGATTACATCATGTTTTTAAACGCATGACAAGACATTAACTTTTTTTTTATTGATTTTATCAAGAATAGTAGGGCAATCCTCTAATGAGTGATCACCGACTCCACAGCTAATACAAGATTTTAAATCGGTTCTATTCTTGTATGGGCAGTATGCATATCGATAACCTTCTTTACAACATGTAAAACACTGGATGGGCCGACATGGTCGATTGTCGTGATTCCCAAAGAAATGACCATGACCTTCATATCCTCCACGACGTTTGTCGAACTGGTGCTCATTTCGATGGCCTTCCTATCTTTGATTATTCAGTTCATTTTGATCATTGCTTCACTGGTTGTTATTGTTGTTCTGCGTAAGTATGTTTGTTTGGTAGACTGCTTGGTAGTTTTTTCGGTTCTTTACGTTTAAGTGGCAGTGGGCCATTGCATGAATTTTTATTTCACAGATTGCACACCAATATGCTTTTCCATTTTTCATGTTATACGGGCAATCTATCATTGTGTGTTCTCCATGTTCTTGGCAGATGTCGCAGAAGCACTTTGTTTCAACAAATCGAACGTCTTGTTGACAGTTATCTTTAGTGTGTCTAGTCATTGAGCATTTTGTGCATGAGACATCCTGATTCTTGAGGTTCAGCTATTTCAATGATTTTTGCATGATTTATAATTGTTCTTCCAGTCTATTATCCGTGGGATATGCTGGGAAAGCTTCATCCCTCTCCACTTGCAGAGCTTTGGTAAGCACATCTTCATACATTTTAAATGTCTCCAAGCTTATCTACCGCCAAATTCTTTGTGATAGACCTGGAAGGAACCACTAAATTAATTGTTGTTCATCAATTACATAATCTAGTTGGCTGAGGAGGTCTTTCCAATGTTTGTCATATTCTCGGACAGACCTTGCTAGATTTTGAGATGTTGTTTTCAACTTTTTGGCCTCCAAATGTTTTGCATCTAGAGTTTTAATGAAAGACAAGAATTGCACTTTAATTTATGCTTTAGATGCTTGGGGAGTTCTCTCAATATAGGTCATGTACCACGTTAGTGCTCTTTTCCTCAAGGCACCCGTGAACTATTCCATTTATTGATCTTCAGTTGTAACCTAATTTTCCTCCCATATTGACTCACAGACGAACCAATGTCATCTAGGATCTTCGTCACCCTCGTATAGAGGGATATGCGCTGATCCGTGACCCATGTTGGAATCATTGTCGCTATCTCCTCTAGGAGGTGGCAGTGGTGGGGGTGGGGGTCAGGGTAGTGGGATGTTTTTCTTATCTCATTTTCCAGAGCTATTGTCAAAATAACTTTCATTCTCGTTGGTTGTTTTGTTTGTTGTTTCTTCTCTGACAAGTAATCGGTTCGGGTCGACTTCTCCTGTCGATCTCCAACTGCATTGATTTGTCTACAGGTCCGACTGTTCTATATTTTCTAAAGCTGTGTTTTGTAGGGGGGTGATCCTTCATGTGTCGGGTAAAGTAAGTGGATACTTCGGTTGGAAGTGTATGCCTAAAGTGTGACCCAGTTTCCTTCCTTCAGTTGATGGATCACTAGATGATTATCATCATTTACCTCGTCGTCTAGTCGGCTCCATATACCAAACTCAGCAGCTCTTAGTCTTAGGTCTTCTTCGACAATGGCTTGTATCCTAGTACTCGGATTCATTGGAGACAGAGGTCTTATCTCCTTAGGAAATTCTATTAGGAGAGCTTCACACTGCTCTATCCACAAGTCTTCTTCCATGGGTGATGCTTCTTCATCCACACCTTCTTCCTGTCGGTCATGACCCAACTCTGGCGGATTTATTTCCTGGTCTATCACCCTAGTATTCACTTCTCTTTGCAGTGCTATAGACCGTTCTCTTCTTTCTTCCCTTCTTTTCAACCTCTTCTCTCTCTCTACTTTCTGTAAATCCATCGTAACTTTGTGTGTCACTGTTCATTCGATTTCCTTTTTAGGTTGACTTTTCATTACTGGTGATGGTATCTCCTTTTAGTCGACTAGAATCCTCTTCACTTTACCCCGACATATGACAAGCTACCCCCCCATAGCCTACTCGACTCTTTAGAAAGCTTGGATAGTTCTGTTTACTTGCTTAGGAAATATTCCCACTCCCTTTCGGCAATGAATTTTTCCCACTTTTTTTATTTCTCTGCCCAGTTAGAATTTGGTGGTGGTTCATGCAGTGACAAACGAGGTTCTACAATATGACCCACTCCTTTTTCTATCAGGAATTTGAATAGTAGGGTTGGTAGGGAGCACAGAAACTGCTCGATAAGGTTTGTATATAATTTTTTCTGAATGGCTTCTATTGAAGTTATTTCTTCTATGGCTTGCTCCTCACAGAATTCATCTGTGATCTTTTCAAACCACTGCAATAGGATTGTTCGTCCCCCTCGAATCAATTTCTCTAGCAGCTCTTGGTCCTTAGTTGCTTCCGTATTTTTCATCTAGAAGTTTTTTCAAAAGCTGGGGTACCGATTCTATGAAATTCTCATGAGTTTCAATGAATAATTTCTCCTTCGCCTGAGAAATGGTTACTATTTTTCTCCTCGCATAATTCTGCAAATAATTTGCTATCTTATGCTCCCACCAGTTCTTAATCTCCTTTTTTGATATCATCTGCTTATAGTCATCTCAGATATGTACTACTGACAATGGAACCAATGTTTCAATCTCACAGATCACAAAGGGTTACCAATAATACACATTGAACCATAGAGACATAACAGACAAAAGAGACAAGAACATAGATATAGAATAGCAGATTATATTATATCATGAGGGTCCATACATACACAGAACTGAACCAATTTCTCATCTGGCTCAACAGCCTAATATATATGATTTACAAATATTTACATATAAATACCTATCGGTTCAGTCAACCGACACGACCTTATCCACCCGACCTCATCTCCTAATAAGTCGGCTATTCGACTAGTCGGATCACTGACTAGCTCTTCCAACAAGGCTACCGAACATGAGATTAGTCTTCATTAACATGATTTGGTGAATGTCATGTTGAATGGAGGTTCAACAGATGATTCCAGTATAGTTACTGCATATGGAAGGAATCAACATCAAATGGATGGGTTCATTGATCTATTGGTTCTTCATTGAATCTATTTCTTCCCTAGATTTGGCACTTTCTTTCGTCTTTCATGTAAAGGAGCTAGTGTAGTTGGTCATGTCCTTGCCAACATTTATGTTATTCATCATATCTTAGACTTTCATTTATTTAACTAGGTTCATCTTGTTGATCGTGAATTTACCAGCCCTTGGTTCATTTGGACCCTCTACTTATTTTGATCCTATTTCATATCACATCAATATTGAGTTTGATTACTCCCATATCCTCACTTATGATGTCCAACCATCTCAACTTCTTTGACTTTTCTTCTCACTGTGAAGTTGAATTTTGGTATTAGGATTCCTTTTCACATATCATCCACTTTCCTAATGTTATTTCCCCCCCAAGGTTTTGTTCCATGGACAGGGGTTCTAACCTCACTCATCATTTTCGTCCAGTTCTGGTCACTCGAAAAGAGTATTGTTGTCCTTATCTGAAAGAAGAAACATGAGTTCCTTAATCCCATATCCTCACTTATGATGTCCAACCATCTCACCTTCTTTGACTTTTATTCTCCCTGTGCTATTACTTTGAAGTTGTTTTTTTGTCCATTAGGATTCCTTTTGACGTATCATCCACTTTCCTAATGTTGTCTACCCCCCAGGGTTTTTATTCCATGGACAGGTGGTCTGACCTCACTCATCATTTTTTTCCAATTCTGGTCACTTGGAAAGAGTGTTGATGTCCTTGTTTGATAGAATAAATGTGAGTTCCTTACACCGAGGAACCAAATGCAGCCATACTTTGTAGCACATGACCAGACCATTGAATGGATGTGGTAGTAAATGCCTATAATTTTAAAGGCTTGGGTACAACATATCAATGAAAAAAAAAATCACTAATCATGTAACTATCAAAGTGATGTACCACATGGACTAACCATGCAGTCGATGACTCAATATGGAAGTAAATACCTATATTTTTTATCGAATCCATCTAGGATGATGAGTTTACTCCCAGTTATTTTTCTTATTTATATCTATGGGGATAGGCCTGGTGGAATTTTCACCTATGAGATTAATATGCCACTTATTTTAAGAGGAAAATAGGCATTTGGCTTGAGTGTGTCTATGATCTAACATTCTACTCTTGTGTATGGCTTTTCATCTATTTTCTAGTATCTTCCAATGGAACTCCTATCGGCCTAGATGTAAGTTTGGCATGCGTTCTGTCACCATGTGCTTCAAAGGAAGAGCAGAGTGCTTCTTCTGGGAATACCATTGTTGGGATCCAAAATTGTCTTTGATAATGATTTTATTTATATTAATTTCCCACCTATTTACTATAATTTGATACAACTGTCCTTAAAAAGGGCTATCTTTTATTGTATTTCATCAATTAAAACACTTAAACGTAAATGAAGCTTAACATGTTATTTTTAATGTATTAAATGCAATATTGTGAAAATGATAAACATTTCAGTACTTCATCTAACCTTTCATTCATCTCTTCTTCCGGTCCTAAGTTCCGTGTTAGGTTTAATGGCATGTTTATTATTAGGTTCTTGGTTTGTTTTATCCTCACCTTCTATTTCTCGTTGGTCCTGTGAATACCTGCACATGCAGAAACCATGAGTAATGATGAGCTTTGAACATTAGTTTAAAATTAAATAAGGAATAAAATAAAAAATATTAAAAAATGGGAATTAAATATTAAAACAAATATATGAAATCCACTAATATTAAATTAACCAAACCATAAAGTGGATTATGACATGGATTGTAATAATTTATTAACTATTTAAAACCATATGTCACGTGGCCAATCTCCTTTATTTTATTTTGAAGTCGATTCATAAATGTGTATCATTCCCATATATCATCTCTTTATGAAACCATTTTCTTTAAGACTTTATATTTAATATATATGCCATTTCATGTTTTGGTAACTAACGGATTTTATGTTTTGTACAGGCACGTGAATATGGAGAATTCACGCATGCATAGTGAAGAGGAATTCACGCACAGTGAAGAGGGATTCACACACATCACACTACGAGATGGAAAGCAATAAGAACATAGCACTCAATGAATAGAATTCAGCCCCGAACTAAACTTAGCATCCAGTGCATCAACCAACCATCATACAGCCCTTCGTTCATACCCACGGATTCATTGGGTGGAATATTTCGGGGCGTTAAAAGAAAAGAATGGTTTCATGGTTATGTTGGCCAAGCGTCCTCCTGGTGTGAGATTCCTTGCTCTAGAAGACTCAGGATCCTTCCCTATCATCCTGACACCATGCTCTCTGCCCACGTCAACGGAGATCCACACACCAGCAGCTCGTGCGAGGAGAATCGATGCACAAGGGATTAGGAAGACGGTAGTGCGTTAGCATAAATCATTACATAGTCATTTGTTTAGCAGTTAAGGCTTTCTATTTTTAGAGCGATCGACCACTGAGAGGGTGGAGCTGCTCACTCCATTGTAAACAATATATAAACGATGTCTAATGATGAGAATAAGGGATTTGTAAGCATAGAAACTCTGTAAAACTTTGTTTTAAATTTAATAAAGTTCTATTTCAGTTGTGGATATTATGTTTTCATATTTTGTGGGTGATTGATTGACTTAGTTTCACATATCTGATTGTTGGGAGGGCCCCTCAACAACCAGAGGTTCTTTTGTGTTTCTTTTGTGTATCTTTTGTATTTTGTTTCTGCAATTAAATAGTTTATTTCTAGTATATGTATTTAACATGGTTTCCTGTAGATGCTATTTTATTTCCTGTAATTTGTTTCCTATTGCTAATATAATTTACATTTCCAGAATCTAGAACGACCGGTCATGCATATTTTCTCTTAGTTTTCTTTCAATCTTTCTAGTTGTAACTAGATAATGTTAATTAGTTAATGTTTCAAGTTCAATATGTAGTTAGAGTTAGTCTTGATCGTTTTTCCTGTAGCTGTAGATTAGTTTCATTTACCTTTCAGCTCTGTTTTATCATGCAATAGAAAATGGTTTCTTTCCTTTATACTAATGAGTGTAGTTGCTTCTTGTTATTTAAACTTTAAACAGCTTATGGACTGCTTTGCTTGCACCATAGGTTAATATGCATAAACCAGCTGGAGTTAATATAATTTAGCTTGGATATTTTCATAGGTGTAATGTTTATGTCATCCAGACTGTCATTTCAGCTGGTCATATGCACTATTCATTCAAGCTTCTTTTCAGTCTGTCTTTCAACCTTTAATTTGAACTTAGACAGAATTTTCCAGAATTTGCAGTCATTTCCAGAATTGTTAATATTGAGTTTTATACATAGAGAGTTAATTAGAGTCTAGGCTGATTTTCCAGTATTTTAACATTTTCTATAGCTTTCATTCTTAGTCTCCAGTTTAAGTTGAAATTTATTTTAATCTTAACGCTCAGAATATATCCCCGATACCTCTGTAAATCTAGTTTAGTAGTAAGATATTTTGTATCCTATCTTGTGTATCCTAACAAATCGCTTTCAACTTATTCAGTTCAAAGTTACACTGTAACATCGAAAATTTGTTCCTTATCTATTTCTTTTAGTTCCATCAACAAACGTGGCCTCCAAACATTCTTAAATTCTTTTCCATATAGGTTGATTCCCATATTAATATAATTCCTCTTATGGTTTAATACATTGTTCATATTTGTTTATATATATTTAACATATGATAAAAGTGATTTCTTTAATACACTCAACGTATAAGAGTGGTAATGTATATGTCTTTAATAGATTTTATCTTTTGCAAATAATATTATAACTTAGTAAATATATAATACCTTTTGTAACTCATGTATTAGAATTTGATCATTATATAATTTGTAAATATTTGGGATATTTTGTATATTTAATATTTTATAATATGTTTAACAAACTTCATATATTAGATAATTTGTAAGTGTATTTTGTAAATTCTGTATCGCATAGCTTGTATGAATTTAATAAATTTTACGGGATGGATTTTGAGCATTAGGAATAGAGTTTGGTTTAGAGCAAGATAAGTGAGCTCCCGAATGAAGCAGGTATGTCTCTCCTAGGAGAGGCTTGAGACTCCCATACACAACAAGCGGAGGTACGCAACCAATTATTGTGGCCCTCAGCTTCAACGCGTAAAGCAACAGTGCTGTTCGACCCCAACCTGGCCGGGACACTCACAGAATAACCCCTGCAAAGTACCCCCTGGATATCCTAGGTAAGGCCACTAAGGTCACCTCAATATAATCAATGTTCAGGTGGATAGTAGCAGGTGGGATTGACCGTATGGGCAGGGTAGCAAATCCTGAAACTCTCGAAAGAGCCCCTAGATACGAATACAATCCTGGAAATATCTCTGGTGCTACTCAGTTATGACTAGGGGTCATCCCAATCAATAATCCCTCACACTGCCTCGTGCTTAACTCCCTTTTGAGAGGAGGATATTGAGAGACACTGGTTATACCAAGGATTTCACACACTCACCTGGACAGACACATACATGTTGTTGTTTAGTGATCTTGGAGAATTTACTCACAATGAACTATTCCAAGATCCTAAAACCTAAGCTTGTTGGTGCACCCTATAAAAGAAAAGAGTGTAGTTCATGTTAATTTAAGCGTTGATTTTAATTGGATTTATCACTCAAAAGAGGGATATAGTCATGCAACTAATGGTGTTATGACATAAAATGAAGTAAAATGCACACCTAACAATCAATGCAAATGCATTGTGTCCATGAAAACAGGGCATGCTCCTACGTGAAATGCATAATTTTTCTTCAAATGATGAATGCAAGCTTTCCTATATGAAATCCTAAATAATACTCCAAAGCAAATATAGTGCAAGTACAATGCAAAATGCAAAATGCAATGCATGATGATAAGCAAATGTTTTGGGATTTTTTGAAATAAAATGAGATACAAAAAGTAAAAGAATGATTTTACAACCCCTAGACCTTGCAAGCACACTCAAACAACACTCAAGCAAAGCACTAAGGTAAAAGAAATCTAATGCACTAATCTCAAATAAAAAATAAAAAATTCCATGACAAGAACCTTCTTTAAAAAAACAATTTAGCCTAAAAAAAATGTCTCTGGTCAAAAACAGAGGTATAAACAGACTCAGACAGTGCCAAAGGAGACTCAGCAAACATCAAAATTCACCCAGCAACCATTTAACTTCCAAAAAAAGGAAAAACTAAGGGCATACGTGGCTGTTCGCAGTAAACCCGCGTGTATACGCGGAAATTGGAGAGAAACCCGCGTGTATATGCGACTGTGAGTTAAAAACTTGCGTACAGGAATAAAGGTGCATAAAATCAAGGAAAACATGCCCCCAGACCCGACACAGAAACAAGAGAAAAAGAGCAATTCAAATTCATTGAATGCCGATATAACAACCCCCAAAGGACAACTACTAGGAACTCCCTAGTGGAGTCGCCAAATTCTATTACAAAGAGAAATTCCTATTGCTTGGGGTACCACAACAGATAGCTTGACTCCAGAAATCAATCCTTCCAAATATGCAATAGAAATTAAATGTCTAACACTAAAGGATCGGACCTCGTACCTTATTCCAGACGGTTGAAGTAGATCCCCGTTGAGGTTTCCAACTTCATCTTGAATTGATAGATTACTTCCTCAACAACAAGTAAAAAATACAAGCATTTTATATATCATGGTGTTAGATCTATTCTAGCATATATAATCAATAATGTATAAGCATTTGACATAATCCCATGGATAAAATATTTATTCAAACACACATTATTGGACAGGAAAAGATATTTCTATTAATATAAATTAGAGATTACAAGATACAACCTCTGTCGGCACGTCTGCGAACTGGAGAAACTGAATCCCCCACTTGGGCCTCCACCACTTCAATCCTCCATCTCTCGATAGCAAGCTGATCACAAGCAAAAGGCAAGCTTGGGAAGAACAAGGCAAGCTTGGGAAGAACACAAAAGTGCTCCAAGGGACAAAGGGATGCAGACTCAAGCATAAGTTCCGGCAACAATGGACTATAGTTTCTTTGCTCTCAATTCTCTCTTATGCCTTCAATGTACCAAGGAGTTCCTTATATAGATTTTCAAAGGGGTAATGAAAGGTCGAATCTGAGCAATCTCAAGGCATATGGAAGGCCAGGAGTCAAGTGAGTCAGATCCATGTCAAGGAAAACTCCAAAAGGATTTGGATTTTTGTACACATCCCGATGTACGCGGTTTTAGAGGTCAAACCCGCATATGTACACGATTATAGGTTTAAAATTCATGTGTATCATTTTTCACATGTTTTTAGGGATGGTTAGGGAAACATCAAAGGACAAAAAATGGTCCAAGGGGTCTAAGGAGTCTGCAGCGGGACAGGGGAAGGCCATACAAAGTGTGATTCACCTAGAGTGGTGAAATCAGCTATAACAGTCTACCCAATTGTTCCCAAGTGTCGCAATTCATAATATTTACTTGTGAGCCAAATTCAAGTACAACTTGTCGAACGTGGTATCCTTCTCTTTCTAGGTCGACAAGTGGGTCAACATCAATTTTTTCCTTTTGGTTTAGACTGCATATGTTTTTTGTTTGTTTTTCTATATTACTATTATGCTTCACATTATACAATAATTCAATGAATTGAGATACCGCTTTATCAGCTTGTACTAAACGTATTAATTCTTTAACTGTGCTTTGTCGACTATTATTAGCTTCTTCTTGTCTAGCAAATTATTTAAATATATTTGTTGTGTCTTTATACAATTGTTTTTGTGTCGCTGGGTTAGGCTAATCATTCTTTTATTTTATTTTACTTATGCATGGATTATCACTCCCAATTTTTGTCCCTTGCCGGGTTACTTTATGCAGATTCTTCGTATTGATTACATCATGTTTTTGAACGCATGACAAGACATTAACTTTTTATTTTTATTGATTTTATCAAGCATAGTAGGGCAATCCTCTAATGAGTGATCACCGACTCCATAGCTAGTACAAGATTTTAAATCGGTTATGTTCTTGTATGGTAAGTATGCATATCGATGACCTTCTTTACAACATGTTGAAACATTGGATGGGCCGACATGCTCGATTGTCGTGATTCCCAAAGAAACGACCACGACCTTCATATCCTCCATGACGGTTGTCGAACTGGTGCTCATTTCGATGGCCTTCATATATTTTATTATTCGGTTCATTTTGATCATTGCTCCGTTGGTTGTTATTGTTGTTCTGCGTAACTGCGTTTGTTTGGTAGTTTTTTCAGTTCTTTAAGTTTAAGTGGCAATGGGCCATTGCGTGAATTTTTATTTCACAGATTACACTCCAAGATGCTTTGCCATTTTTCATGTTATACAGCCAATCTGTCATTGTGTGTTCTCCATGTTCTTAGCAGATGTCGCAGAAGCACTTTGTCTGAACAAATCGAACGTCCTATTGACTTATGTCTTGTTGACAGTTATCTTTAGCGTGTCTGGTCGTTGAGCATTTTGTGCACCAGACATCCTGATTTTTGAGGTTTAGCTGTTTCAATGATTTTTGAATGATTTATAGTTGTTCTTCCAGTCTAGTAGCCATGGGATATGCCAGGAAATCTTCATCCATCTCCACTTGTAGAGCTTTGGTAAGCACATCTTCATACATTTTAAATGTCTCCAAGCTTATGTGCCGCCAAATTTTCTGTGATAGATCTGCAAGGAACCACTGAATTAATAGTTGTTCATCAATTACATAATCCAGTTGGCTGAGGAGGTCTTTCCAATGTTTGTCATATTCTCGGACAGACCTTGCTGGATTTTGAGATGTTGTTTTCAAATTTTTGGCTGCCAAATGTTTTGCATCTAGAGTTTTAAATAAAGACAAGAATTGCACTTTAATTTATGCCTTAGATGCTTGTGGAGTTCTCTCAATATAGGTCATGTACCACGTTAGTGCTATTTTCCTCAAGGCACATGTGAACTATTCCATTTATTGATCTTCAATTGTAACCTGATTTTCCTCCCATATTGACTCATAGACGAACCAATGTCATCTAGGATCTTCGTCACCCTTGTATAGAGGGATATGTGCTGATCCGTGACCCATGTTGGAATCATTGTCGTTATCTCCTCTAGGAGGTGGCAGTGGTGGGGGTGGTGGTCGGGGTAGTGGGATGTTTTTCTTATCTCGTTTTGCAGAGCTATTGTCGACATAACTTTCATTCTTGTCGGTCGTTTTGTTTGTCATTTCTTCTCTGACAAGTAGTCGGTTCGGGTCGACTTCTCCTATCGATGTCCAACTGCATTGATTTGTCTACAGGTTCGACTGTTATGTATTTTCCAAAGCTGTGTTTTGCAAGGGGGTGATCCTTCATGTGTCGAGTAAAGTAAGTGGATACTTCGATTGGAAGGGTATGCCTGAAGTGTGACCCAGTTTCCTTCCTTTGGTTGATGGATCACTAGATTATTATCATCATTTACCTCGTCATCTAGTCGTCTCCATATACCAAACTCACCAGCTCTTAGTCTTAGGTCTTCTTCGACAATGGCTTGTATCCTAGTACTTGGATTCGTTGGAGACAGAGGTATTATCTCCTAAGGAACTTCTATTCGGAGAGCTTCACGCTGCTCTATCCACAAGTCTTCTTCCATGGGTGATGCTGCTTCATCCACACCTTCTTCTTGTCGGTCATGACCTGACTCTGGCGGATTTCTTTCCTGGTCTATCACCCTAGTATTCACTTCTCTTTGCAGTGCTATAGACCGTTCTCTTCTTTCTTCCCTTCTTTTCAACCTCTTCTCTCTCTCTACTTTCTGTAAATCCATCGTACCTTTGTGTGTCACTGTTCATTCAATTTCCTTTTTAGGTTTAATTTTCATTACTAGTGATGGTATCTCCTTTTAGTCGACTAGAATCCTCTTCACTTTACCCCGACATATGAAAAGCTACCCCGCCATAACCTACTCGACTCTTTAGAAAGCTTGGATAGTTCTGTTTACTTGCTTAGGAAATATTCCCACTCCCTTTCGGCAATGAATTTTTCCCACTTTTTTTGTTTCTCTGCCCAGTTAGAATTTGGTGGTGGTTCGTGCAGTGACGAACGAGGTTCTACAATATGACCCACTCCTTTTTCTATCAGGAATTTGAATAGTAGGGTCGGTAGGGAGCATAGAAACTGCTTGATAAGGTTTGTATATAATTTTTTCTGAATGGTTTCTATTGAAGTTCTTTCTTCTATGGCTTGCTCCTCATAGAATTCACCCGTGATATTTTCAAACCACTCTGATAGGATTGTTCGTCCCCCTCGAATCAATTTCTCTAGCAGCTCTTGGTCCTTAGTTGCTTCCGTATTTTTCATCTAGAAGTTTCTTCAAAAGCTGGGGTACCGATTCTATGAACTTCTCATGAGTTTCAATGAAGAATTTCTCCTTCGCCTGAGAAATGGTTACTATGTTTCGCCTGAGAAATGGTTACTATTATTTTGAAGTCGATTCATAAATGTGTATCATTCCGATATATCATCTCTTTATGAAACCATTTTCTTTAAAATTAAATAAGGAATAAAATAAAAAAATATTAAAAAATGGGAATTAAATATTAAAACAAATATATCAAATCCACTCATATAAAATTAACCAAACCATAAAGTGGATTATGACATGGATTGTAATAATTTATTAACTATTTAAAACCATATGTCACGTGGCCAATCTCCTTTATTTTATTTTGAGGTCGGTTCATATATGTGTATCATTCCCATATATCATCTCTTTATGAAACCATTTTCTTAAAGACTTTATATTTAATATATATGCCATTTCATGTTTTGGTAACTAACGGATTTTATGTTTTGTACAGGCACGTGAATATGGAGAATTCACGGGTGCGTAGTGAAGAGGAATTCACGCACAGTGAAGAGGGATTCACACACACATCACACTATGAGATGGAAAGCAATAAGAACATAGAACTCAATGAATAGAATTCAGCCACGAACTAAACTTAGCATCCAGCGCATCAACCAACCATCATACATCCCTTTGTTCATACCCACGGATTCATTGGATGGAATATTTCGGGGCGTTAAAAGCAAAGAATGGTTTCATGTTTATGTTGGCCACGCGTCCTCCTAGTGTGAGAGTCCTTGCTCTAGAAGACTTGGGATCCTTCCCTCTCAGCCTGACACCATGTTCTCTGCCCACGTCAACAGAGATCCACACACCAGCATCTCGCGCGAGGAGAATCGACGCACAAGGGATTAGGAAGACGGTAGTGTGCTGGCATAAATCATTACATAGTCATTTGTTTAGCAGTTAAGGCTGTCTATTTTTAGAGTGATCGACCACTGAGAGGGTGGAGCTTCTCACTCCATTGTAACCGATATATAAACGATGTCTAACGATGAGAATAAGGGAGTCGTAAGCATAGAAACTCTGTAAAACTTTGTTTTAAATTTAATAAAGTTCTATTTCAGTTGTGGATATATGTTTTCATCTTTTGTGGGTGATTGATTGACTTAGCTTCACATATCTGATTGTTGGGAGGGCCCCTCAACAACCATAAGTTCTTTTGTGTATCTTTTGTATTTTGTTTCTGCAATTAAATAGTTTATTTCTAGTATATGTATTTAACTTGGTTTCTTGTAGATGCTATTTTATTTCCTGTAATTTGTTTCCTGTTGCTAATATAATTTACATTTCCAAAATCTAGAACTATCGGTCATGCATATTTTCTCTTAGTTTTCTTTCAATCTTTCTAGTTGTAACTAGATAAAGTTAATTAGTTAATGTTTCAAGTTCAATATGTAGTTAGAGTTAGTCTTGATTGTTTTTCCTGTAGCTGTAGATTAGTTTCATTTACCTTTCAGCTCTGTTTTATTATGCAATAGAAAATGGTTTCTTTCCTTTATACTAATGAGTGTAGTTGCTTCTTGTTATTTAAACTTTAAACAGCTTATGGACTGCTTTGTTTGCACCATAGGTTAATATGCATAAACCAGCTGGAGTTAATATCATTTAGCTTGGTTATTTTCATAGGTGTAATGTTTCTGTCATCCAGACTGTCATTTTAGCTGGTCATACGCACTATTCATTCAGGCTTCTTTTCAGTCTGTCTTTCAACCTTTAATTTGAACTTAGACAGAATTTTCCAGAATTTGTAGTCATTTCCAGAATTGTTAATATTGAGTTTTATATAGAGAGAGTTAATTATATTCTAGGATGATTTTCCAGTATTTTAACATTTCCTATAGCTTTCGTTCTTAGTCTCCAGTTTAAGTTGAAATTTATTTTAAGCTTAACGCTCAGAATATATCCCCGATACCTCTGTAAATCTAGTTTAGTAGTAAGATATTTTGTATCCTATCTTGTGTATCCTAACAAATCACTTTCAGCTTATTCAGTTCAAAGTTACACTGTAACATCGCAAATTTGTTCCTTATCTATTTCTTTTAGTTCCGTCAACAAACTTGGTCTCCAAACATTCTTAAATTCTTTTCCATATACGTTGATTCCCATATTAATATAATTCCTCTCATGGTTTAATACATTGTTCATATTTGTTTATATATATTTAACATATGATAAAAGTGATTTCTTTAATACACTCAACGTATAAGAGTGGTAATGTATATGTCTTTAATAGATTTTATCTTTTGCAAATAATATTATAACTTAGTAAATATATAATACCTTTTGTAACTAGTGTATTAAAATTTGATCATTATATAATTTGTAAATATTTGGGATATTTTGTATATTTAATATTTTATAATATGTTTAACAAACTTTGAATATTAGATAATTTGTAAGTGTATTTTGTAAATTCTATATTGCATAGCTTGTATGAATTTAATAAGATTTGCGGGATGGATTTTGAGCATTAGGAATAGAGTTTGGTTTAGATTGTTTTCATTTTTTTGTTCGTTTGTTTTTCTTTAGATTTGTTTTCTACATTATGGATTGTTGTGTTTCATTGGATTAGACTAGGAACTAGTTCCAATCCAAGTTTAATAAGTTCATTTTTATTAGATGCATTGGTTTTCAGTATTTTAAAGTTTCATTTGAAAGTTATCATCGCTTAGTTTAATGTAAGTTTACTTTTCAAGTTATGGATCAGTTGCATTATCTTTTTATGGCTGGTTAATATGCCTTAGTTTATGGTATAGTTTGTTGTAGAGGTAGAGTAGCAATACTTTGTTTTCTATTGTAGATTTGCTTGCCAGTTGAATTTGTTTCCATCCATTTGAGTTATTGTTTTTATAAGTCTATTTATAAACTCTGAGTTCATAATTTTTTATTTATTTATGCTTTTTTGAATTGGGTTTCTTTCCTAGGTGCTAAGCTGTGCCAATTTGTTTATTTTTCTTTTTACCAGCTTTAGGTCATATTAGCTTAGATCATTTTAGACTTTCAGTCCTGCACATATAGTGTTTGCATCTCATAAGCTACCTTCCTGGGTTGACAATTAAGTGTTGAATTAGATAGCATATTTTTTCACCAACAACCACTATGAAAAATACTTTGAATTCAATTAGTTTGTCACAATTTCCATCCCAACTAGAAATCACTTCATTGGCTCCAACTTCTTCAACAGTGCCAGGTCAACCATCACCCAAATTTCAGTAGACCATTTCTTTGACACCAATTTCTTCTCCCAGTATATGTTCCTCACTATCGGATACTGTATATGTGCCATCTGCTGATGTCCGAGTGTCTTGTGTACTTGGAACAATTAACATATAGTTGGTACCGTGGGATTCCAATGGGTAACATATACCCCATTGGCATTTTCTCCTCCATCCCTCCCAAAAATATTGCTAACCAAGTCCAATCATGATGATGCTAAATTATCTTCTAATTCAGATGTTGTAAATCTTGCAATGGATGATAACCACTGTACCAAGTCCATAACATTAGATGGTGAATGCCTATTTGAACTAAAGTCCCAGGCATGCATATATGTTACACATGAAGCTTTTTCTAACAATCCTTCAGCTATGGTGAAGCAGTACAATAAGAGGCCTCAATAACAACCTGTTGGTAATAAGAAAGGTACATTGGTAATATTCCTTATTCTCTCTTGAACAACTCAAAATTTTGTGGTTCTTTTAGAATTCGAGACATTTACTAGGAAAATTATCATATTCCTTATTTTATTAATTAAGGACATTTGTAGGCTCAGAGATGAATATTTTGGTAATGCTCGTTCTCTTGTTGTCTAGAATGATTTGATTCCATAGGACATTGCATATAAATGCATCTAAAATTTACATGAAGAAAATAATGCATTTTCTTTGTTTGAATTTCCTTTTCGTGCATAATGAAAAACCTCTATCAGTGAGTGTTATGTCCTATTTAATATTCAAACCTTGTGTTGTTATGTATGTTACTCTTACCACAATATCTACTTCACAAGTTACTTTTTTGTTTGTGTTCTTTTATACAACACTCAACTATAAGTCTAGTTAAATTTGTAAACTTGAGAAATTAGTTATGGATTTTGTGATCTTCAACATTAATAATAGTCGTGTACTATATGTTTATTCTAATCACTTTTAAAATACATAAATTTCCTTAATTGTTTTGTAATTGTGATGCAATTTTTTTCCTTCTTTGTTTTATATAACTTTGCTTTCATTTTTAAGATGGAAACTAATATGCTATTTAAAATTATACTCGTAAATAATGTCTACCATGAATTGAATTTGGTTTTTAAAGTTTTAAAAGAAGTTTATACTTCCTATACATGGTATAATCTAATTTATACTATTAATTACAAGGCCACTTTAGTTGTTGTATCTCACTGTGATGCATTGGAGGTTCATTATGTTTCATATCCCAGGGTTTTGTTCCATGGATAGGTGGTCTAACCTCACTCATCATTTTCATCTAGTTCTGGTCACTTGGAAAGTGTATTTTTTTCCTTCTTTGATAGAAGAAACATGAGTTTCTTAAACCAAGGAGGAACAAGTTTTTTTCTACACTTCACACCTCATAAACCTCTCGACTTCAAGAAAATCTCTATTACAGTTCAAAGAGTTCCTATTGTCCATTTGAATGAGCTTGGAAATGCCCCCAATAATCCTTGGGGATCGATGGGTCCACCTACAATTGACACTTACAGTAGGTACCTCGTGTGAAGCTATATTAGTACCACTATGGTGATGTAGAATGTTAACAGTTCTCTCCCATACCCCAACTGAAGAGTTGTATCTCAATACACAGAGTTCAGCATTGCAATTCTTACCACCTTGATTAAAATCACATTACCAGAAATTTTGAGCAGGGTAAAGAGGGGTGATAGTACCATTTGTGTCATTTATCTTTTTGGAGCAGAGATGAGTTGAATTTGTGTCCTCTGCACTATCACAATTTCCTTCAATCATAGTTAACCCTTGGGAAGCCAGAGAGATGTAGTTCCCAAGCCTTAGTTATGCAGTGTACTCTCCTATTTGCTAAGTGGAATTGTGATCTCCTGCTCCAACCTTGTTGTTTTTTGTATCTTCCTGTGAATTCTTGAGGGTCCCTATGTTTATAACGACAGGGGAATGAACCCTATATTGGAACTTAAACAACATTTTGATCCCGTATGCATTGACAATGAGACAAGGCTTCATCAGGATTGCTTCCATATGCATGAGAAGAAAATTATGTAATGGGGAGAAATGCATCCACCACATTTTGTTGATAGTGCCCCTAACAAATCCTTGTAACTAGGTTTTCCATTTGGTCTGCCTTAGAATTTAGATCTCTTAAAATATGTAGAAATCAGACCTTCTTGAAGCGCATGATTTCCTTTATTATTATTTTTACGATCTGAGCTATGGAGCTCTCTTTGGGAAGGGAGTTATTAACAAGATGTTGGATAATTATGACAAAGTCTCCAGAGACCAGGAGGTTCCTGATGCTTATTTAGTAGGATATCTTGATCCTTTGTAGGAGAGCATAGGCCTCTTCTTAATTATTTGATTCCTTCCCAAGCCCCCATGAGTATCTGATTACTTGATTTCCTCTAGGGTCATTGAGGATCCATCCCACACCTAATAACCCTAGTTTTTGTTTGAATCTCCACAAAAAATTGGATGAAATTGTTGAGTTGAACTACCCATACCTGGAATTCACCTTCTTTTCTAAATTTCTAATTTTGTGCATGTTTTTTATGAAGTCTCACTGTCTTTGGGCCCCCTATATCCCTATGAAGTATCATTTCCATCCAATATCTTTCTTCGGTATCAAGAAAATAGGATTGATGTCTTCATAAGACTTTAGTTTTGATCAAGGTTAAAAAAACCGAACTAGTGGTCGAACCGGCCGTGCCTAAAAACTGGACCCGGATCGTAACCGGACCAAAACAGAGAAAAAATCAGATCACAAACCAGTCCACCAAAATACAAAAACTACTTAAATTTTGAAAAATTATATATATATATATTCATGTTCAAACATATGAATGCAAACCATTATACAGAAATTTGCAAAAGGTTCTCTTTCTATGTGCCATAATGAGCATATTTCACTAGAACCTTCCCCACTCAACCAACTTTTAAATTTAAAAAATATCCTCTTAAGTGTTGTTGTACAATTATGTATGGAACCAGTCAAAACCGGAACTGGTCAAAATAAGACAGAAACCAGTAAAATCCGCCAGTTTTGTATAGAACTTGTCAAAACCAGTTTGAGACACCTATTTGACCCGGTGAGTCCCCAAAACCAGTAAGACCGTCCGGTTTTACTGGTTCCAGTACGGTTTTTGTAACACTAGTTTTGATTTCCTTAGTCGTCAAGCTTTGGGATTTGGAAACTGTTAACCTTGGGGGATCCACCTCATCTTGGAAGATTCCTTTGTTTCTCGTTATCCATACCTTTTGTTGTCTCCTATTCCGCACTTCTAGGTCTGAAAAACCTTTAACTCACTGGGTTTAGCCTTAGGGGCAAGTTTTGAGTTGAGTGCATTGTCATCTAACACTTGAATCCTCCATTTAAGACAACTCCAAAAGATTCCCAAGGGGGTTAGTACTCAATAAAATAATTAAAGATGAGTACTAAGGAAACTTTAGGATTTAATTTAACAAATGCAACTAAAATATCTATGCAGATTCTAAACAAGGAAGTAGATCTAATCTAATAGTTTATGGAAATAAAGATTATCTAAGCAGTAAAGTATTGAAGATTGATTTGTACTCAAAGCATGATATAAAATACAACAATATAAAACTAGTGCCTTGATCAAATTGCAAGGTGAGATATATATGTCTAACAAGAAAAAACAGTCTAGAGTAATTGGATTGATGACCCAGTCTTAGGAAAGACAAGCCATTTAGAAAAAACACTCATGGAACTTCCTTTTTTGGTTTGAGGAACATATTTGGATAGGAAAACCTTCTCAACCAGTCAAACCAGTCGATTTTTCCAAAATTAGTTCGTTTCTGGTAATACCGGTTTATCCGATGACACTTTCCTATCTCGGTGAGAGGTTGAATAAGTCTTCATTTTTCTACTATAATACAATATTAAATATATGTGGAGGGATCCACTTCCAATACATACCTTTTCAAGTAATGACCCAAAGGCAACTTCTAATGGACAATTCCAACACTATTTGGATGTATGCAATCTAATATTATTTGTCTTGGCTAGCCACCCTACTCTGCAAATGTTGTATGCTTCAAAATGCTTGAAAATCGCTTGCAAACAACTTGTAACTCTGACATTAAGGTGCCTTCTCTGTTGGCTATTCAAATTCCTAAAGTAGTCTAAGACTTGGTGTATTAATAGTTCTCTAACAACACTTTTCCTACTTTTAAGATAAATTCCTTTCATTTATTTCTCTTATTTTTTGCATGTATGAAAGTTGCTCTTATCTTCCCTTCATAAATTGCAGCCGAGATTTTATCGATAGCTTGTATTTTCTAGATTTTATTACACCTTGTTGAGTTTTACCTATATTAGGTATCAAGGGATAGTAATTTATGACATATCACCACCCATACCTATCATGTTGTACATCAATTATCTGAATTCCACCTTTCTCTTTTACTCCAACAATTTATTATGATTGCTTATACAAAGGAAAAATAAAAATCAAGAATTGTTCCACATGAATCCATGTAGAGGGATGTGTGTATTTGTTTGCCATGTTAATGAACTGTTCCAATTTTAATTGTTGGATAAAACTCTGTTCACAACAACACTTATCAATAACTTGCACAATTAAAATGTCAAATTGAACCTAAACATTTAGCATCTTCAAGGGGAAGTTCTGGAAGACTAACATGAGTTGATTCATTTTATCCCTCATTTTTATAGTCTATCTAGCTAATATCTCCTCACATAATTTTTTTCTTCTCCTTTCAATTGTTAATCATGATTATTGGTGGGTTACACCTCCTCTCCCTCCTGTTCTAAGCTCCAACATCCAGGGTTCTCCTTAGTATTTATAATCATTAGAAGGACAACCAAACTGAAATTTATGGTGTTATAACATGGGAGTCAATTTCCCTGATAGTCATCTTGGTGATTCATCACAAACAGTTTGTGGATAAAATATGGGATAATATTATTATTAAAACTTAAAAGTTCATCATTTTCCATCAATCGTTCATGAGTGCATTATCTAAACTTAACACATGGTGGTAGATCTTCATTCTTAGGGTTAAAGATTGGACAATTTTTTTGGATGAGGTCTTTAGAGTAGTGTTCTTCAAGGAACAACTCACATTCATAATGATGCATATTTTTTTAGTTCAGAAGGTTCCACATGCTTGCATCACATGCAATATTTGATGCATGCATGGTAGGGTGAGAGCTCCAAAGGGTAGTTATAGTTTTTCTAAGACTTTCTTTTATAGGTAATTTCCTATTTTTTAAATGTCCATATTTTCGAAAAATTATCATATTTTTAAAGTTTGGATACCCTTTAGCGAGATGTGCTTATGCATCAATTTTGGTGACGATTAGAGAATATGAAAAATAGGGAAAAATTAGGGTTTCTGCTTTTTTGAGACTCTCATTGTATATACCCTTCCACCTTTTGCATCTTTGTTTGTAAATATGTTTATGTGAATATAAGTAGCATTATTCAAAACAAAACAAAAAATTACATGAAGTCCTTAGTTTTATAGTCTAGGTATATACTATTTAATGATGTTATTTTATGTACATAACAACATGATTACTTCTAAATGTTATCTTTGTTTAGTTTGTCGCTCTTTATTTTTGAGTTGTTATGCTTCTACGAACTCTGTTTCAACAAATAGGTTGCAACATGTATTTGTGCTCATAACATGAACAACAATGTTATAAGAAAGACAATTAGTTTCCATCTTGATTCTTCAATATTTTGATTGAATCACTCAAATGAATATTCGATGATTTCTTTGTGACAGAGCTTCCTTGTTTTTGTTCCAATACCTTTAGAATGATTTTCCACTCGCCTTATTTCCTAAATATCCATATAATTAGGCAATACATCATCAAATGCATATCATTTTTTCATAAACACATTGGAATCTAACGTAGGATGTATTTTTAGAAGACTTGAAAATACACCAGTGAAGCCATTTCACTTATGATTCAATAAAACCTTAAGGGGATTACAATATCTTGGATAAAGCTTCAAATGATTTATTGCAGTATTGAGGCAATACACTCGAATGCCAAAGAAATTCCAATATCTTGGATAAAGCTTCAAACCTTTTAATAAAGTTCTCATTTAGTTCTATTTTTTGCTCTTTTTTGTAGTTATATTAGTACACACACATTAATTGCAATTGTATTATACTTAGTTTTAATTTTGTATCAGGTAATATTAAAAATATATAAGAAATATGCACTGTGGTATGAAATTAATACTAACATCTAATATTGAATTTTTTTCCAGATCACAATAATTGATGACTCTATAGATAATGATCCAAAACATGTTGAGCCTGCATTGGATATAGAAGGAGAAGAAGAAGATGATGGTGATGATGATGATGATGACGATGATGATGATAGGGATGAGTTTGATCAAGATGATAGGTTTGATGGTCAAGAACATGATCTTGATGATGATTTTAGTGGTGCTAGTTAGCTACTGATGTTATGAATGAATATGATACATTTTGTATTATATTTACATATATTATTGTTGATATATAACTATGATACATTTATAATTTTTGACTTTTATATCCATATATAGAGATCATTCAACATTTTTTTGTTAGATTTAAATCACATATATATTTGACTTACTTTTACTTTACTCTAGTGATATCCATGAAAGGTTTTAATATGTTGATCAAACATTTGAATTTTAGTTGATTTGAATAAAGAAGACAATGATATCATTAGTAGTGACTTGTTTCTTTATTTATATTGGAAATTGGCAACGTTCTTTTGATGAAGAATTAGTATGTATATATGATGGTATTACTATTTTTGGATGGGTGTTGAGAATTTTCTGTAAACTTCTTTAGAATAAGTATGTTTTAAATTGGAATTTTTAATGATATTTGAGAATTTTGATATATTTCAGTATTTAATTGAAATTAATAAAATGTATGCAAAAACAATAATAATTGTTATATTTCAATTTCAATAATTGAATTTTAAATTCTTAATTAACAGTAGATGCAAAACAAAACGCAAAATGGATGCAATATTAGATGCAACATTAATTGCAAAACTAGATGAAAAACATGACGCAAAAATAGACATCACACCAAATGCAAAAGTGGATGTAAAAGTGGACATCACATAAGACAAATGTGGACACAAAAATGGACGTCACACAAAACATAAAATTGGACGCAAAAACTAGACACAATTAATGGCTCAAAACTAGATTCAATACTAGCCCCAAAACTATATGCAATAGTAGATGCAAAAATGGATTCTTGGCTGGAGGCAAAATTGGACGCTAAATTTGGCATAAAATTGGGTGCATCATTCGATGTAAAACTAGGCAAAAAACTATAAGGAACACTTGACACAAATTAAGACTTAAAATGAGATACAATACACAAATTAAGACTTAAAATGAGATACAATAGTGGGTGTAAAATGGGATGAAACATTGGATACAAAAGTAGATGCAATATTGGATGTAAAACATGACACAACATTATACACAAACATGGGTGCAACACTAGGTGCAATGTTGGGTGCAAATCTAGATGCAAAAAAAGACATCAACTGAGATGGAATAGTAGGTGCAAACCTAGACACAAAAGAAAGCGTGATGCCCAAAACTATATGCAATAGAATATGAAACAGTGGATTCTCGGTTGGACTCAAAATTGGATGATAAATTTGAAATAAAATTGGGCACATCATTCTATGTAAAACTAGACACAACACTAGGCGCATCATTCAATGTAAAACTAAAAGTTTTTGAAAAAAACCCAACCTGGTTTCAAGCTTTTTGGCTTCTCTGCATAGTTTAATGCCCAAGCCCTTCTATGCACAAATTTTAATCAAAATTTGACTGACCTAAAACACATGAAGTTCTTTTTCTCAATTTAAACAATTCAGAAATTTTCTTTTCAAAGAAAAATTTCAAACTCAGAAATTTTCAGACAACCAAACACACATGAAAATAACACAATTGTTTTTTACCAATGGTCCAAGATAAAACCCCTAATGGAAAACTTGTTTTTGAGAGAGAGAGATTTATTATTTCTTCAATAAAAATACAAAAATACCAATCAATAATACTTATCAATTTTATGTCTTGAAATTTGAACCTTTACTGCTGATTTTTCCTTCTCGAAATTTGTGTCAAAATTGCCTCACAATTTGTTCCCATAAACAAATGTATGGACATAATTTATTGATGTACCTTTCTCCTCGAAAAATATGCCAAACTGTACTGTACAGTCACATTAAATTTCTGAAAGATACCATGAAAGTTTTTGAAAAAACCCCAACCTAGTTTCAATCCTTTTGACGTCTCTGCATAGTTTAATGCCCAAGCCCTTCTATGCACAAATTTTAATCAAAATTTGACTGAACTGAAACACATGAAGTTATTTTTCTCAATTTAAACAATCTAGAAATTTTATTTTCAAAGCAAAATTTCAAACTCAGAAATTTTCAGACAACTAAACACACATGAAAATAACACAGTTGTTTTTCACCAATGGTCTAGGATAAATCCCCTAAGGGAAAACTTATTTATGAGAGAGAGAGATTTATTATTTCTTCAGTAAAAATACATAAATATCAATCAACAATACTAATCAATTTCTTGCCTCGAAATTTGAACCTTTACTGCTAATTTTTCCTTGAAATTTGTGCCAAACCTACCTCGAAATTCATGCCCAAAAACTATTGTACGGACATAATTTATATCTGTACCTTTCTCCTCAAAAAATATGCCATACCGTACTATACAGCTACATTAAATTTCTGATAGATTCATATAGATGTACGGTCCTTGGTTTCTATGCTGAATCTATACAGTTGCACGGTCCTTGAATTCTATGCATAAACCCTCCTCGAAATTTGTGTCCATTTGTATTTGTACAACCCTCAAAAAGTGTTCTCTTCCTGCTGTATGGAAACCTCAAATTTTGTGCTATTCATTTCTCAAAATTCATGCCAGAATTGTCCTTCTCGATTTTTGTGTAGAAATTTGTATTCTTTTGGTTTTCTCTCTTCTACTATTTTTCAAATCACTTCAAACCCTCAATTTTCTTTTCTTCCTCTCTCCAAAAATCTGTTTTGGAAATGATCACAATGAATGAAAGAATGCCTTGCGCCAGCCCTTTTAATTCATGGTATCTTCCTTTTTCAATCTAATGGCCAAGATAGATTAGATGAAGGGTTCATATTAAATGCTTCATAAATAGTAATTAAATGATATTTAGTGCACCTAATGTCATTTAATAAAGTTAGAACAACCCCTTTTAATTTAATCACTCACTAAACTTTATTTTTAATATGAATTTAGAAAAACCATGACTTAGCATTTTTAATAAAGTCATTTTAGAAACATAAAGTACCTCTCACTTCATTAAATGAAAATTGACTAAGGGTCACAATTTAAAGTGTCCTTGTCCAACCCAAGGCAAGTCTAGGAGGACAAACACTTTCCTCGGATCAGAGCACATTAAAAATTCAGAATTTGAACATTCAGAAAACAGGGGTTTGGAGAGAAGAAATTCTTGAACAACTTCCTTGAAGTTATAGGTTGTAGCCATGGTGTTTGGTCTTAGAGTTGAAGACAGGTTAAATGGGGCTGCAAAGTTTAGCCCATGGAAGGCTAGAATTAGTTTGATACTTGAAGAAAATGAACTATGGGATATAGCTCATAGTACAACTACTAATCTTGTATTAGTACCTGTTGATGTAGTTGATAAAGTTGCTTTCATGAAGAGAGATGTGAAGGCAAGGAGGGTCATACTTGATGTCTTCAAGGATCATGTCATCCGTCACATATCAGAAAAAGATCGTGCAATTTTTATATGGACAACCTTAACCAATCTTTACCAGAGTTCAAATGAAAACATGAAGATGGTGTTGACGAAGAAGTTGAAGAATGTTCACTTAAGAAAAGGGGAAGGCATGGATTCATATCTTACCAAGATCACATAGGTAACATATGAGATTGCAGCTGTAGGTGAGGTGATAGGGAATACTGAGATGGTGCATACAACATTAAATGGTGTGATTGAGAAGTGGATCATGTTTGTGAAGACTATCATTGGTAGGGAGAAGATGCCCACATGGGATTGATTGTGTGATGATATCACACAAGAGGAGACACATAGAGGATACTTACAGGGAAATTCATCACATGGATTATGAGAAAAATGTTGCATTAGAAGAAAAGGGAAAGAGGAAGAATAAGTTCAAGAAGGGATCCAAGGATGGGGCCAAACAACATGACGAGGAGAAGAAAGACACGGGAAAAGTGAAATGCTTTGCATGTCAGAATATGGGACACTACGCTAGACAGTGTCCAAACAAGAAGAAGAACAAACAATAGACATCAAATTCAGCAAAGATTGATGAGTTTGTTGCAATATTTGAGAGAGACGTTTCTCTCTTTGCAGGTGTTAGTGATGAGAGAGAATTTTCTATCACCAGCAGGGATATTTAGGGTCACATGGATTATTCCATGATTGTTGGGAATTCATCTAGTGCTACTGCTACTTCCTCTACTTGGTACATTGATAGTGTATCTTCCAGTCACATGACAGGTGATCAAGACATGTTCGCAGATATGTCAGAGACAAATTTGGAGTTGGTGGTTGTATTGGGAGATGAGATATTGGTGAGAGAAGTTAGGAGTGGGACTATACATTTTGAGAGGGATTCCATGTAGCCTATGTTTCTTAGGGATTTTTTGTATGTCCCTAGGATAAAGAAGAACCTTCTTTCAGTTTCCATGATTGAGGGTAGAGGCTTTGGTGTATATGTCCTTGATGGAAAATTTTACATATTTCCCAAGGTAGAAGGTCCATCTAATTCACATGCGATTGGAGTTAGATGCAGGAAACTATGCAAGCTTCTCTTCCAGCCACATCATGCACTATCACAAATTCAGAGAAACAGTGAGTTGTGTGAGTTATGGTATAGGATGACATATCACCTTCACCATCCATCTTTGAGGATGCTGAGAGAGATGACGACATGTATTCCAGACTTCAGCATAGAGTCGAGTGGTGTTTGTAGAGGGTGTGCTTTGGGAAAGTACACCATGACTGCTTTTTCGAGTAGTGATTCTAGATCAAAGGGAGTGCTTCAGTTGATACATTTAGATTTATGTGGTCCCATGTCATCTACCACTTTGACAAGATATGAGTATTATGTCACATTCATCGATGAATTTTCCAGAAAGACCTAGATCTATTTCCTTAGAAGAAAGAGATCGGAGGAAGTCTTGCTTCGGTTCCAACAGTTCAAATCTCTTGTGGAGAATCAAACAAGAAATAAGATCAAGGTACTTCGGCCAAACAGTGGGGGTGAGTATACTTCCCATGCATTCGATGAGTATTGTTGGCATGAGGGGATCAAGAGGTAGTTTATATTTTCTTACACTCCACAACAAAATGGAGTGGTTGAAAGGAAGAAATGTTCGACAGTGGGTGCAACTAGAGCCATGTTGCATGATCAGAGTCTTCCTTTATTTCTATGTGAAGAGGCTCGTATTAATACTGTTTATGTTCTGAACAGGATTCCGTAACATGCCTTGGGGTGCAAAACGCCTATGGATATGTTTACAGGGAAAGTGCCTGAGATAGGTCACTTTTGGATTTTTGGTTTCCTTACATACTCTCATGTCCTTTCTAAGAAGAGGACAAAGTTGGAGGCTATAGGTGAGCAGGGAATCATTTTTGGTTATGATGAGACTTCGAAGGATTTTCATATATAACTTCCTACACATAGGAAATTTGTGGTGAGAAGGGAGGTGAAGTTTGAGGAGGAGAAAGTATTCAGGAGGTCTCTAGATTCTGAGATGGAGGAGTAGTAGAGTACCCCACAGGTGACAATTCATAGTTCAATTAGTCAGAGTACAGGGTCACCGGTTTTAGGTGTGACTAGTTCATAGATTATAGGTTCATCGATTTCAGGGGATCATTCCACAGGAACTTCTAGCATAGGGACAGGTTCACAGATAACAGGTTACACCTTCAGGTGATTCGAATTCTCTTGGTACAAGTTTAGGTTCACCAGGGATAGGTTCTCAGGTTGTTGGTACTTCTTCAGGGAGACAGGTGTCTGATGAGGATGTAGAGGAGAGACTGAGATAGGATGCTTCTTCCAAGAAACGTAATCCAAGTTGGCTTAAGGATCTTGTGAAGGAAGCAGAGGAGTTAGTTGGACTACCTAGGAGGGAGGTTAGAGAGAGCATGGCACCTGATAGGTTTTCCATCTATGTGGCACAGGTGAGTAGCTTGCGTGATACTGTACTGAATACTTATAAGAAGGCTTCCATACACCATATTTTGAGAGATGCCATGATGGAAGAGTAAAATTCCATCATAAAGAATGGGGTGTGGGAAGTGGTTCCGAGACCAAAGAGGAAGTCTGTTGTGACTTCCAAGTGGCTTCACAAGACAAAGCATGCTGTAGATGGCAGCATTGAGAAGTTCAAATATTGTTTTGTTATGCGTGGGTTCTCACAGGTAGAGGGATTTGACTATGATGAGACCTTTGCACCAATGGCCATATTTTCTTCGAATAGACCAGTGATCTCCATCATGGCAGAGATGGTTTGTAGAATCCATCAAATGGATGTGAAGACCGCTTTTCTTAATGGTATTCTATAGGAGGAGGTGTATCTAGAGAATCCACGGGGATTTGAGGTGTATGAGAGAGATTTGCATGTTTGTAGGCTGAAAAATGCCTTATATGGTCTGAAGCAAGCCCCTTGGGCTTGGTATTCTAGGATCGATTCCTACTTGGTTTCTATTAGGTTTCAGAAGAGTGAAGAGGATCCCAACCTATACTACATTGTGGTTGGTGGTGTTTCACTCATTCTTTTGCTGTATGTTGATGACTTGTTCATTAATAGGGGAGAGCACCTCATTGACACTTGAAAGAAGGATCTTGCTTTAGAGTTCGAGATGAATGACCCTTGGTTTGACGCACTATTATTTGGGGATGGAGGTTTGGCAAGAGGATGGACATGTTTTCCTGGGGCAAGGAAAATATGCTGCAGATGTTCCGAAGAGATTTCAGATGATTAATTACAGACCCATGTCTACACCCATTATCACAAACTGGAGGAAGCTTCATGCTTCTGAGGGATAGTTGGTGGACCCTACTCTATATTGTCAGCTTATTGGTTCGTTGATGTATCTGGTTGACACAAGACCAGATATGAATTTTTCTATGAACACTCTCATTCAGTTCATGGTCGAGCTGAGGAGAGTGCATTAGACTATTGCAAAAAACATTTTGAGATATCTTGTAGGTACAACTGATTATGGCTTGGATTATAGGAGATCTAGTGGAGTGGGATTGGTTTGCGTTATAGATTCAAATTGGGAAGTTAGTGTTTCAAAATGGAAGAGCACTTTTGGTTGTTTCTTCAGCATGGGCTCGGAAATTGTGTCATGGTTCAACAGGAAGAAAAATTCTATGGCATTGAGTTCTGTTGAGGCTGAGTATATGGAATCCAGTCATGCTAGTTGTGAGGCTTTGTGCTTCACAAGATGATGGTGGACTTATTTGATCAGAAGTCGAGTCATATAGTTATACATTTTGATAATTAGAGTTGTATCAAGCTCTCTGAGAATCTAGTATTTCATGATAGGTCAAAGAATATAGAGATCATATATCACTTTATCAGAGACTATGTTTAGAGAGGGGCTTTTCAATTGCAGTATGTTTCTACATATGAGCAGGTGGCTAACATTCTCACAAAGGCTTTGGGTAGAGGGAAGCATGTCTACTTCAGAGATAAGTTGGGAGTGGTGAAAAACACCTTCCTCAATAAGAGGGAGTGTTGAAAAGTTACCTAGGAAGTGTTTGTCCACCTGGAATTGCCTTGGGATGGACAACGACACTTTAAATTGTGACCCCTAGTCAATTTGCATTTAATGAAGTGAGAGGTACTTTATGTTTTTAAAGTGACTTAACTAAAAAGGTTAAGCCATGGTTTTCCTAAGTTCATATTTAAAATAAAGTTGAGTGAGTGATTAAATTAAAAGGGTTTTTTGTAACTTTATTAAATAAAATGAGGTGCACTAAATGTCATTTAATTAATATCTAATGGAGCATTTAATGTGAACCCTTCATCTAATATAAACTTGACCATTAGATTGAAAAACAAAGTTACCATGAACAAAAAGGGTTGGGGCAAGACATTCTTTCATTCATTGTGATCATTTCCAAAAGAGATTTTTGGAGAGAGGAAGAAAAGAGAAATGAGGATTTGAAGTGATTTTAAAACCAGCACGAGAGAGAAAACCAAAAGAAGACAATTTTTGCACAAAAATCGAGAATGATAATTCTGGCACAAATTTCAAGAAAAGAACAACACAAGATTCGATGTTTTCGTACATCAGGAAGGGCACATTTTTTAGGGTCGTACAAGTATGGATGGGCACAAATTTCAAGGAGGGTTTATGCACATAATTTGAGGACCATACAGATGTATGGATTCTGCACAGAAACTAAGAACCGTATAGATGTACATATTTGTTAGAAATTTAATGTGACTGTACAATACAGTCTAACACATTTTTTGAGGAGAAAGGTACATAAATAAATTTTTTCCATATAGCAATTTATGCACACGAATTTTGATGTAGGTTTGGCACAAATTTCGAGAAGGAAAAATCAGCAGTAAAGGTTCAAATTTCAAGGCAAAAAATTGATAAGTATTTCTGATTGGTATTTCTGTATTTTTACTGAAGAAATAATAAATCTCTCTCTCTCTCAGAAACATGTTTTTCTAGCGCATTAAAAATTCAGAATTTGAGCATTTACAAAACAGGGGTTTGGAGAGAAGAAATTCTTGAACAACTTACTTGAAGTTATAGATTGTAGCCATGGTGTTTGGTCTTATATTTGAAGACAGGTTAGATGGGGCTGCAAATTTTAGCCCATGGAAGGCTAGAATTAGTTTGATACCTGAAGAAAATGAATTGTGGGATATAGTTCATAGTACAACTACTAATCATGTAGTAGTACCTGTTAATGTAGTTGATAAAGATGATTTCATGAAGAGAGATGTGAAGGAAAGTAGGGTTACACTTGATGCAATGAAGGATTATGCAATCCCTCACATATCAGAAAAATTTCATGCATTTCAGATGTGGATAGCCTTAACCAATCTTTACCAGAGTTCAAATGAAAACAGGAAGATGGTGTTGAGGGAGAAGTTGAAGAATGTTCACATGAGCAAAGGGGAAGGCATGGATTCATATATTACCAATATTACACATATAAGAGATGATCTTGCAGCTGTAGGTGAGGTGATAGGGAATGCTGAGATGGTGCATACATCATTAAATGGTGTGACTCGGCAGTGGACCATGTTTGTGTAGACTATCATTGGTAGGGAGAACATGCCCACATGGGATCGATTATGGGATGATCTCACATAGGAGGAGACACGGAGAGGATACTTACAAGGAAGTTCATCACATCATAGGGATGATGAGGAGAAAGTTGCATTAGAAACAAAAGGAAAGAAGAAGAATAATTTCAAGAATTTTTGCAGGAAGACTTGGATCTATTTCCTTAGAAGCAATAGATCAGAGGATGTCTTGCTTCAGTTCCAAGAGTTCAAAGCTCTTGTGGAGAACCAAACATGAAATAAGATCAAGGTACTTCAGTCAGACAATGAGGGTGAGTATAATTTCCATGCATTCAATGAGTATTATCACTAGGATGGGATCAATAGGAATTTGATAGTTCCTTACATTCCATAGCAGAATGGAGTGGCTGAAAGGAAGAACCATTCGATAGTGGGTGCAACTAGAGCCATTATGCATGATCGTAGTCTTCCATTATTTCTATGGGTAGAGGCCTGTCGTACTATTGTTTTTGTTCTGAACAGGAGTTCACATCGTGCCTTGGGGTGAAAAACTCCTGAGGATATGTTTACAGGGAAAGTGCCTGAGATAGGTCACTTTTCGATTTTTGGTTGCCTTACATATTCTCATGTCCCTTATGAGAAGAGGAAAAAGTTGGAGGTTACAGGTGAGTGAGGTATCTTTTTTGGTTATGACAAGACTTCAAAGGCTTTTCGTATATACCTTCCTACATAGAGGAAAGTTATTGTGAGAAGGGAGGTGAATTTTGAGGAGGAGAAAGCCTTCAGGAGGTCTCTAGATTATGAGATGGAGGAGAAACAAAGTACTCCACAGGTGATAGTTCAGAGTTCAGCGAGTTAGAGTACAGGGTCACTGATTTCAGGTGTGACTGGGTCACAAGTTACATGCTCATCCATTTCAGGGGCTCAGTCCACATGGACTTCTAGTACATGGACAGGTTCATAGATCACAGGTTCACAAGTTACACCTTTAGGTGATTTGAGTTCTCTTGGTACAGGTTCAGGTTCACCTGGACAGGTTCTCAGGTTGTTGGTACTTCTTTAGGGAGAGAGGTGTCTGATGAGGATGTAGATGAGAGTCTAATACATGATGCTTCTTCCAAGAAATGCAAGCCAAGTTGGCTTAAGGATATTGTGAAGGAATCATAGGAGTCAATTGGACCACCCAAGAGGGAGGATAGAGAGAGCAGGGAACCTATGACATTTTTTGGCTATATGGCACAGGTGAATAGCTTATGTGATACCATATCGACTACTTTTGAGGAGGGTTCCATACACCAATTTTGGAGATATGCCATGATGGAAGAGTACGATTCCATCATGAATAATGGGGTGTGGGAAGTGGTTTCGTGACCAGAGGGGAAGTACATTGATACTTCCAAGTGGCTTTACAAGATAAATCATGTTGCGGATGCTAGCATTGAGAAGTTCAAAGCTCATTTTGTTTCACGTGGGTTCTCACAGGTAGAGGGAGTTGATTATGATGAGACCTTTGCACCAATGGCCATATTTTCTTCAATCAGAGCAGTGATCTCCATCATGGCAGAGATGGGTTGGAGGATCCATTAGATGGATGTGAAGACCACTTTTCTCAATGGTCTTCAATAGGAGGAGGTGTATCTGGAGAAGCCACATGGATTTGGGGTGCACGAGAGATTCTCATGTTTTTAGGATGAAAAAGGCCTTGTATGGTTTGAAGCAAGCCCCTCGGGCTTCGTATTCCAGGATCAATTGCTACTTTCTTCTACTTGGGTTTCAGAAGAGTGAAACATATCCCAACCTATACTACATTATGGTTGGTGGTGTTCCACTCATTCTTCTATTGTATGTTGATGACTTGTTCATTACTAGGGGAGAGCACATGATTGATTCTTGCAAGAAGGATCTTGCTTCAGAGTTCGAGATGATTGACCTTGGGCTGATGCACTATTATTTTGGGATGGGGGTTTGGCAAGAGGATAGACATGTTTTATTGGGGCAAGGAAAATATGTTGTAGATGTTCTAAAGAGATTTTAGATGATGGATTGTAGACCCATGTCTACATCTATGATCACCAACTGGATGAAGCTTCATGCTTCTGAGGGAGAGTTGGTGGACCCTACTCTATATCGTCATCTTATTGGTTCGTTGATGTATCTGGTCAACACCGGACCAGATATGAGTTTTTCAATGAACACTCTTAGTCAGTTCATGGTGGAGCCCAAGAGATTTCATTAGACTATTGAAAAGCACATTTTGAGATATCCTGTAGGTACAATTGATTATGTCTTGGATTATATGAGATCTAGTGGAGTGGGTTTGGTTGGCTTTAAAGATTTAGATTGGGTAGGTAGTTTTTTAGGCTCGAAGAGCACTCCATGTTGTTGCTTCATATTGGGATCGACAATTGTGTCACGGTTCAATAGGAACAAAAATTATGTGGCATTGAGTTCTATTGAGGCTAAGTATATGGCAGTCAGTCATGCTACTTGTGAGGATCTGTGGCTTCGCAAGCCGATGGTGGACTTATTTGATCAGGATCTGAGTCCTACAATTATACATTGTGATAGTCAGAGTTGCATCAAGATCTCTGATAATCCAGTATTTCATGATAGGTCGAAGCATATAGAGATCAAATATCACTTTATCAAATACTATGCTCAGAGAGGCTTTTTTCAATTGCAGTATGTTTCTACAGATGAGAAGGTGGCTGACATTCTCACAAAGGCTTATTAGAATTTGAATTCCATTTAGATATTCAAGCAGATAGTTCTAATAATGTTTGTACTAAGTGGAGAATGATGATACAAACTAAACAAAACAAACCACACAGGAAACTAATGAGTATTGCTCAGGAATTTACAGTATCATTCACAAGAATAATATCTGGTGTTACAATAGTTTACATAGGAAAGAATTCGAATGCATGGGGTATGAATTCAAATCTCCCTAGTGGATATGATTGTATCTAACTGAATATCTAACTCATGGTCTCTCAATCAATATTAGAGTCCAATAGATCAACTCCCAGATGTCCAACAACTCAAACAAACAGTGACAGCTAGTTAACTCAGTGCTATTGAGTGTGGTAGGTGGGAAAAGGAGCCTACTCCACATGCATCCATGCACTATCCATGCAAGACATGCACTAGCTAACTGTTTGTGAAATAATTGAAATTAACTGGGGGCTAACTAAGACTAACTAGTATTAATTCCAACTAACTGAAGTAGGTTGGTGCCGGGACTCCTAGTGGCTCCTAAAATGTAGGGATTGGTATAGGAGGCACCCAAACTGATGCATGAACATGCAATAAGTGGCATTTAACCTATAGTAGTGTTCCCCACACTCCAGTGACTATTACTTGTGCCCCCATTAGGCCAAGTGGACCCAATTAATTAATTAAGGTTCCTAAGTTAGGAAAAAATAATCTAATAGACAATATGGTCAAGGGAGGCTTAATAATACTAACACCCCCCTTAAATCCTAACTTGGAAAATTGTGGGCCCTGGTAACAAGACCATAGGTCACCCACATACAATCTAAAATATATTAAAAAATGCTGCTTAATACAACCGAGGAAAAATGCTGCTTAATAGAACAGCTACAAGCGGTACTGAAAGCTATTGAACCCTAGAACCAATTAATATCAGATCAGATCCAAATGAGATCATATCATATCCAATAAATTCCATATCAGATTCAAGAGTATGCTCCACCGAGCTGGTAGATGCACAGTTTTCTACTTCTTCAAAACCATTGAAAGAGATTTTTGGTACTTGTTTCTTCACACCAAAATTGATGAGAACAACTACAAGTGGTACTGAAAGATCTTGAACCTTAGAACCAAGTAATATCAGATCAGATCCAAATAATATCATATCAGATCCAATAAATTCCATATCATATCCAATAAATTCCATATCATATCCAAGAATGTGCTCCATCGAGATGGTAGATGCACAGTTTTCCCCTTTTTCAAAACCTTGAGTATTGGTGCATGCAATCATGTAGGAATTTGTTGGAAGCCCTAGATCAATGAGAGTGAATGGATCACTCCTACAATCTGATATTGTTTCCAAAATATCCAAATAATTACTTATCTACACACCAACAATATCATTAGATATAGAGAAATAAAATTCCTCACCCTTTCCTGGAGAAATCATTGGTAAACTATGCACAAAATTTATAATAGAAGAATCACTAGAGAATTTTTGCATAGAATGGAAGGAGATATTTTATTCAACAATAGATATTTGGATGTCTTCTTATGGATAATCCATGTGAGGAGATGAGATATAATATATCTCATATACTTCTGGAGCAGCAGGAGAAGGAGTCAGTCCAAGGAGACTTTCTTTCCTTCGAATTGACTGTAGGGAAAAATGTGCTTCTTCTTCATCTTCAACAACTTGTTTTTCTATAGGAGAGGGCATGAAATAATTATGTTGGATTTCAACTTAACCTCTCTCAACATATGGTATTTTAGAGTCATCTTCCATATGACTGCTAGGTCCTCCTGATAAAGGGAAAGTGATGAAGGATTCCCTAGAATCAACCATGTCGTTGGATGCTCCAGAATCTATCACATAAGCCTTCGATGGAGAGAGTCCTGCATGCAAACATATCTCATCTTGTTCACTCTTCTCTTCATCATCTTACATCATTGCTCTTCATGGAAGGGAAATATTATTTTGGACATAGATATTTCATCTCGTTGAGGTTCTTCTTCATGCACGAGTCTTCTGGATGAAAACCCCTCATATAGTAGGGACACGTTTTATTTTTCTTCATAGAGACGGAGGCTCTTTTGGAAGTTTGCTGATTCGAATCAGTTGTTTTTGGATATTTATTCTTTGATTTCCCCTTTGATTTCACTTTGGAAGAGTCATTAACTAGGAGAGCTTGATCATTGGAGTTCTTGATGACTCCCATTAGAATCAACTTGTCTTCCTCCTTGATTAAGGACTCGGAAAAAGAAACTAATGAAGGAATTTTCCAATCAGGAAAGCTTTCTTGCTTGGAATAAAACATGGAAACAAATATAGAATACTCAGGGCCTAGTTTGCTAAGTATGGAAAGGAAATTATTCTCATCCTTTCGATCTATTCCGCACTGTCTAGATTGAAGTACTAGAGACTTGAATTTAGTAAATAATTGCTCAATAGTATCGAAACTGCTGGGATGTAAAGATACCAACTCATTCTCCAGAATATGTCCCCAAAGCTCATATTGTTTGTTAAACAATATATCAAGCTTCTCCCAGGCTTCTCTAGGAGTCCTAAATCCTTCTAGGTGGAAGAGGAGATCTCTAAAAATATAAGTACATAAGTACCTGAATGCTTCATCACAACGGTGCAGAAACTTGTTCCTCTCTATTGGTTGATGAGGCTCAGGCTCCCATCGATGTATGATCCTGTGGTAGCCATGTTTGCACAAGGCCAACTGCATATCAATCCTCCAATCCAGATAATTGGAAGTTGTGAGGATCTATGGTTTAGGATTTTGAGAACTCATTATTGCTCCCACTGGAATACTGCAAATACTTCACACAAGTTACGTAGCACCTGTCAATTTCACTACAACAACACACTAAAACATATAACCTGTTAGAATCATGCTTTTCCTCCCATCATGAACATTTTTTCAAGGTCCATCACACCCTCTCTACTGCTCTGAATAAATACAGAGAGAGAAAATTTTCATAGGGGACTTCCAAGGAAACTTAACTGCTTCTGATGTTCGATGGGGAGAAACAAACATGAAACCTGCTTGAGAAGGCTCTTATACCATATTAGAATTTGAATTCCATTTATATATTCAAGCAGATAGTTCTAGTAATGCTTGTAGTAAATGGAGAATGAAGATACAAACTGAACAAAACAAATTACACAGGAAATGGATGAGTATTGCTCAGGAATTTACGGTATCATTCACAATAATAATATCCAGTGTTACAATAGTTTACATAGGAAATATTTCAAATGCATGGGGTATGAATTCGAATCTCCCAAGTGGATATGACTGTATCTAACTGAATCTCTTACTCATGATCTCTCAATCAATATCAGAGTCCAACATATCAACTCCCAGATGTCAACCAACTCAAACAAACAGTGACAACTAGTTAACTCAGTGCAACTGAGTGTGGTAGGTGGGAAAAGACGCCTACTCCACATGCACCCATGCATTATCCATGCAAGGCATGCACTAGCTAACCTTTTGTGAACTAACTGAAAGTAACTTGGGCCTAACTGAGACTAACTAGTACTAACTCCAACTAACTGAAGTAGGTTGGTGTCGGGACTCCCAGTGGCTCCTAAAATGTAGGGATTGGTCTAGGAGGCACCCAAACTTATTCATGCACATGAATTAAGTGGAATTTAACCTCTATTATTGTTCCCCACACTCCAATGACTGGTACATGTGGCCCCATTAGGCCAAGTGGACCCAATTAATTAATTTAGGTTCCTAAGTTAGGAAAAAATAATCTAATAGACAATATGGTCAAGGGAGGATTAATAATCCTAACAAGTCTTTGGGTAGAAGGAAGCATGTCTACTTCAGATATAAGCTGGGAGTGGTGAAAAACACCTTCCTCGGTAAGAGGGAGTGTTGAAAAGTTACCTAGGAAGTGTTTTTCCACCTAGACTTTCCTTGCAGTGGACAAGGACACATTAAATGGTGACCCCTAATCAATTTTTATTTAATGAAGTGAGAGGCACTTTATGTTTTTAAAGTGACTTTATTAAAATGGCTAATTCATTGTTTTCCTAAGTTCATATTTAAAATAAATTTGAGTGAGTGATTAAATTAAAAGGGGTTGTTCTAACTTTATTAAATGACATGAGGTGCACTAAATGTCATTTAATTAATATTTAATGGAGCATTTAATGTGAAATCTTCATCTAATCGAATCTTGACCATTAGATTGAAAAATGAAGTTACCATGAACAAAAAGGGTTAGGGCAAGGTATTCTTTCATTCATTTTGATCATTTCCAAAAGATAATTTTGGAGAGAGGAAGAAAACAAAAATGAGGGTTTGAAGTGATTTCAAAACCAAGAAGAGAGAGAAAACCAAAAGAAGACAATTTTTGCATAGAAATAGAGAAGGACAATTTTGGCACAAATTTCGAGAAAAGAACATTTCATAATTCGAGGTTTGCATACAGTAGAAAGGGAACAATTTTTGAGGTCTGTACAGGTATGAACGAGCACAAATTTTGAGGAGTTTTTATGTATAGAATTTGAGGATCGTACAACTGTATAGATTCTGCACAGAAACCGAGGACCGTACATCGATACGGATCTATCAGAAAGTTAATGTGACCGTACAATATGGTCTGGCACATTTTTCAAGGAGAAAGTTACATAAATACATTATATCTGTACAACAGTTTATGGGCACAGATTTCAAGGCAGGTTTGGCATGATTTTTTAGAAGGAAAAATCAGCAGTAAAGGTTCAAATTTTGAGGCAAAAAATTGATAAGTATTGTTGATTGGTATTTCTGTATTTTTACTGAAGAAATAATAAATCTCTCTTAGAAACAGGTTTTCCCTTAGAGGTTTTATCTTGAACCATTGGTAAAAAACAACTGTGTTATTTTCATGTGTGTTTGGTTGTCTGAAAAACTTTTGTGTTTGAAATTTTACTTTGAAAAGAAAATTTCTGAATTGTTTAAATTGAGAAAAAGAAATTCATGTGTTTCAGTTCAGTCTAATTTTGATTAAAATTTGTGCATAGAAGAGCTTGGGAATTAAACTATGTAGAGAAGCCAAAATGCTTGAAAATGGGTTGGGATTTTTTCAAAAACGTTCATGGTATCAGAGCACATTAAAAATTTAGAATTTGAACATTCAGAAAATAGGGGTTTTGAGAGAAGGAATTCTTGAACAGCTTGCTTGAAGTTACAGGTTGTAGCCATGGTATTTGGTCTTAGAGTTGAAGACAAGTTAGATGGGGCTGCAAATTTTAGCCCATGGAAGGCTAGAATTAGTTTGATAGTTGAAGAAAATGAACTATGGGATATAGTTACAGTACAACTACTAATCCTATAGTATTACCTACTAATGCAGTTGATAAAAATGATTTCATGAAGAGAGATGTGAAGGCAATGAGGTCTATACTTGATGCCATGAAGGATCATGTAATCCCTCACATATCAGAGAAAAGGTCATGCATTTTAGATGTGGACAGCGTTAACCAATCTTTACCAGAGTTCGAATGAAAATAGGAAGATGGTGTTGAGGGATAAGTTGAAGAATGCTCACATGAGCAAAGGGGAAGGCATGGCTTCATATCTTACCAAGATAACACAGGTAAGAGACGAGCTTGCAGTTGTAGGTGAGGTGAAACAGAATGCTAAGATGCTACATACAACATTAAATGGTGTGACTCAGTAGTGGATCATGTTTGTGCAAACTATCATTGGTAGGGAGAACATGACCACATGGGATCGATTGTGGGATGATCTCACACAGGAGGAAACATGAAGATGATACTTACGGGGAAACTCATCACATCACAGGGATGATGAGGAGAATGTTGCATTAGCAACAAAGGGAAATAAAAAGAATAATTTCAAGAAGGGTTCCAAGGACGGGGGTAAACAACATGATGGGGAGAATAAGGACATGAGAAAAGTGAAATGATTTGCATGTCAGAAGATGGGACACTATGATGGACAATGTCCAAACAAGAAGAAGAAGAAACAACAAATAAAAAATTCAAAGAGATTGATGGGTTTGCTGCGAGATTTGAGAGAGAGTTTTCTCTCTTTGTAGGTGTTAGTGTTGAGAGAGCATCTTCTATCACCAACAAGGATATTCAGGGTCACATGGAGCATTCCATGATTGTTGGGCATTCGTTGAGTGATACCACTACTTCCTCCACTTGGTACATTGATAGTGGAGCTTCTAGACACATGACAAGTGATAAAGACATGTTCACATATATGTCAGACATGAAGTTGGAGTTGGAGGTTGTATTGGGAGATGAAACAGTAGTGAGAGAACTTGGGCATGCAACTATCTATTTGTAGAGGGAGTCCATGCAGCCTATGTTTCTAAGGGATGTGTTGTATGTCCCTGGGCTAAACAAGAATCTTGTTTTAGTGTCCATGATTGAGGGAAGAGGATTTGGTGTTTATTTCCTTGATGGGAAAGTTTACATCTTTCCCAAGGCAGCAGGTCCATTTGATTCACATGTGATTGGAGTCAGATGCGGGAAACTGTACAAGATTCTCTTCAAGCCAAATCATGCACTGTCACACACTCAAAGCAGTAGTGAGTTGTGTGAGTTATGGAACAGGAGGATGACCCACCTTCACCATCCATCTTTGAGGATGCTGAGAGAGATGACGACAGGTATACCAGATTTCATGACATAGTAGAGTGGTGTTTGTAGAGTGTGTGCTTTGGGAAAGTACACCAAGACCTATTTTCTGAGTAGTAATTCCAGATCAGAGGGAGTGCTTCAGTTGATGAATTAAGATTGGTGTAGTTCCATGTAATCTACCTCTTTGACAGGATATGAGTATTATGTCACATTCATCGATGAATTTTCCAGGAAGACTTGGATCTATTTCCTTAGAAGAAAGAGATCAAAGGAAGTCTTGCTTCAGTTCCAAGAGTTCAACGCTCTTGTGGAGAATTAGATAGGAAATAAGATCAAGGTACTTCAGTTAGACAATGTGGGTGAGTATACTTCCCATGCATTCAGTGATTATTCTCGGCGGGAGGGGATCAAGAGGTAGTTGACAGTTCCTTACACTCCAAAACATAATGGAGTGGATGAAAGGAACAGTTCAACAGTGGGTGCATCTAAATCCATATTGCATGATTAGAGTCTTCCTTTCTTTCTATGGGTAGAGGCATGTATTACTATTGTTTATGTTATGGACAAGACTCTACACCGTTCCTTGGGGTGCAAAAATCCCTAGGAGATGTTTATAGGGAAAGTGCCTGAGATAGGTCACTTTTGTATTTTTGGTTTCCTTACATACTCTCATACCCCTTCTGAGAAGATGACAAAGTTGGAGGCTACAGGTGAGTGGGGTATATTTGTTGGTTATAATGAGACTTCAAAGGATTTTCGTATATACCTTCCTACACAGAGGAAATTTGTGGTGAGAAGGGAGGTGAACTTTGAGGAGGTGAAATCCTTTAGGAGGTCCCTAGATTTTGAGATGGAGGAGAAACATAGTACTCCACATTTGACAGTTAAGAGTTCATCGAGTCATAGTACAGGGTCACCGGTTTCAAGTGTGACTAGGTCATAGGTTACACGTTCATCGGTTGTAGGGGCTCATTCCACAGGTACTTTTGGTATAGGGACATGTTCACGGATCATAGGTTCACAGGTTACACCTTTAGGTGATTCAAGTTCTCTTGGTACAGGTTCAGGTTCACTATGGATAGGTCCTTAGGTTGTTGGTACTTATTTAGGGAGACATGTGTATGATAAGGATGTAGAGGAGAGTCTAAGACAGGATGCTTCTTCCAATAAATGTAATCCAAGTTGTTTTAAGGATATTTTAAAGGAAGCATAGGAGTCAGTTGGACCACCTAGGAGGAAGTTGGAAAACATCTTAGGTGCAATGCTCTCTCTAACCTCTCTCTTGGGTGGTCCAACTAACTCCTCTGCTTCCTTAAAAATCTCCTTAAGCCATTTCAGACTCTCCTATACATCCTCATTAGACACTTGTCTCCCTAAAGAAGTACCAACAACTTGAGAACATGTCCCTGGTGAACCTGAACCTATACCAAGAGAACTCGAATCACCTGAAGGTGTAACCTATGAAATTGTGATCTGTGAACCTATACCAAAAGTCCCTGTGGAATGAGCCCTTGAAACCAATGAACTTGTAAGTTGTGTCCCAGTCACACCTGAAACTAGTGACCCTCTACTCTAATTCTCTGCACTCTGAAATGTCACCTATGGAGTACTCTTTTGCTCCTCCATCTTAGAATCTAGGGAAATCTTGAAGGATTTCTCCTCCTCAAACTTCACCACCCTTCTCACCACAACTTTCCTCTGTGTAGGAAGGTATATACGAAAATCCTTCGATGTCTCATCATAACCAACAAATATACCCTGCTCACCTATAGCCTCCAACTTTGTCCTCTTCTCAGAAGGGACATGAGAGTATGTAGGAAACAAAAAATATGAAAGTGACCTATCTCAAGAACTTTCCTTATAAACATCTAGTCAAGCATTTTTCACCCCAAGGCAGCGTGCAAAATCCTATTCAGAACATAAAAAATAGTAATAGATTCCTCTTCCCATAGAAAGAGAGGAAGTCTTTGATCATGCAACATGGCTCTAGCTGCACCCACTATCGAATGGTTCTTCCTTTCAACCACTCCAAGATGCTATGGAGTGTAAGGAACTTTCAACTGCCTCTTGATCCCCTTTTGTCGACATTAATTATCGAATGCATGGGAAGTATGCTCACCCCCATTGTTGACCAAAGTAACTTAATCTTCTTTCCTGTCTTGTTCTCCACAATAGCTTTGAACTCTTGGAACTGAAGCAAGAATTCCTCTGATCTCTTTCTTTTAAGGAAATAGATCTAGGTATTCCTGTAAAAGTCACTAATGAATGTGACATAATACTCATATCCTATCAAAGAGGTAGATGACATGGGACCACACAAATATGAATGTATCAACTAAAGCATTCTCTCTAATCTAGAATCACTACTCGAAAAAGCAGTATGGTTGTGCTTTCCTAAAGCACACCCTCTACAAACACCACTCAACTCTATGCTAAACTTTGTCATACCTATCGACATCTTTATTAGCATCTTCAAATCTATATGGTGAAGGTAGGCCATCCTCCTATGCCATAACTCACACAACTCATTCCTGTTTTGAGAGTGCGACGGTGCATGATGTGGCTAGAAGAGAATCTTGTGTAGTTTCCCATACGTGAATCAGATGGACCTACTTCCTTGGGAAATATGTAAAATTTCCCATCAAGGACATATACACCAAATCCTATGTACTCAATCATGGAAACTGAAACAAGGTTCTTCTTTAGCCCAGGGACATACAAAACATCCCTCAGAAACATAGGTTGCATAGACTCCCTCTTAAAATGGACAGTCCCATGCCCAACTGCTCTCACCACTGCGTCATCTCCCAATAAAACCTCCAACTCAAACTCTGTCACTTACATATCTGTGAGCATGCCTTGATCTCCTGTCATGTGACTAGAAGCTCCACTATTAATGTACCAAGTGGAGGAAGTAGTGGCAGTACTCAATGAATTCCCAATAATCATGGAATGATCCATGTGACCCTGAATATCCCTGTTTGTGATAGAATATGCTCTCTCAACACTAACACCTGCAAAGAGAGAAAAGTCTCTCTCAAATCCCACAACAAACTCCTCAATATCCACTGAATTTGTTGTTTGTTGTTTCTTATTCTTATTGTTTGGACACTGTCCAACATAGTGTCCCATCTTTTGACATGTAAATCATTTCACTTTTACCATGTCCTTCTTCTCCCCATCATGATTTTAGGCCCCATCCTTGGAACCCTTCTTAAACTTCCTCTTCTTCTTTCCTTTTACTTCTAATACAACATTCTCCTCCTCAGCCCTGTGATGTGATGCACTTCCTTGTAAGTATCCTCTCTGTGTCTCCTCTTGTGTGAGATCATACCATAATTGATCCCATGTGGGCATGCTCTCCCTACTGATGATGGTCAGCAAAAACATGGTCCACTGATGAGTCACACCATTTAATGCTTTACGCACCATCTCAGCATGCCCAATCACGTCACCTATAGCTCCAAGCTCATCTCTTGCCTATGTGATCTTGGTAAGATATGAATCCATGCCTTCCCATTTTCTCATGTGAACGTTCTTCAACTTATCCCTCAACACCATCTTCATGTTTTCATTTGAACTCTGATAAATATTGGTTAAGGATGTCCACATCTGAAATTCATGATTGTTTGTTGATATGTGACGGATTACATGATCCTTCATTCCATAAAGTATAACCATCCTTGCCTTCACATATCTCTTCATGAAATCAACTTTATCAACAGGTACTACTACATGATTAGTAGTTGTACTTTGAACTATATCCCATAGTTCATTTTCTTCAAGTATCAAACTAATTCTATCCTTCCATGAGCTAACATTTGCATCCCCATCTAACATGTCTTCAAATCTAAGACCAAACATAGTGGCTACAACCAGTAACTTCAAGCAAGTTGTTCAAGAACTGTTTCTCTACAAACCCCTATTTTCTGAATGTTCAAATTCTGAATTTTTAATGTGCTCTGATACCATGAATTTTTTTGAAAAAACCCTACCTAATTTCAAGCATTTTGGCTTCTCTGCATAGTTTAATGCCCAAGCCCTTCTATGCACAAATGTTAATCAAAATTTGACTGAACTAAAACACATGAAGTTTTTTTTCTCAATTTAAACAATTCAGAAATTTTCTTTTCAAAGCAAAACTTCAAACTCAAAAAAAATTTAGACAGCCAAACACACATGAAAATAACACAGTTGTTTTTTACCAGTGATCCATGATAAAAACCCTAAGGGAAAACCTATTTCAGAGAGAGACATTTATTATTTCTTTAGTTAAAATACAGAAATACCAATCAACAATGCTTATCAATTTTCTGCCTCGAAATTTGAAACTTTACTGTCAATTTTTCCTCCTCAAAATTCGTGTCAAACCTTCCTCAAAATTCGTTCCCATAAAATGTTGTACGTACATAATTTATTTTAGTACCTTTCTCCTCAAAAAATGTGTCAAACCGTATTGTACGGTCACATTAAATTTCTAATAGATCTATATAGTTGTACAATACTCGGTTTCTGTATAGAATCCATACAGCTCTACAGTTCTTGAATTCTGTGCATAAAACCTCCTCAAAATTTGTTCCCATCCGTACTTATACAGACCTCAAAAACTATGCCCTTCCTGCTGTACAGAAACCTCAAATTCTATGTTGTCATTTTCTTGAAATTCATTGCAAAATTGTCCTTCTCAATTTATGTGCAAAAATTGTCTTCTTTTGGTTTTCTCTCTCCTGCTGGTTTTGAAATCACTTCAAACGCTCATTTCTCTTTTCTTCCTATCTCCAAAAATATCTTTTGGGAATGATCACAATGAATGAAAGAATTCCTTGCCCCAACCCTTTTTGTTCATGGTAACTTCATTTTTCAATCTAATGGTCAATATTAGATTAGATGGAGGGTTCAGATTAAATACTCCATTAAATATTAATTAAATGACATTTAGTGCACCTCATGTTATTCAATAAAGTTAGAACAACCCGTTCTAATTTAATCACTCTCTCAACTTTATTTTAAATATGAACTTAGGAAAACCATGACTTAGAATTTTCAATAAAGTCACTTTAAAAACATAAAGTACCTCTCACTTCATTAAATGCAAATTGACTAGGGGTCACAATTTAAAGTGTCCTTGTCCACCCTAAGGAAAGTCTAGGTGGACAAACACTTCCTAGGTAACGTTTCAACACTCTTGTTATGGAGAGAAACTTCTTATGGCTTCGGGTGTACCACAATAGACTGAATGAAACTAGAAATCAATCCTTTCCAATATACGAGAGAAATAAAGACATCTAACACTAAGGGATATGAATCATACCTTATTTTAGACGGTTGATGTAGATACCCGATAATCTTTTCCAACACGCTTGCATTCACAATTCGCTCTCAACAACATCAACCAAGACAAGCATGCTATATATTGAAGTGTCAGACCTACTCTAGCATATATAATCAATCGTGTATAAGAAAATAAATAAATCCATGGATACAATATTCATATTTATGCACATGTATTGGACAAGAAATGGAAATTTCTATTAATAAAATAGAGATACAATAGTGACAACCTCTATCAGCACTTCTTCGAACCCGAGAAATTGAGTCCTCCACCTAGGTCTCCACCACTTCAATCCTCCATCTCTCAATGGAAATCTTACAAAGAAAAGGCAAGCTTGGGAAGATAAACGTTTTGTGCTCCAAAGGGACAAAGGAATGCAGACTCAAGCATATCAAGTGAGGCAACAATGAACTATAGTTTCCTTGCTCTCCAATTTCTCCCCCTTCAATGTATCAAAGAGGTTCAATATATAGCACTCTAAATAGGCAATGGAGGATTGAGTCTGAGCGTTCTCAAGGCATATGGAAGGCCAAGAGTCAATTTATTTTGGACTCTATGAGGAAAACTCCAAAATATTTTGGCTTTATGCACATTTCCCAATGTATGGGGGTTTTGGCTCAAAAGTTGCGTATACACGCGAGTATAGATTTAAAAGTTACATATACACATAAACATGTGTTTTTGGGGGAATTTATTGGAACATCGAAGTATAATATGGGAAAAGGGGGTCCAAAGAGTCTACAAAGGGACAGGGAAGGCCATAAATATGTGATCAACCAGGTGTGGTAAAATCAGCTATAACAGATGCCCCCTAATGTGTGAGGTCAGAGGGTTAACATGACGGCTGAAATACATTATATCCATCTCAGAAGTGGAGTAATGAAGACCCAGGTGGAAGAACCAATCACTCATTAGTACAATACAATGATTAATCTCTGCATATGACTGCAAATATACATATAGCAGTACCAGATATAAAGAGCACAATGGCCATGAATATGCATGATATACAAATGCCATATGAATTCATGGCCATGTACAATATACAACGAATCAAGATCTCCATAATGGATGAAGATATCTAAGATACATTGGAATCTAGTCATGAGAGTTGACATCTCATGAATAATGGCATGATGAAGGAGGTAGCATATATGGAATGACACCATTCTCGTAGGTCTTCTACACAAAATGCTACGAGTACATGTCCTACCATGTGAATAAATGTTTCAAGGTCAAGCATAGTAGTCCATTGTCTGATTACCGGTAATTGATGTATACCGTTAATAGACATGATATATCCCACCAATAATGATAATGGGAATCAAGGTACCGAGTGCAATCTAGAAAGTGTGAATAGATGTGTTGAGGTCGAGCACTTGAAGGAATCCATCAATCTGGGGACATTGATGTATTCCAAAAATTGTTGACGATGAGAGAACCTACCACTAATGACTGTAAGTCTCAAGGCACTCAACGGACTCTAGACTCCTATTCCAGAATAAATGATTTGAAATCGATGTAATGGAATCCACTAGAAAGAAGGAACTAAGGCATCCCCATCAACCAACACGAGATACTCAGCAATTTTGGATAATGTGGAATAACTCAAATGAATAAGATGTGCATGAACCAATAACTGTACCGGGAATGGCTGACATGCAAAGTGAAGATAACTAAGGAATGGTTGACTCGAGCTTCAAATTCCTTCGAACAAGAGCATACGGCAAGTGGTGATTGAAGTTAGGAAACATAGACTCGATATGAAAACTAGGAAATCTTTGTGACACTAGAGGCATCAACAGAGGCTCCATAGAGACTGGAAGCATAACCAGTCGGTGGAGAAAAACCTAGAGTAACAAGTATAGCTCCTAAAGTCAAACTAACAACCCAACCAATGCATGTGATATATAGTGATCTGTTCGAAGGCATCATGACTCGATAGATACCAAAGATAATATCATTTCCCATCCGAATTTTTATGATTTTTTATTTTTTTAGACTTTTTCAGATGTTGAAAACCTTGAAAAATAATAAAACTGATTTATAGTGTACAGCTAGGAGGAGACGAGTGTCGCGAGAAAGAAAACTAGTTCCAAGCAGTGGAACATACCTATGCTCAATGCAAGGAAGCATGTGTAGAATAAAGACACTCGGGGGAAGGTATCCTCCCAGTAGAGGGTGATTAAGCTACAAAGGATATGTAAAAATCTCTGCTTGGCTAGGATTGAGACAAGCTTGGTCTACATGGCTTATAACTCTAAAGCAGGGAGTCGGCAGAAATTTCAATAAGGCAAGAAAAACTCATGAAATGCAATTACAACTTTATGTATAGGGGAGTCCCTGTGGGGAAATGGGAAGCATAAAGTTCAAGAGGAGTATGAATCTCTTGCTCAAGGACATGGAGGGACTATAAGGGACTCCCCAAACCTAAAGGAGAAATCTCAGCATGGGCACCAAATGAAAATGGGATCTAAATAGAGCGCCTATGTATAGGAAAGCTCTACCTCTTACATAATGTCACTTCAAATAGCAGTATGAATGTTCCAGGACATTACAAAGTGGATTCGTACCTAAGGTCAAGATGAAACGGTCATAAGGCAATGCATAAATGGAAGCGGATGTAAAATCCTAACCTATATGACAGTTCGCTATTACACCTGTGATAGGCACGAATGGGTCAAAGTCTCGGTCAAAATTCACTCAAATCAAGTCCCTACACAACAAAATTATGCCAAATGGTCCAAAAAGGTTAATAACGGTCCATACTATAGAAAAGTGTGTAAAATTTTCAATTTTTTTCTATAAAATAGTGAAAAAAATATTTTTTCCATACCATTTGGAATTTTACCCCACACAGTGTTTTTGAACCAAAAACTTGAGAAGCTGATTCTGAGAGCCACGATCCACGAAATCACAAACCGCTTGCATCAGGTAAATCCTCATGCCCTTCTCATTCATTTCAATGCTTTTATTTTTATTTTTCATGGTCAATTTTTATTTTTATTCCATCCCAAAAAAGGCGCTTTCAGCCCACGCTTAAAATCAGGTGATTTCCTCGGATAGGGTTCGACATACGCAGAAAATCCTCTGATTCCCATGTCTGTACACAGTTGTTTTTAAAACAGCCACGTATAAGGCCACGTTTAATGATTTTTAAGGAAAACACTGATAAAACTCTACATTTTTTGTGTAGGATGTTTATTGAGTGGCATGAACGTGAGCATGAAGACATTGATTGGGATGTGCAAGGTGATTTAATGGCCCAACAAGGTTTGAGGGATTGTGGTTTGTTCAAATTTTGGCATCTTGGTAGCTCGAGAACCAAGCCAAGACTACTCCAAATGCTGGTAGACTATTGGGATCATGATACATAGACATTCCAGTTGGATGGGATGCCCCTCAGCCTTGAGGTTGAGGATATATACTTCATCATAGGACTCTCCCTCAAAGGAGAGGTGGTCAACCTACAATCTCATGGGTTAGGAGGTGGCCTCACAATAGAGGAATACATTGCAGTTTACTTCCTCCTTGATACAGAAAAGGTTGGGAGCCAGATCTCAACGAAGTCGATCCAAAACCTAGGGCTGAAGGCCATATTATTGGTACTTGGCAAGATTGAAATATTGGAATCCCTTCATCAGGCATCTAGACCATTGATTTTCTATGTGGTGGAATTCATGAGGCCCACCATTTATGATTGGAGTACCTCACTGCTGGGAAACATGAAACAACAGTTGAAAGACTGCAAGATGGGAAGAATAAGAAACTTTGTCTTCACAAGCATCTTGAGTACCTTTTTCTTCGAGCGTGTACCGAGGCTAAGCCCAAGAGTGGAGATCAATCCTCACAGTGCTTGGGATCTAGCTCAGCTACGCTGGGTGAATGTGATGCGGAGACTAGAAGGGGGATGAGTGGCAAACCCATACACAACCGAATTCTTCCTCTGGTGATGTAGGTAGATCATAGCCATAGATGGATACCCCTATGAGACGATAGAATTTTGTGACGACCTTGATATGACCATTCCACTAGAATCCACATACAGAGACATAGGTAATAATCCCGACTCTATCTTGTTTTTGAATTATTAAACTTTTTGTGCTTTTCGATATAGTGAAATAAAAAATACATGTTTTGTGTGATGACATATATTGATACTTGGTCATATATATGCAGATGCTGTACCTAGACATCCAGATGGTTTCCCTTGACATCATCGAAGGGGGAGGGGTGATGACATCATCGGTGTGGATGCGAAGCCTATGCTCCAACACATCCATACAAACGTCATTTGGATGGAACACAGAGTTCCCATGGCACAAGTTGAGGACTTGTGTGAGGCTATCTAGCAACATGTGGTTGGTGTACCACACACATGGGTTCTCTTATTCCAATGGCTAGCTAGATTTGTCATGTGTTATCATGATCAACACCCTCTACATGCTTAGAGGCCTAGATGTACTTTCTGTTGTATTAACCATGTAGTATATTTTGGTGGCTCAGAAGTCCCATTTTTGTATTATGACACCACTTTTTGGACTATAATTTAATGAAAAATACTTATGATTATTGGTTATTTATATTTACATGTGTATATGTGTTGTGAATGCTTTAATGTTTGTGTATCAAATGCTAATCTAGTACGTAATTTGCATATTAATCATAAACTTGATTATAATTTCTTGTAATGTGAATGTATGTAATGTTCTCAAATTGTCGTTCTAACAAATTTAGTCGCAAGAATGTTCGTAATAAAGTCGGATCTCTAACACGATACACACCATTTAACTTTAATACCACTAACTATGAGTCAAGATGTACCTCAAGATATTGAATACCATGTGATATGGCATCGCGTAATAACTCAATCATGGCACTATATTCCGAAATATTGTTCAATGAAGCCCGTAAACATACACCTCCTGAAGACAACACCTAACCCATAGGAGTATAAATCACCCAAGCAGCCGAAGCTGAGTTTTGAGTGTGGCAGCTGGCATTGTCAATGAATACTACGTATACTGAAAACTCTGTCAACATCTACCACAACAAGCTAAATCAATTCAACCAACTCGATCACCACAAGGGATCCAAAACTAAACTATGCAGTTGTACAATAATATACAAAGTGTCAGCCCTGGATGAGAATTACGCATAGTATTTTTTGAGATAGAGCCCATTTCTAGGCTATGCCAAGGCTATTCATTCATAATACACTATCTCATAAGCACCTTTCTCTAATACCCATTTAACCACATAAGGATCATGCCACATAGGTTTAAACTTCCCCGCCCCTAATGGTTCACTAACTTGGTCCCATAAGAGGACCAAGTCACCTTCACTAAAATTATTGGGACAGACAGACTTATCGTATTGGGCTTAACATGATGCTTATTAACCTCAAGAGCCACTAAAGCATCCCAACGCTACTCATCAATTAGTTTCTCTAAGTGGACCAGACATTCTTCTAATGCAGAAGTCTCTCGTAAAAGTTCCATGGCTAGCTTCAAAGAAGGGATTTCACATTCTATAGGTAAAATCGAATCCACCCCATGCACCAACTGATATGGGGAAGAACCGGTGGTAGTCTTAACTGTAGTTCGATATGCCCACAAAGAAGGATATAGCATGATATTCCAATTGGTCTTTCTTTGTGTGATGGTTCATTGGAGAATGGACTTAAGTGACTTGTTCACCACTTCAACCTGTCCATTTGGTTGAGGATAATAAGAAGAGGAAATCTCTTGCTTATACCCTAACTTTAAAGACAACTCATCCATCATCTTATTTTGAAAGTGCCTGCCATGGTCAGTGACAAGTTCATTTGGGATACCAAACTAGGTGATAATCTGATTGAATACAAAATGAACGACTCTCTCACTGTCGGCTTTGATTGTGGGCATAGCCTCTACCCATTTAATGAAATAATCAACAACCACAATGATGTGATGATGCCCCCCAGCCAAATCCAGGTTGCAATCGATAAAATAAACCCCCCACTTAGTGAAGGGACCGACGGTGATAATCAGATGTAAAGGGGATAGATGTGAGCGCATGTTCCGTGCAAACACTTTGGCAAGGGTGGCATCATTTGACCACATTAACACAATCCTTGAAGATAAACGAACAAAAATATCCATCTCTCCAAATATTTTGAGCTGTAGAAATCCCAAGTAAATGACCACCACATGCCCCTCTATGGAAATCATTCAGCACAGACTTGGCCTCTTCATGGGTTAAACATCGACGCAAAATGGAATCAACCCAACATCAATACAAAGTGTCATAAAAAGCGAGGTAATTCTTCATGACATGACATAACCATCGATGATCATCTCGCAAGAGGTGAGAAGGAACCTTCAAAGTTTGCAAATAAACAATAATGTCTCCATACCATGGGTCTGTAGTCGAAATGATAAAAATGTGCTCATCAATGAAAGAGTTTTCATGAACCTCACCTTCATCCAAACTAGGAAAATAAAAAAATGAGTTCTACAAAAATTAATGACTTCTTTGACTTTGCCGAAACAAACTCGAGATTGAATTCTTGCAATATCACAAACTCGAGATCGAATTAATGTGAGGCACAACCAAAGTTTGTCGAAGAAGGATCTAGTGCCTCAAATGTTGGAATGCATGGATGATATCTAGGGATAACTTCTTGACATGAGTATAATAAAGCTCTGCACCAATAAGGTTTCGGCTAAGATAATAGATGACATGCTCTTGGATCTCCTCATCCTCTTGAACCAAGACCATACCAATCATCTCTTGAGACATGGCCACATATATCATGGGGTGGAATAAGCACGGTGGCCAATGCCAAGGCTTTCTTTAAAGAATCAAAATATTCATGGGGTCTCTAATCCTAGATAAACAGTGTGTCTTTCTTCAATAAATGCATGAAACCCTTATTCAAATTGACAAAATTGACCATGAATCTTCACAAAAAGTTTTCCATCCCTTGCTAACTATGATGATGTCTAATATTACGAAGGGGAGACAAATGAAGTATTTCCTCAACCTTTAAAGGGTCGACTCTAATGCCCTCCTTGGAAGCGATAAACCCTAGTAAGTGACCTAATTTCACGCAAAAGATACACTTGTGAGGATTTAACCAAATTTGATATCGACAACATCTTTTGAAAACCAAGAGAATATGGTCAGGATGATGCACCCTCAAACAAGAGTGAGAAGCTAAGTCATCAATATAATATTCAATTACACTTTTAAGGTCATGAAAAGAGAAGATCATAGCCTGTTGAAAAGTAGCTCCAGCAGTTTTAAGGCCAAAGGCAATTTTCCAATATGCAAATGTAACCCAAGGACAAATGAAAGTTGTTTTATGTTGATCCTCAAGTTTAATCTGGATCTGATTATATCCTAAAAATCCATCCATAAATGAGAAAAACTCGCTCCCCACACACTCATCCAAAATTTGATCAATAAATGGTGTGGGGAAGTTATTCTTAGAACAGGCTCGGTTCAGGTCTCTAAAATCAGTGCATACACGGAACGTTCCCTACTTCTTGTTGACAAAAATGAGATTTGACACCCATTCTGTCAAGGGAATGGGATAGATCAAGCCATCCTTAAGCAACTTCTCTACCTCATCCTTAATAGCGGGTGCTTTCCTAGTGTTAGCACTTGTGCTAAATTTTGGATAGGTGCCTGCAGTAGTTACCTTGCAGAAGGGGGGTATAGGAAAAAACTCTTTGTGTTTGATGATTTTTAGGTCTTCAAGGAAGCTTATCCCAAGCCAGAGTGATGAACTAGGTTATCCCATGGCACATAAGCTTGACATAGGTAGCACAGGAGTAAGTGACAAGCAATATTAGTCATCAGATGAGCTCGCAACACAGATCGACGGTAATGAAGGGTTTGCGCAACGAAAGGCATCAGACAAATAAGGTTGCATCGTGGTTGTGATGCCTAGGAGAGCCTGCACATCTTAAATGACTGGGATAATCAATGAGAAAGATATAGGGAGGAGAGTATTTTCGTTGTCCCCAACTGGAAAAATGAATATTATAGAGGATGATAGCAAAGTGTCGAAAGGCCCCATGCTTTTCAATGATGAGGATCTGGAAAGAATCTGATCAATGGTCTCAGCTATTTTCATAGCGGGAAGGTGCGTGATGGATAAGGGAATGGGATGATGTGAAATCGCATAATGCCTCAAACCCTTGATGTCAGAGATTTTGCAGAATAAGCGACTGATGACCCTGATCTATTTTGTGATAAGGAAATGCGTGAAGGTTAACCAGTGGGTGGATCATGAAACAGGGTAGGGGCCACATGGTTGAATGGTTGAGATATAGCATAGCAGAGATCTACGACCAGATTCTATTTCGTTGTCTAAATATTACAAGGGAAATAAGGAGGCAAGGGGCTATGAAATGGAGGCAGGTATAAGTCTCGATGGCGAAGATTGAGTCAATAAGAGATCCACGGTGGATAGTGATTCTTCCTATTGAACATCCATGGAGCAAATCACCCTCAAGATTTGCGAGATATGGTTTCCCCATTAAAGATGAACGACAGAGATTGAAGACCCTTTCGATCAAAGGGATTAAAATGATTCTGCTCGATTAAATTTTTTATGAGAAGGAATCGGGGTTGAAATATACAGGGTTTCATATGGACCACCTATTTTATGGGTCACTGCGAAGACTGAAATGAATATCCGCAATTGAAAATTGCTCTACTCATCCTAGATGCGAAGAAGCAACGTTATGGGGGTGAGTATGGAAAGGGAAGAGCTGATGGGTAATTGAAATTCCATAATCCATTTAAAAGGATCTATGACCATAAATCAAATTAATAGCATAAATCACTTCCCAAAATCCAAATTTTACTGCATCATGCGTATGATAATTAAGGGCGCCTTAATGATCATTTTTTTACGGAAGATAAGTATGGCCTTCGCACGGAGTAGGATAAGGAAATAGAGGCATAGAAAGCAAGGAAATACCAATACCATCACCAAGAGAGGTTGATGAACATAGATTGTCTAGTCCACATGCCATGGGATAACTATGGGTTGATGAGAATGGAAGCCAGCAGTCAATTTCGTAGCTGATAGCATGACTTTGTGATAAAAAGGGGCAGCCCAGCTGGTACCTCCGCACAAGGATTGGATCCATAACTCGCATGATCATGCATGCTATCATCATGCTACTCGATGATGGAATGTGTGAAAGTGTGATGGGGCCATTTATGAGTTCGACCACCCAACCCTTTATAAACGTCACAGTTAGATCCATTCAAAGATATAGACCAGGTAAATGTTGAAGGGAGGTGAAGGTGGTTGAATGTTACTTGGACAAGAATATTCAGAGTTTTGAAAGGAGGGTTGTGATGGCTTTCCTACTTAAAAACCTGTTTTCCAAGGTATTCTATTAGTCGATGGGCGCCACTTTGAAATTCTGCTTTTCATGGATTTTCTTGCTAAGAGTTCTCCAACCATCAGAGTAAATATGTTCATTACATTAGAAAGGTTTTTCGATGTCAGTAAGGTCGAAGGAAGGATGTTCATCACATTAGAACGAGCTTTTGAGGCTGGAGAGGACAATGTTGTCCCAATAAAATGTAACAACCCTATGGAAGCAGTGTCTAGGGTCTCTAGTCAGATGGGTATCCCACCAAAGCCTTCGGATGCGGTCTTTGTCTCCATAATCACAACGTGTAGTGTCTGTTCTAAGGAGAGTCTGGTCGTAGCATATGATCATACGGGAGGAGGGTGGATCAAAGGCCTTCGTCGTCATCTTTGTGAATTCCACTTGCCAACTTTATCTGGCATGATGACATATCTAAGGAGGTGTCACACTATTATGACCTGTAGGAGGACCCTTCTCCTAGGAGAAAGAGAAGAAAAAGAATGACAATCCCATGAAGGGCTTGTTACTACCAAAAAATGGGGTGGTCCTCCTGGGCCTCCGTGAATGAAATTATTTCTAGGAGACAGAAGCATCAGGCAGGTGGCTGAACATAGAAGGGTTAGAAGCCTTCACACTAGTTGCGAATGCATGCAGAACATGCCATCGATTACAGAATGAACATAAAGTTTAGAAGCATAAGAGGTTAGGGAGCCAATTCAGTTGATATGGCAAGTGGGGGAATGCGTGAAAGGGATAAACCATTATAGAAGAATCACTGTCAAAGAAAGTGTACCTTCATCTAGACGTCGTGGTGTCTTTTGATCCAGCATTCATGTCACTTTTTATTGCCTATGTTGGTAGTTAATCATGGTGAATCTTCCACCTTGGGTAGTTGGTTAGGATTTGTTATAATGATTCAAGTTTCAATCCCCATTTTGTAACCAATTTTGATACTCAGGACGTATCTCGGGGTAATTTACATCATAACTAGAACCTCCTCAGCGGAGGATAGCGGTTGGATTGACTTTCATTTTTTAGGCTTCAGTCGTGGTATTGTAGCTCTACAAACATTTTTGGGAGTAGTAATGAAAATTCTTCTCTGTGGTTATGAGATTCATCACGGTCTCTATATTTAATTTGTGTTCTCTGTTATGCCATTTTTCATATGTGTTATTTTCTGCAAAAATTCTTTCTAGTTGTACGAGAAGAATTTGTTTCATTAAGCACTCTTCTAGTTAGATGTAGCATTTGTTATTTATTGGTTATGGTTATTATGGAATTCATCCACAATTAGGTGCTCCATCTCTGCCATTTCCCTCATTATGTTATTATACTAATGGCGTTGCAAGGGATTCATCCATTGATAGGTGCCGCTTGTCGTGCTGGGATTTTCTCCTTTCTCCTACCACCACTTAAAGATATTTAACTGAATGTTGTGATTAGTTTTCCTCATAATACAAGTGAGAAATCCATTTTTCATCATCTGTTGTAATGTCCTTAAAAGTTTCATAATGTGACTCCATCGCCCAATGGTTTTATTATTTGTATGTCTTTCAATATTTTAATTTACAAACCATTATGTTACCTGCAGGAACCTATCCTTTTGCATGTTTGTTTAAATCCATATGTATATATGAATGCCATTGTGACAAGAGAGATCCCTCTCTGACTATACTAGATAGAATAGAGTCTAAATTTTGGTTGAAATGGTTACCCCTGTGACTTCCAACCGCAACCACAGGAAAATTAAAGCATGCTAACATCTTGGTGTCATTGTCAGGGAACGAAAGAGAAAATCATCCCTGGGAAAAATTACATTGCTTGTTTCTACGACCTGGTTGAGCAGCTTGTCCTAGACACATATTAGTTGTATATGCTTTGGTGACTCGACTCAAATCATTTGAAGGAGACTCCACTGGGAACACCAACCACCCAAAAAAGAGGTTCCATGGTGATTCCACTAGGGATAGTGAGCCCAATATAGAAAATCTTGGAAGGGCATGGTGAAGAATGAGGTACCCGGCTGTTTTTCTCCAAGATATCTTTTCTTTATTGATAGATATTTTCATTTCCTTCCTGATACATATTTTCATATCTTTCCCTAGGCTGGCCAAAATATTTTTCCAATATCTATCACGCTCAGGACAAGACCCTAGGTACACCCATGTATATCCTTCTTCAAGTATTGAGAAATCCCCTTCGCCCTATACATACGGTTCGAACCAAAACCCTGCATGCGAGCCCCACAAGGAAAATTACCATACCTATAAGACTTGCAATACTACTGGTGACCTTGCACCCTTTTATGAACCCCCAGATAGGGATATCCAACCCTCATATGATCTAGAACTCCCTCTGTCGTCCTCTAAATGGGCCTCATCAAACTCCATGATCAAAGGACCACCTACCGCTACAACCTGGCCTCCGCCCACTTCAAAGCTTAAATATATTTCATCATTCAGTACTATAGTACCTATTGAAGGCTCTTCCATAACCCCAAAAAAGGCTAAGCAATTCGCCCCCATACCTCTCCCTGCAGTCCTTCATGACCTTCCCCAGGGGTATGCCCAAAGGCTTAAGCAATTTATTGGGAAGAAGGGATATTCAGCTGAGGTGCATTTGGAATGGTTTGCAGAATGGATTGACCTAGAAGAAGTATAAAATGATGAATTTAAGGTCAAACTATTTTCTCAAAGCCTTGCTGGAGAGGAAAGAATATGGTTCATCAATATTCCAGACATCTCCATTCTAAAATATTAGGATTTTGAAGATTCCTTCAAGGAAAAATGGGCAAAAAAGAAAGACCCTGAGAGGTGCTTATCCTAGTTCTATTCCATGAGGAGGGAAGAGAGTGACTCTGTCCAGGAATTCTTTGGAAGATTCATGAAAATATATAATGCTATCCCTTCTAAGTTCAAACCTCCTCCTGGTGCTTCCCAACTATGGTATGCTGAAGCTTTTGATAGATAATTCACCTTATGACTAAGAGAAAGAAGGTTATTTTCTCTAGAAGGCATGATGAACAATGCCATAGAGGTAGAAATGCACCTGAATACTGTTAAGGAGAAGGGGAGATCAGAAGAAGAAAGAACGAAGATCTCACCCAGCTTCTTCCCTCTAACACACCAGAGGCCATGATGGATATAATGATGGAATCGATGGAGAGGTGGATGGAGAGTCTCATTGTGGAACAAAACCCACCCCCCATAGGAGATCAGGACTATAGAGGGCCTTTGTGTGTTGAGCAAGCCCAAACATCACCCAAAGTTCTGCAGGAACATATAGGGCCTCCTGTAATGGTTGAAACGAAAGAGGACAAACAACTAAAATATCCCCCACCTCCTCATCTTGCTTCCCATGAAGAATACATTTAGAAGGAAGAAGGTAAATTCCTGCCATTATGCTTTTCCCCATTTGATTTTATGAAACAAAGATTAAAGGTCTCTAATCAAGCACAAAAAATGGGGGTGAGGGATGATGTCATGGCATTTTCAAGGATAAAGGGTGAAAGGGGTGAACAAGTTGAACCTATGGAGCATCCTATATTTCCCTTTTATGAACACGTAGAGGAGAAACCTAGGGCCACACAAGAGGAATATTATATTTTATTTGGTTAAGAAAGTAGCCTACCTGTTTCGAGCCACATCTGTGATTATTTTGAGGAATTTTTCAGTCCCCCACTATATGATAAGTATGATGATAACTACTTGGGGGATGAAGGTTCCCAATGGGATATCTCTTCCTACTCTTCTAGTGCAAGATATCTAGATCAGGAGAAGCCCATTTCACTTGATCCCATAGAAGATATCCCCGGGGAAGTGCATAAGGGAGAAAAGGATTTGGATTCTGGCAATTGAGATGAGGTGACTGAGGTCTGAAGTACGAGTGGTCAGGAGCTTCCTTTGCATGAGTATTATGAAGAAAAAATTGACAGTATGCAGGGGGAGTTTCAGTTGGAGCAGCGATCATGGAGCTAGAAAATTCCAGGAGAAGTGGAAAAAATCCATGGGTTTTATGATCCAATGGCTAAATACATGGAGCAGTTTTTTCATGACAGGTTTATAACAGAATTTCCAAAAGGTTGTCATGGTCGATTGGCTACACATGTGGAGAAGCTATACGATAGGAATGATGAGTTAATCATGCACATCAAAAGCCAGAGGTTTAAAAATAACTTCCTACCGTTCCGTTCTATGTTAGTGTTCTTGACCAAGCAGGAGGAAAGAATTCACATATGTAATCACTTGCTTGATTGGATTCACTGGAATTTGGAGATAACCTAATTGGGAAATAATTCTCAGTAGGTAGGGACGAATAAGCTCGACATGGTGAGCATTTATTTGAGCAATTATTTTGTTTTATTTTTATTATCTATTCACTTTTTTGTTTTCAGAGCACGCTGAGAAGTTTTTAGGAAATAATCGTGAGCCAAACAAATGGATCAGGCACATGATCTATGCAGGTTCTTTGCTACCTCATAGGGAGGATAGCATCCCCGAGCTGGAGTCGCTGTTAGCACTTGTGCTAAATTTTGGATAGACGCCTGCAGTAGTTACCTTGTAGAAGGGGGGTATAGGCAAAAATCTCTCTGTTTGATGATTTCGAGGCTGCCGAGGAAGCTTGTCCCAAGCCCAAGCGAGGAACTAGGTTATCCCATGGCACGTAAACTTGACATAGGCAGCACAGGAGTAAGCGACAAGCAAGATCAACTCTTGGATGATCCGGAAGCGTAGATCAATGACAATGAAGAGTTTGCATAGTGAAAGGCACCAAACAGATAAGGGTGCATCATGGTTGCGATGCCCAGCAGATCCTACACATATTAAACATCTGGGATCCTCGATGAGAAATATATATGGAGGAGATTCTTTTTGCTGTCCCCAACTAGCACAATGAATAATACATAGGATGACCGCGAAGTGTCAGAAGGCCCCATGCACCGAAAATAAGGGAATGGGACGATGTGAAATAATGTAATGCCTCACACTCTCAAAGCAAGCGTGCCTTCATCCAGAGACTGTAGTGTATTTTGATCTAGCATGCATGTCACTTCTTATTTCCTATTTTGGTAGTAAATCATGTTGAATCTTCCACCTTAGGTAGTTGGTTAGGATTCATTATAATGATTCAGGATTCAATCCCCATTTTGTAACCAATTTTGATACCCTGTTTTGGAATGTATCCTAGGGTAATTTACATTATAAATAGAACCTCCTCAGCGGAGGATAGGGTTCGATTGAATTTCATTTTGAGGCCTCAGCATCAGTATTGTAGCTTTGCAAACATTTTTGGGAGTAGAAATGAAAATTATTCTCCGCGGTTATGAGATTCATCACGGTGTATATATTTAGTTTGTGTTTTCTAATATGCCATTTTGCATATGTATTATTTTCTGCAAAAATGCTTTCTAGTTGTACGAGAAGAATTTGTTTCATTAAGCGCTCTTCCTGTCAGATGTAGCGTTCATTATGTGTTTGTTATCTTTGTTATGGAATTCATCCACAATTAGGTGCTCCATCTCTTCCATTTCCCTCATTATGTTATTCTACTAAAGGCATTGCAAGGGATTCATCCATCGATAGGTGCCCCTTGTTGTGTTGGGATTTTCTCCTTTCTCTTACCATCGCTTAAAGATATTTAACTGAATGTTGCACTTACTTTTCCTCATAATACAGGAGAGAAATCCATTTTTCATCATCTTCTGTAATGTCCTTAAACGTTTTAGACTGTGACTCCATCACCCAAAGGTTTTATTATTTGTCTTTCTTTCAATCTTTTAATTTACAAACCATTCTATTACCAGCAGGAATATAGCCTTTTGCATGCTTGTTTAAAGCCATATGTATATGTGAATGATACCATGACAAGAGAGATCCTTCTCTAACTGTACTGGCTAGAATATGCTGGGTGTTTTATTGTCTTAATTAATTCACCAAATATTTAATTATCAACTGAGCTTTGTAATGTTAGAGTTGAAAAAAAATATATGCAAAGGCAGAAGGGTTCCTAAGGTGTCATGGAAATATTTCAACAAGGAAAAGATCGAAAGATCTTTCAAAATGAAAAACTAAGTCAAACTCTAGAAATTCAACTACTAAAGTAACTATACTGAGACAAGACTACTAGATTAGAGCAGTATCGAGCTATGTTACTCTACTCTATCAACCATGAACTATGTATTTATAAATAGTAATATTCTAATAAGTTAAACTACTCTTTTACAGTGTACTCTATTAATTAATTTATCTGCTTCTTAATCTGTGAATTAGAAAGGTTAAGGCAATCTAGAATTCTTACTATATGAACACAAAATATTATGTTACTTGAGACAATATTACAACTACCTAGTTTATCTAATAAATCCAATAACTAAACTATACATGCGATTTGACAAATATGCAGTGATTGAACGAACTTATCTAGTTCCACTCTCCTTGATTATTTTAAGGATATGCATTCATTGTTATTAGAACTGGAGAAGGAGGTATATCAAAATGGATTTCAAAAGAAACAAAGAAACTAAATGGAACTAGTTATAATTTAACTTCTACAAATAAATGTAAACTAAGTAATGTCCAATTACAAGTAATAGTAAACATTTTTTATTTATTCCATAAGCAAATGACTCTAACAAGATATTATTAACAACCAATCTATTAACTAAGAAACATGATTCTTTTAATGAACCACTTGGAATTTAAAGGTATACTATTATCACATGAAACAACTATAATTTGGAAACAAGTAAAAAACTTAATAAAAACAAGTATAAAACTTAATAAAGATATTATGTTTCCTAAATATAAATCCATTTTCTAGAAATATTCAGTAACTATAAAATAAGGAAGACAAATCTTATTCTAGAGACTTTAAAAACTTAATATGCCTTTTAATAAAATTAGTAACTTAAACCCCGAATTCAATTACATAAGATTGAATCAACTCAACAAAAGCTACAATAGAAGAAAAATGAACTCAAAGACAAAGGATATACAATCCAAAAACAACCTAAGATAAAAGTGACAAAGGATAAAAGTAATTATAGGAATTATATTATGTAAAGTAAGGTCCTAACTAGACATAGATAGTTACTGTTCAATTGCAAAAAGGAATATATTTTCAGAAATAAGAAGTGTGCACTCGAAACAAGCATAAAATAAAATAGAAAATATGAAAGGTTGAATGGAAGTGTGGATGATAGTTTGGACAGATAGTCAGGATGACAGTCTGGACAAATAGTCTGGATGGCAGTCTAAATGGGAAAAATAATCCAAACTACAAAACAAATGGCCTAAATGATTCTTAATATCAGCTGACTTGTGTATTTGATATTGCAAGGTAAAGGAAAGAGTGACTAAGGTTATTTTAACAATTAAAACAACAAAGGAATAAGAGTAACTTACACTACTTAAAAGAAATATTATTTCCTATTATTCAAAAAGTTAAATGAAAAGTAACTAAAACTAACCTACAACTAAATAGAAATTGATAGAATTAAATCTAACTATGAGCTGAGCCTAAAGTATTAGATTGATCAAATCCTATCTAATTGCAATTATAAAACTAAGAAACAATGTTGAAAAGGAAACTGAAAACATCTATTGCGCAGTCGGCCACTTGCTATTCTGGGAATGAAAACTATTTTAATTAGCACAATACAAATCATATAACTTACAGCAAACACCTATTACAAAAAAAGGAATTAAACAGTATAAATTTATAATAGAACTGAACTACACATAAAGATTGAAAATATAAACTACTTAGTTGCAAGAAAGGAAAGAACAAAAATACACAGAAATGGGAGACCACTGGTTGCTGAGGGGCCCTCTCAGCAATCAGGGTTGATATTTAACTAATCAACAACTCACAATATTAGAAACATGTATGCGCAGCTGAAAATATAACTTTATGTTTAATTTGAACCAGAGTTTACAGAGCTTCTTTACAACGACTGATCAAACAACTAACTAGATAGCTCGGCTCTCTCTTGGAGATGCATTTATATAAGTTTTACATAGGTACCTGGGGTTGAATGATAAGCTGAATGACATGAAATATGTCAAAAAGATGACAAAATAGATTCCAAAAGAGTAGATTAACAACCGAAAATAGTGACAAAACTGGGATCAATATAATATAGTCCAAACTTTGTTGAAATGGTTACCAGTGTGACTTCCTACCGCAACCATAGGAAAATTATAGGGTGCTAACATCTTGGTGCCATTGCTGGGGACTGAAAGAGAAAATCATCCCTAGGAAAAATGACATTTCTTAGTTCTACCACCTGGTTGAGCAGTCAGTCCTAGACACATATTGGTTGTATATGCTCTGGAGATTGCACACAAATTCTTTGAAGGCGACTCCACTTGGAACATCAACCACCCATAAGCTGCAAATATTTTTAGAGATTCCATGGTGACTCGACTGGGGACAATGAGCCCAATATAGAAAATCCTAGAAGGGCATGGTGAAGAATGAGGTACTCGGCTGTTTTTCTGCAAGATACCTTGTCCTTCCCGGTACATCTTCTCATATCTTTCCTTGGATTGGACAAAACAGTTTTCCAATATATGTCACGCTCAAGACAAGACCCTAGTTCCACCCATGTATATCCTTCTTCAAGGATTGAGAAATACCCTTCACCTTGTATATATGATTCGAACCGAAACCCTACCTCTGATCTCCACGAGGAAAATGAGCATCCCTATCAGAATCATGATGATACTATTGACCTTGCACCCTTTTATGAACCCCTAGATAGGGATCTCCATCCCTCGTCTGATCTAGAACGCCCTCTTCCCTCCTCTAAATGGGCCTCATCAAAATCCATGGTAAAAGGACCACCTGCTGCTACGACCTTTCCTCCCCCCACTTCAAAGCTTAAAGAGCATTAATCCTTCAGTCCTATAGTACCTCTTGAAGGTTCTTCCATAACCCCAACAAAGGCTAAGCAATTCGCCCCCATACTTCTCCCTGCATTCTTTCATGACCTTCCCTAGGGGTACGCCCAAAGGATTAAGCAGTTTACTGTGACAAAGGGATATTCAGCCGAGGAGCATTTGGGATGGTTTGTAGACTGGATTAACCTAGAAGATGTAGATCACAATGACATTAGGGTCAGACTATTTTTTCAAAGTCTTGCTGGAGAGGCAAGAAGACGGTTCACCAGTCTTTCAGACAGCTCCATTCTGAAATATCAGGCTTTTGAAGATTCCTTTAAAGAAAAATGGGAAGAAAATAAAGACCCCAGGACGTGCTTATCCCAATTATATTCCATGAGGAGGGAAGAGAGTGAGTCTATCTAGGAATTCTCTGACAGATTCATGAAAATATATAACACTATCCCTTATGAGTTCAAACCTCCTCCTGGTGATGCCCAACTCCAGTACGCTGAATATTTTGATAGAGAATTCACCTTATGGCCAAGCGAAAGAAGGTTAGTTTCTCTAACATACATGATGAATGACTCCATAGAGGTATAAATGAACCTGACTACTACTAGGGAGAAGGGGAGATAAGAATAAGAAATAAGAAAGAACGAATATCTCATCCATCTTCTTCCCTCTAACACACCAGAGGCCAGGATGGATATAATGATGGAATCCATGGAGAGGTGGATGGAGAGACTCATTGTGGAACAAAACCCACCCCCTATAGGAGATCAGGACTCTAGAGGGACTTTGTGTGTTGTTAAATCCCAAATAGCACCCAAAGATCTGCAGGAACGTACATGGCCTCCTCTAATGGTTGGAAAAGGAAGAGAAAAAATAGCTAAAATACCCCCCACCTCCCCATCTTTCTTCCCATGAATAAATCATTCAGCTGGAGGAAGGTAAATTCCTACCATTATGATTTGCCTCATTTGATTTTCTGAAACAAATATTAAAGGTCTCTAATCAAGCACAGAAAATGGGGGTGAGGGATAATCTCATGGAATTTTTGAGGATGAAGGGTGAAGGGGGTGAACAAGTTGAACCCGCACTACATCCTAGATTTCAATTTTATGAGAACGCGGAGGAGCATACCAGGGAAACATAGGAGGAATATTATATTTTATTTGGTAAAGAAAGTATCTTGCCTGTTGTGAGCCTCATCTGTGAGTATTTTGAGGAATGTTTCAGGCCTCCACTATATGATAAGTATGAGTATAACTACTCGGTGGAAGAAGGTCCCAAATGGGATACCTCTTCCTACTCTTCCAGTGCATAAGATCTAGATCAGGAGGAGCGCATTTCACTTGATCCCATATAAGATATCCCCAAGGAAGTGCATAAGGGAGAGGGGGATTTGGATTCTGGAATTTGGGATGAGGCGACTGAGATCTCAAGTGCGGGTGGTCAGGAGATTCCTTTGTATGAGTATTCTGAAGAACAACTCGATAGTATGCATGTGGATTTTCAATTGGAGCAGCGATCATGGAGCCAGCAAATTCCAGGAGAAGTGGAAAATAACCATGGATTTTATGATCCAATGGCTAGATACGTGGAGTAGTTTTGTCATGATAGGTGTATAACAGAATCTCCAAAAGGTTGTCATGGCCCAGTGGCTACACATGTGGAGAAGCTATATGATAGGAATGGGGGGTTAATCATGTGCAGCAAAATACAGAGGTTTAAAAATAACCTCCTACCATTATGCTCTACGTTACTGTTCTTGACCAAGCAAGAGGAAATAATTCACACATGTAATCACTTACTTGATTGGCTTCACTGGAAGTCAGAGATAACTTGACTGGTAATAATGCTCAGTAGGTAGGGTAGGTAGGGATGAATAAGCTTGGCATGGTGAGCATTTATTTGAGCAATTATTTTGTTTTATTTTTATTATCTATTCTGTTTTTGTTTTCAGAGCACGCTAGGAAAATTTCAAGAAATAATAATGATCCAATGAAATGGATTAGGAACATGATCTACACAGGTTCTTTGCTACGTCACAGGGATGATAGTATCACCGAGTCGAGTTGGAGTCATTGTTAGCACTTGTGATAAATTTTGGATAGGCTCTTGTAGTAGTTACCTTGCAAGAGGGGGGTATAGGAAACAACTCTCTATGTTTGATGATTTCATGGTCGTCGAGGAATCTTATCCCAACCCCAAGGAAGGAACTAGGTTATCCCATGGAATGTAAACTTGACATAGGCAGCACAGGAGTAAGCGATAAGAAAGATCATCTATCAGATGAGCTGGCAATGCAGATCGACGGTAATGAAGGGTTTGCGTACCGAAAGGCACCAAACATATAACGGTGCGTCATGGTTGTGATTCCCAAGAGAGCCTACACATCTTAAATGACTAGGATCCTTGATGAAAAAGATCTATGTAGGAGAGTCTTTTTGCTGTCCCCAACTGGAACAATGAATAATACAACAGACGACCATGAAGTGTCGGAAGGCCCCAAGATTTTGAACGATAATGATCTGGAAAGGATCCGATCAATGGTCCCATCTATTTTCACATCGGGAAGGTGTGTGACAGATATGAGAATGAGATGATGCGAAATTGCGTAGCACCTCACACCCTCAATGATAGAGATTCTGCGGGCTAATCCATCGACAGCCCTAATCTATTTAGCAATAAGGAAATGCACAAAGGTTAACCAGTGGGCCGATCGTGAAGTGGGGTAGGAAACACATGATTGAATGGTCGAGATATAACATAGACAAGATCTAAGTCCAGAGTCTATTTCACTGTCTGAAGATGCCAAGGGAAATAAGGAGGCAAGGGGTTGTGAAACAGAGGCTAGTACAAGTCTCAAAGGTGGAGATTGAGTTAAGAAGAGATCCACAATAGATAGTGATTCTGTCTATTGAACATGCATGGAGCAAATCACCCTCAAGATTTGCAAGATACGGTGTCCCTATTAAAGATGAATGGCAAAGATTGAAGACCCTTTCGATCAAAGGGCTGAAAATGATTTTGCTCGATTGAAATTTTTATGAGATGGAATCAAGGTCGAAATATGTAGGGTTGCATATGGACCACCTATTTTATGGCTCATTGTGAAGACCGAAATGAAGATCCACTGTTAAAAATCACTCTGCTCATCCTAGATGCGAAAAAGTGACGTTTTGGGGTTGAGTTTGAAAAGGTCGGAGGTGATGGGTAATTGAAGGTCTAGGCACCATTTAAAAGGATCTAAAACCATAAATCAAATCCACGACATAGATCACTTCCCAAAATTTGAAGTTTGTTGTCTCATACATATGATAATTGGGGGTGCCTTAATGATTATTTTTTTATGAAAGACAAGTATGGCCTTCTCACAGAGTAGGATAAGGAAACAGAGGTGCAGAAAGCAAGGAAATCCCTATATATTCACCAGGAGAGGTCGATGAACATCAAATGTCTAGTCCACATGCCATGGGATAACTATGGGCTAATGAGGATGGAATCCAGAAGTCAGTTCCGCGGCTGATAGCATGACATTGTGACCAAAAGGGGCGGCCCGACTGGCACCTTTGCAAAAGGATTGGATATGGAACCCATGTGATCATGCATGTTGTCATCATGCTACTTCATTATGGAATATGTGAAAGTGTGACGGGGCCATTTATGAGTTCGATCACCCAACCCTTTATAAACACCACAGTCGGAGCCATTCAAAGATACAGACTGGGTAAATGTTGAATGGAGGTGAAGGTAGTTTAATGTTACTTGGACAAGAATCCTGAGAGTTTTGAAAGGAGGGCTGTGATGGATTTCCTTCTTAAGAAACCTATTTTCCAAGGTATTCTATTAGCTGATGGGGCCCACTCTAAAATTCTTATTTTTATGGGTTTTCATGCTAAGAAGGTTTCAACCATCAGGGTAAAGATGTTCATTACATTAGAAAGGTTTTCTAACACCAGCAAGGTTGACGAAAGGATGTTCATCACATTAGAATGACCTTTTGAGGCTCATGAGGACAATGCTATCACAATAAAATGTAACACCCATGCGAAAGCAATTCCTAGGGTCTCCAGTCAGATGGGTATCCCGCTAAATCCTCTGAATGTGGTCTTTGTCTCCATAATCACAACATGTAGTATATTTTTTTAGGAGTGGTTGGTCGGAGCGCATGCTCATAGAAGAGGATAGTGGATCAAATTTCATCGTCATCATCTTTGTGAATTCCACTTGCCAACTTTATTTTGGGTGATGACGAATGCGAGAAGGTGTCGCACCGTTATGACCTGTAGGAGGACCCTTCTCTTGGGAGAAAGAGAAGTGCAAGAATGACAAGCCCATCATGGGTTTGCTACTGTTGAAAAATGGGGACATCCTCTTGGGACTCCACGAATGAAACTATTTCCAGGAGACAGAAGTACCGAGAGGGTAGCCAAACATAGAGGGTCATAAGCCTTCACGCCAGCTGGGAATGCAGGAAGAACATGCCATTGAGCACACAATGAACATCAACGTCAGAAACAGAAGAGGTTAGGGAGCCAATTCATCCGGTATGATAGGGGGGGCATGCACAAAAGGGATAAACCATTATAGAAGTGTCGTTGTCAAAGAAAGCATGCATTCATCCAGACGTCATGATGTCTTTTGATCCAGCATGCCTGTCACTTCTTATTGCCTATTTTGGTAGTAAATCATGGTGAATCTACCACCTTGAGTAGTTGGTTAGGATTCGTTATAATGATTCGAGTTTCAATCCCCATTTTTTAATTGAATTTGATACCCTGTTTTGGGATGTATCCTGAGGTAATTTACATTATAAATAAAAAATTCTCAGTGGAGGATAGGGGTTGGATTGAATTTCATTTTTGAGGCCTCAGCGCTAGTATTGTAGCTCTGAAAACATTTTTGGGAATAGTAATGAAAATTCTTCTCTGCAGTTATGAGATTCATCACATTGCCTATATTTATTTTGTGTTCTCTGTTATGCCATTTTTCATGTGTTATTTTATGAAAAAATATTTTCTAGTTGTACGAGAAGAATTTGTTTCATTAAGCACTCTTCCCATCAGATGTTCAGATGTAGCATTTGTTATGTGTTTGTTATGGTTGTTATGAAATTCATCCATAGTTAGGTGCTCCCCCTCTACTATTTCCCTCATTACGTTATTCTACTAAAGGCAATGCAAGGTATTAATCTATCGATAGGTGCCCCTTTTTGTGCTTGGATTTTCTCCTTTCTCCTACCATCACTTAAAGATATTGAACAGAATGATGCACTTACTTTTCCTCATAATAAAGGAGAGAAATCTATTTTTCATAATATGTTATAATGTCCTTAAAAATTTCATACTATGACTCCATCACCCAATGGTTTTATTATTTATTTTACTTTCAATCTTTTAATTTATAAACCATTTTGTTACCAGCAATAATTTATCCTTCTACATCCTTGTTTAAAGCCATATGTATATGTGAATGCTACCATGACAAGAGAGATCCATCTTTGACTTTACTAGATAGAATACAGTCTAAAGTTTTCTTGAAATGGTTACCCCTGTGAATTCCTACCGCAACCATAGGAGAATTATAGGGTGCTAACATCTTGGCACCGATGTCGGGGACCGAAAGAGAAAACCATCTTTGGGAAAAATGGCATTGATTAGTTCTACAACCTAGTTGAGCAGCCGGACCTAGACACATATTGGTTGTATATGCTCTGGAGACTCCACTCATATAATTTCAAGGTGACTCCACTGGGAACACCGAACACCCAGAATCTACAAATATTTTCAGAGGTTCCATGGCAACTCCATTGGGGACAATGAGCCCAATATAACAGATCCTGGAAGGGCATGGTGAAGAATGCGGTACTCAGCTATTTTTCTCCAATATATCTTTTCCTTCCTGGTACATGTTTTCATATCTTTCCCTAGGCTAGCCAAAACAATTTTACAGTATCTGTCATGCTTAGGAAAATACCCTAGGTCCACCCATGTATATCCTTCTTTAAGGGCCGAGAAATCCCCTTCTCCCTGTACATACGGTTCGAACTGAAACCCTGCATCCGAGCCCCACGAGGAAAATGACCATCCATATAAGAATCATGATGCTACTGGTGACCCTCCACCCTTTTTTGAACCCCCATATAGGGATATCCATCCCTCATCTGATCTAGAATTCCCTCTGCCCTCCTTTAAATGGGAATTATCAAACTCCATGGTCAAATGACCACCTTTTGCTATGACCTTTCCTTGCCTCACTTCAGAGCTTAAAGAGCCTTCATCATTCAATCCTATTACCTCTTAAAGGATCCACCGTAACCCCAACAAAGGCTAAGTGGTTCACCCCCATACTTATCCCTACAGTCCTTCATGACCTTCCCTAAGGATACGCCCAAAGGCTTAAGCAATTTACTATGAAGAAGGGATATTCAATTGAGGATAATTTGGGATGGTTTGCAAACTAGATTAACCTAGAAGAAGTAGACCACAATGACACTAAATTCAGACTATTTTCTCAAATCCTTGCTGGAGAGGTAAGAAGATGGTTCACCAGTCTTCCAGAAAGCCCCATTCTGAAATATCAGGCTTTTGAAGATTCCTTCAAGGAAAAATGGGCATAAAAGAAAGACACCAGGAGGTGCTTATCCTAGTTCTATTCCATGAGGAGGGAAGAGAGTGACTCTGTCCAAGAATTCTCTAAAATATTCATGAAAATATATAACGCTATCCCTTCTGAGTTCAAACCTACTCCTAGTGCTGCCCAACTCCAGTACACTGAATCTTTTGATAGAAAAATCACCTTATGGCTGAGTGATAGAAGGTCAGTTTCTATAGTATACATGATGAATGATGCCATAGACATAGAAATGAACCTGACTACTTCTAGGGAGGGGGAGATAAGAAGAACAAAGAATAAAGAATGAATATCTCACCCAACTTCTTCCCTTTAACACACCAAAGGCCAGGATAGATATAATGATGGAAGCCATGTAGAGGTGGATGGAGAGACTCTTTGTGGAACAAAACCCAGCCCCCATAGGAGATGAAGACTCTATAGGGAATTTGTGTGCTGATAAATCCCAAACATCACCCGAAGATCTACAAGAACATATGGGGCCTTCTCTAATGGTGGAAAAGGAAGAGGATAAACATCTAAAATCTACCCCGCCTCCCCATATTGCTTCCCATGAATAATACATTCAGCATGAGGAAGGTAACTTCCTACCATTATGATTTGCCTCATTTGATTTTCTAAAAAAAAATATTGAAGGTCTCTAATCAAGCACAGAAAACGGGGGTGAGGGATGATGTCATGGAATTTTCGAGGATGAATGGTGAAAGGAGTGAACAAGTTGAACCCATGGTGCATCCTAGATTTACATTTTATGAGCACATAGAGGAGCATCTCAGGGCTACACAGGAGGAATATTATATTTTATTTGGTTAAGAAAGTAGCCTTCCTATTGCAAGACCCGTTTGTGAGGATTTTGAGGAAGTTTTTTAGGACCCCACAATATGATAGTTATGATTATAACTACTCGAGGGATGAAGGTCCCAAATGGGATATATCTTCCTACTCTTCCAGTGCATGAGAGCTATACTAGGAGGAGCGTATTCCACTTGATCCCATAGAAGATATCCTCGGGGAAGTGCACAAGGGAGAGAATGATTTGGATTATTGCAGTTGGGATGAGGTGACTGTGGTCTCAAGTGTGGGTGGTCAAGAGCTTCTTTTGCATTAGTATTATAAATAAAAACTAAAGAGTATGTAGGGGGATTTTAAGTTGGAACATCGATCATGGAGCCAACAAATGCTAGGAGAAGTGGAAAATAGCCATGGGTTTTATGATCCAATGGCTAAATACGTGGAGCAGATTTGTCATGACAAGTGTATAATAGAATTTCCAAAAGGCTGACATGGCCCAGTGGTTACACATATGGAGAAGATATACGATAGGAATGGTGCATTAATCATGTGCATCAAAAGCCAGAGGTTCAAAAATAACCTCCTACCATTATGCTCCACATTACTATTCTTGACCAAGAAGAAGGAAAGAATTCACATATGTAATCACTTGCTTGATTGGATTCACTAGAAGTTGGAGATAACTTGAATGGGAAATAATGCTCAGTAGGTAGGGTAGGTAGCGATGAATAAGCTCGACATGGAGAGAATTTCTTTGAGCAAGTATTTTGTTTTATTTTTATTATCTATTTGGTTTTTGTTTTCATGGCATGCTTGGAAGTTTTTCAGGAAATAATCGTGAGCTAGACAAATGGATCAGGCACATGATCTATGCAAGTTCTTTTCTACCTCACAGGGAGGATATCATCCCTGAGTTGGAGCCGTTGTTAGCACTTGTGGTAAATTTTGGATAGGCTCCTGCAGTATTTACCTTGTAGAAGGGGGGTGTAGGAAAAAAATCTCTGTGTTCAATGATTTCGAGGTCGTCGAGGAACCTTATCCCAAGCTCGAGCAAGGAACTAGGTTATCCCATGGCAAGTAAACTTGACATAGGAAGCGTAGGAGTAAGTGACAAAGAAATATTAGCTTTCGGATGAGTTGGAAGCGTAGATCAATGGTAATGAAAGGTTTGCATAGTGAAAGGAACCAGACAGATAAGGGTGCATCATGGTTGTGATTCCTAGGAGAGCCTGCACATCTTAAATGACTGAAATCCTCAATGAGAAAAATCTACGAAGGATAGTATTTTCGTTGTCCCCAACTGGCACAATGAATAATACAGAGGATGACCATGAAGTGTCGGAAGGCCCCATGCTTTTGAACGACGACGATCTGGAAAGGATCCAATCAACAGTCTCGGTTAATTTCATAGCGAAAAGGTGCATGGTGGATAAGGGAATGGGACGATGTGAAATTGTGTAACGCCTCACACCCTTGACGACATATATTCGACAGGATAATCCACTGATGGCCCTGATCTATTTCACGATAAGTAAATGCATGAAGGCTAACCAGCAGGAGGATCAAGAAGTGACGTAGGGGCCACATGGTTGAAAGGTTGAGATATAAGATAGAGGAGATCTACGACCGGAGTCTATTTCGTTGTCTGAATATTCCAAGGGAAATAAGGAGGAAAGGGTTTGCGAAATGGAGGCGGGTATAAGTCTCAATGGTGGAGATTGAGTCAAAAAGAGATCCACAGTGGATAGTGATTCTTCCTATTGAACATGCATAGAGAAAATAATCCTCATGATTTGCAAGATACGGTGCCCCCATTAAATATGAACAATAGATATTGAAGACCCTTTCGATTAAAGGGTTGAAAATTATTCCTCTTGATTGAAAGTTTTATGAGAAGGAATTGAGGTCGAAAGCTGTAGGGTTTCATATGGACCACCTATTTTACGGTCTTCTATGAAGACTGAAACAAAGATCCATGGTTGAAAACCACTCTTCTCATCCTCGATGCGAAGAAGCGACGTTTTGGGGGTGAGTACATAAAGTGTAGAGGTGACGGGTAATTGAAGGTCCAGACGCCATTTAAAAGGATCTACGACCATAAATCAAATCCATGGTGTAGATCACTTCCTGAAATCCAAATTTTACTACCACATGTGTATGATAATTGGGGGCTCCTTAATGATCAATGTTTTACAAAAGATAAGTATGGCCTTCGCATGGAGTAGGATAAGGAAACAGAGGTGTAGAAAGAAAGGACATATCGATACCATCACCAGGAGAGGTCGACGAATGTTGAATGTCTATTCCACATGCCATGGGATAACTATGAGTTGATGAGGATGGAATCCAAAAGTCACTTCTGTAGCTAATAGCATGACGTCATGACCAAAAGGGGCGTCCCGACTGGTACCTCCGCACAAGGATTGGATCTGGAACCCACGTGATTGTGCGTGTTGTTATCATGCTACTTGATGATGGCATGTGTGAAAGTGTAATGGGGCCATTGTTGAGTTCAAACTCCCAACCCTTTATAAACACCATGACCAAAGCCATTCAAAGATACAGATCAGGTAAATGTGGAAGGGAGTTGAAGGTGGTTGAAAGTTACTTGGCCAAGAATCCTGAGACTTTTGAAAGGAGGGTTGTGATGTCCTTCCTCCTTAAGAAACCTGTTTTCTAAGGTATTCTATTAGCTGATGGGAGCCACTCTGAAAATATTCTTTTCATGCTAAGAGGGCTCCAACCATCACGGTAAAGATGTTAATTACATTAGAAAGGTTTTTCGACGCCAGTAAGATCGACGAAAGGATGTTCATCACATTAAAATGACCTTTTGAGGCTGGTGAGGACAATGCTTTCCCAATAAAATGTAACACCCCCGCGGAAGCAATGCCAAGGGTCTCCAGTTAGAGGGGTATCCTGTCAAAGCCTTTAGGTGCGGTCTTTGTCTCCATAATCAAAATGTGTAGTATCCATTGTTAGGAGCACTAGTCAGAGTGCATGCTCGTATGGCAGGAGGGTGGATCAAAGGCCTTCGTCATCATCTTTGTGAAGTCCACTTTCCAACTTTATCGGGGGTGCTGACAACTCTGAGGAGGTGTCGTGCCATTATGACCTATAGGAGGAACCTTCTCCCAGGGGAAACAGAAGCACAAGAATGACAAGCCCATCAAGGGCTTGTTACTGTCAAAAAATGCGGCTGTCCTCCTAGGCCTCCATGAATGAAATTATTTCCAAGAGACAGAAGTACCGGGCGGGTGGCCAAATATGGAAGGGTCATAATCCTTCGCACGAGCTGGGAATGTAGGAAGAACATGCCATCGAACTTAGAATGAAAATAAAGGTCAGAAGCAGAAGATCTTAGGGAGCCAATTCAGTCGGTACGGCAGGGGGAGAACACACGAAAGGGATAAACCATTATAGAAGCATCACTATCAAAGAAGCAGTGCCAAGCATCGCGGTGTCTTTTGATCCAACATGTCTGTCACTTCTTACTACCTATTTTGGTAGTAAATCATGGTGAATCTACCACCTTGGGTAGTTTTTTAGGATTCCTTATAATGATTCAGGATTCAATCCCCATTTTGTAACCAAATTCGATACCCTATTTCGGGATGTACCCCGGGCTAATTTACATTATAAATAGAACCTCCTCAATGGAGGATAGGGGTTGGATTGACTTTAATTTTTTAGGCCTCAGCACCAGTATTGTAGGTTTGCAAACATTTTTGGAAATATAATGAAAATTATTCTCTGCAGTTATGAGATTCATCACAATGTCTGTATTTAGTTTGTGTTCTCTGTTATGCCATTTTTCATGTGTTATTTTCTGCAAAAATGTTTTCTAGTTGTACGAGAAGAATTCATTTCATTAAGCTCTCTTCCCATCAGATGTAGAATTCGTTATGTGTTTGTTATGGTTGTTATGGAATTCATCCATAGTTAGGTGCTCCATGTCTTCCATTTCCCTCATTATGTTATTCTACTAAAGGTGTTACAAGGGATTCATCCATCGATATCTTCCCCTTGTCGTGCTAGTATTTTCTCCTTCCTCCTACCACCGCTTAAAGATATTTAACTGAATGTTGTGCTTACTTTGCCTCATAATATAGGACAGAAATCCAATTTTCATCATCTGCTATAATTTCCTTAAATGTTTTAGACTATGAATCCATCGCCCAATGGTTTTATTATTTGTCTGTCTTTCAATCTTTTAATTTACAAACCATTCTGTTACTAGTAGGAATCTATCCTTCTACATGCTTCTTTAAAGCCATATGTATATGTGAATGCTGCATGACAAGAGAGATCCCTCTCTGATTGTACTGGATAGAATAGAGTTTAAAGTTTGGTTGAAATGGTTACCCCTGTGACTTCCTACCACAACCATAGGAAAATTACAGAGTGCTAACACCTAGGATTCATCGCACGCAAATGTTGTCGAACAAGTTTAGCATTGAGGTAGGTTTTAATTTCATTTTCAACAATGCGAGGGTCAATTCCCAACATCTATTCATATGACCAATCAAAAACATCTTGAAATTCTTTAAAGATATTGGTGTATGTTTCAACCTCATCGCGGGAACAATACGCCCGAATGTACACATTCTCAATCTTTCCAGGAGTTTGAGAAATATTGATAGGTATAGTAGGTGACAAGTTGGCCATGTTCCCTTAGGCATACCTACTAGGAGAGCCTAATGGGACCACGAGCCTACTAACTTTCTCACTCAAAATCACCCTATAGTAATCACACTCTATGTGATCAAGCTTAGGAAGAAAATAAGATCTATGATGCAACTCTCTCCAACATTGTTCTAAATCAAACATATCTTCGAGAATAGTTTCATCCATTGGAAAAATTCCATCGAAGCAGTCATTTGAGTGAGATGACACAACCGCCCAAGTAGGAAGTGCATAAACGTCCTCCTCCTCCGTCCGTGAAGAGGAAGGACTAGGATATACAACAAGAATAATATTAGGTTGATAAGCCACCAATGTTGTATATAAATACATGTCCGTCTTTGCAAGTCAAGAGTATTCACCCGAAGTACTTGGAGAAGGGAGAGTCCAAAGATCCTCCAAATGCAAAGTACAAAAAGGAACCGAACTGAATGATGAAGAAGCTCTACCAAGGCTAGAACCTATCATAAGAATAGGTACGGGACAATTAAAAATTCCCATCAATGAAAGATACATGCCCACCCCAACATTCTTAGTTGCTGGCTGAGAATGATCAATGATCGGGATAGTAGTTCCCAATGATGATTTCGTACCAGAATTATCAAAATATTTATGATCGACCTTAACAATCCTCCCATCCAAAGGAAAACAGACTACCCAGAAGAGAGACAACGCAACCGCTTGTATGCTATAAATCCAGTTACATCCCAGTAAAAGATTATAGTTGAGGCACGCATCAACCACCTCAACCTCGATCGCTATAGTCTTCCCCCCCAATTTGACCTCAAGGGAAGGAAGTATACCATGCGTCTGAAAATATGTTCCATAAAACACAATCAATATGGATCCAGATTTTGACAATGTAGGAGAAACCAAGCCCTTCCAACAAAGCTAAAGACATCACGAAATTCGCAATGCCTTCATCAATCACCGTGCAATTGATGGTGTTTTTCATACACTCTACATGCACTAAAAGAGACACATAGCAAGGAAAGCAAGGATGGACTCTGTAAGTTTCAAATTTAATCATTATGGAAGGATTCCCACCAGCAACCACAATAGCAGACAATAAGTATTTCCTTTGCGAAGGGAAATTCTAAAGAACATCTAAAGCAGACATCACACAAGGATTCTGGCCCAAGTCCTTGACAATGGAATATTTCTGGGTGGCTCGTGCCTTAGGATTGTGCCCCAAATGCTTCAAGACTCCCTTAGGAATGCGAGGTGGAGCTTCAGGATTGTCATTAGGCTTCTCAATACACAAAGGGATCTTGGGTGGAGCAAGTTCTTTTCCTGGGTCGGGTTGCAACATACCATAATCCTTAGCACACATCACAACATTTTCTGCAGACATCATATTGATGCAACCATGGCCACTTACAGTGTTCGACAGGTTTTGACTCCCACCAGAAGCACTTCCAGTGTCCACGGTCCTCGAGTTCATATTTTGGTTTTGCGATAAAGGATCCGTCAACATAGTTGGGCTCTGTGTGATGAACTTCGAGGCATCTTCCATACAAGGGCACAACTGAGTGAGGTGATCTTCCCCGCAAATCTTGTAAGGGAACTTAACCTTATGTTTAGAATTCTTGTCCCCCCAGCATTACTATCACTCTTGTCATCATTAGCATTTCCATTCATATTCCCAACCTTTTGGTTGTTTCTACTTTTATTCTTATTCTGTTTGGGTTGTTGGTTTCCCTTCTAGTTTGACAATTGCATGGAAAGTACATCCACTATTTGAGTGGGATGAGATAGAGACGTAGCTTTTCCCGATGTAGGCTGATTAATAGACAACTTATTCATTTGATTTGTAACCGAGTCTGTGGGTTTAGAACTTGCAGAGCCAACAATTCCATTGGCATGTGGCCCAGGTTTGAACTTAGGATCTAAATTGGATCGTGGTGTGTTCAGAATAATCTCATACAAAACCCCATGCTGAGCATAAATCAAGTCTAATTTCTTAGCTCGAAAGATAGCCTGTTCCTCATTCTGCACTCTAGTTGCGGACACATTCTTTGCTATATAGGGAAATAATGATTTGAGGAACCACTCCAAAATAAAATATGGTGGGATGTGAGCCTTAATCAACCTCTTTTGTCTATGCCACTCTTGAATATGATCGGATATATGGGTGTCTTTATCTTTCCGAAATGTTGACAAGAGTTCAGTACTGGCACCGTAATGCATGGGTAGCTTAAAGTGATTGAGGAAGGTCATGTATAAGTCATTAAAGGTCTCAAATGTTCCCCTAGGCAACTCTATATACCACTTCGTCGCAGGACCGGTGAGGGTGCGTTGAAATAGTATTAAAAAAATAGAATCATGATTCAATGAATTCGAAGAGCACCATAGGTGGAAATTCGTAATGTTCTCACCAGGGTCCTCACTAGTATTACCCTCAAATTTTGGAATGTCCCAAGGAATATTGGGAGGGACAACCAGCCATGTTGGATTATGAGACACCAGATCATTAGTCAATCTCGATAAGTTAGGAAAAATTAACGTCGCTAGGAAAGGTATCCTATGATGTATAATTTGGTTGCACACTCCTTGATAAGACTAGTTCACATAGGTATGCTTATTGTAAATACCATGGCCTTGGCCAGTGGGATAGTAACCTCCTCCCGTTTGACCCATAAAAGGGTGTATGGGAACATTGTAATTAGGGATACCTTGAGACTGGGGTGCTACGAAGCTATAGTTGTAAGATTGATAATCAGGTTGAATCTCAGACCCATAAGGTTGTGTATAAGGTGGTACATAAGGTGGTACATATCCTACTGACACATAAGGAGGAACATATCCATGTGACTCTACGGTGTGAGAAGACACAGGAACAACATAGCTGATGGTAGAACTCCATCTCGAAGGACCATGCGAGTTAGGGGGAGGATGTGTCATCAAAAAATGATTTGAAGGAACAAGTGTTGAATATGATGGGATATAACTCATGTTCCCAATATTCACATGTCTAGGGTTATGTCCACAAATTGGAATACTAGTACTAGGCCTAGGTTGCGTGTGTGAGGATCCCCCCACTGTAGGAGTAGAATGTACAATATGACTACTACCAAATCTATCTGCTTGGAAAACAATGGAAGTGCCCCTAGGAGTAGCACTAGGGTCAACACCAGATCCGACATTGGGTGCCAAACCGGTCCCAGGAAGGTCTGGCATGCCATATTTAAATGGGCCAGTGATAGAGTGTGTCGGATGAGTCTCATCGCTCGAAATATGTGAAAAATATCGACGGTTTGATTTTATATGGTCTGGAAATTATGATAACACATTCTGTAATGCCCCAACCTCAAATTGATTGGGTTCTTCCTGAGTCTCATATAAACTGTCAGGTATATTCTTCATCCTGGTGGGTGGAGAAGGGGGATTCTCTAGGATCTCTGATGATTGAATCATGGTGAGATATTTGTGTGAATCAAAGCAAGTATCGGTTTGCCCGAATTGTTCGATTCTCTCTCGCAAAGGAAGAGGAGAAATATAAGGTGGAAGACCGGCTAAAATAAGAGAACGACAGAGTGTTGTGCCTAGATCCACTATGAATCAACAAAAAGAAAAAGACTCAACCTAATTACATACCCTAAATCAATCTAGCGTACATAGAGCACACTCCTAAGAAATTCTATAGCCAAAATACAAGCAAACCAAGGGGAGGATATGTGAGCTCCTGAGTGCAATAGGTATGTCTCGCCTAGGAGAGGCTTGAGAATCCCATACACTACAAGTGGAGGTGTGTAACCAATTATAGTGGCCCTCAACTTCAACTCATAAAGATATTTTGTTGTCCAACCCATACCTGGATATGACACTCACATACTAACCTCAACAAGTACCCCTTTGATACCTAAGTAAGGAAAGTAAGGTCACCCCATTATAACCAATGCTCAGGTAGACAATCGCAAGGGGGATCGACCATATGGGAAGGGTAGCGAACCCTGAAGCTCGAAAGCACCAACCGGTACCTCAAAATCCCCTAGATATGAATACGATCCTGGAAATATCTCCAGTGCTCACAGAAAGTGGCCAGGGGCTATCCCAACCAAAATTGTGTACGCTGCCTCATGCTTAACTCTTGTGTAAGAGGAGCCTCTTGAGAACACTAACTATACCAAGGATTTCACTCTCTCACATGTACAGACACCTACTTGTTTCATTTAGTAGTCTTGGAGAATTAACTCACAATGAACTATTCCAAGACTCTAAATCCTAATCTTGTTGATGTACCCTAACAAAGAAAAATGTGTAATTCATTTTAATTTAAGCATAGATTTTAATGGTCGTGATTACTCATTGGGAAATGACCATTAAACCAATGGTATTATGACTCAGCAGTGAAATAAATGTGCACACCTAACAAACAATTCCAAGTGCAATCTTGTCTAAATGAGAAAACAGGGTATGCCACTACATGAGATGCATTTTTTCCCTTCAAATGATAATGTAATCATTCCTAAATGAAAACCTGGATATAAATTCAGTAAGCAAACCTAATGCAAGTACCATGCAAGTGCAAAGATGCAACAATGCATAAAGATGCAAAAAATAAAATATGTTTGTATTTTTTAAATAAATGAGATGTAAAAGAAACAAAAGACTCTACAACTCTCGGACCTTGGAACCACTCACAGACAACAACCAAGAAATGCACCAAGATAAAATACACCTAATGTACTAATCCCAAAACAAAAAAGGAAAAAGATGACAAGAACAACATCTAATCAAAAGCAAATCAAAAAGGGTCTCTGGTCAGAAACAGAGGCAGTATACAGACACCAACAACATGCAGGAAGACTTAGAAACATTCAAAATTGACCCAAACACTTCCAATCATCCAAATAAAGCTCAAAACACAAAGGCATACACGACTTTTCACAGAAAACATGCGTACATATGCTGGAATTCAAAAGAAAACCGTGTATACGCAAATGTGAAGCAAGAACTCATGTACATGAAGAAAAAGAGAGTAAAATGATAATCCCATACCAAAACTACTTCAACCAGACACTAAAGTTTAAACCTGCTTCTAGACCTAACATAGAAACTTAGAAAATAGAGAGAAATTCAAGCACATTATGCACCCAATCCCCAAAGAAAAAACAAGGAACCTCCCTAGCGGAGTCACCAATTCTGTTATGGAGAGGAACTTCCTTTGGTTTGGGGTGTACCACAATAGTCTAAATGACACCATAAATGAATCCTTTCCAATATGTGAGAGAAATAAAGACATCTTACACTAAGGGATATGAATCGTACCTTATTTTATATGGTCGATGTAGATCCCCATTGAGCTTTTCCAACATGCTTGCATTCACAATTGGCTCTCAACAATAGCAAACAAGACAAGCATGTTATATATTCAAGTGTCAGACCTACTCTAGCATATATAATCAATCATGTATAAGAAAATAAATACATCCATGAATACAATATTCATATTTATGCACATGTATTGGACATGAAATGGATATTTCTATTAATAAAAATAGAGATACAATAGTGACAACCTCTGTCGACACTTCTTCAAACCTGAGAAACCGAGCCCTCCACCTGGGCCTCCACCACTTCAATCCTTCATCTCTGAATGGAAAGCTTACAAAGAAAAGACAAGCTTGGGAAGAGAAACACTGTGTGCTCCAAAGGGACAAAGGGATGTAGAATAAAGCATAACAAGTGAGGAAATGATGGACTATAGTTTCCTTGCTCTCCAATTTCTCCCCCTTCAATGCATCCAAGAGGCCCAATATATAGCACTCCAAATAGGCAATGGGCGGTCGAGTCTGAGCATTCTCAATGCATATGGAAGGCCAAGATTCAAGTTATTTAGGACTCTATGAGGAAAACTCTGAAAACTTTTGGCTTTATGCTCATTTCTCGATGTACACGGGTTCTAGATTAAAATCTATGTATACAGGCGAGTATAGCTTTAAAATTCATGTATACACATAAACATGTGTTTTTTGGGGACTTTCTTGGAATATCAAAGTATAATATGGGAAAAGGGTTCCAAAGAGTTTGCAGAGGGACAAGGAAGGCCATAAATATGTGATCAACCAAGTGTGGTAAAATCAGCTATAGCAACTCCCTCTTACCGAGGAAGTTGTTTTTCACCACTCCCAACTTATCTCTAAAGTAGAAATGCTTCCCTCTACCCAAAGACTTTGTGAGAATGTCATCCACTTGCTCATCTATAGAAACATACTGCAACTGAACAGCCCCTCTCTGAACATAGTCTTTGATAAATCAATATCTGATCTATATATGCTTCAACCTGTCATGAAATAATGGATTCTCATCCTAGCTTGATGCAACTATGATTATCAAAATGTATAACTATAGGACTCATCTCCTAATCAAATAATTCCACCATCAGCTTGTGAAGCCACAAATCCTCACAACTAGGCTGACTAGCTGCCATATACTCTACCTCAGTAGAATTCAATGCCACAAACTTTTGCTTCCTGCTGAACCACGACACAACTGTCGAGACCAAGCTGAAGCAACAACCAAAAGTGTTCTTCTGGTGTGAAACACTACTAGCCCAATCTAAATCTATAAAGAGAACCAATCCCACTCTACCAGATCTCCTATAATCCAAGCCATAATCAGTTGTACCTGCAAGATATCTCAAAATTTGTTTTACAGTAGTCCAATGCACTCTCCTGGGCTCCACCATGAGCTGACTAAGATTGTTCAATGAAAAAATAATATTGGGTTTGGTGTTGAACAGATACATCAATGAACCAATAATATGATGATAAAGAGTAGGGTCCACCAACTCTCCCTCAAAATCATGAAGCTTTATCCAGTTGGTGATCATGGGTGTAGACATGGGTTTGTAATCAATCATCTGAAATCTCTTCAGAACATCTGCTGTATATTTTCCTTGCCCCAAGAAAAAATGTCCATCTTCCTTCCAAACCTTCATCCCCAAATAATAGTGCATCATCCCAATGTCAGTCATCTTGAACTCTGAAGCAAGATCCTTCTTGCAAGCATCAATCAGGTGCTCTCCCCTGGTAATGAACAAGTCATCAAAATACAGCAGAAGAATGAGAGGAACACCACCAACCACTATGTAGTATAGGTTGGGATCTGCTTCATTCTTCTGAAACCCAATCTAAAGAAAGTAGGAACCAATCCTGGAATACCAAGCCCCAAGGGCTTGCTTCATACCATACAAGGCCTTTTTCAGCCTGCAAACATGAGAATCTCTCTCATACACCTCAAATCCTTGTGGCTGCTCTAGATACACCTTCTCCTGTAGAAGACCGTTGAGAAAAGCAATCTTCACATCCATCTGATGGATCCTCCAACCCATCTCTGCCACGATGGATATCACTGCTCTGATCGAATCAAATATGGCCACTGGAACAAAGGTCTCATAATAGTAAACTCTCTCTACCTGTGAGAACCCACATGCAACAAACCGATCTTTGAACTTCTCAATGATACCATCCACAACATGATTTATCTTGTAAAGCCACTTGGAAGTCACAACAGACTTCCCCTCCGGTATCGGAACCACTTCCCACACCCCATTATTCATGATGGAATTATATTGTTCCAGCATGGCATCTCCCCAAACATGTTGTATGAAAGCCTCCTCATAAGTAGTTGGTACGGTATCATGCAAGCTAGTCACCTGTGCCATATATCTGGCCCTAACCTCTCTGCTCTCTCTAAATTCCCTCCTGGGTGGTCCAACTGACTCCTATGATTTCTTCACATGCTCCTTAAGCTAACTTGGCTTACTTTTCTTGGAAGAAGCATCTTGTCTCAGACTCTTCTCTACATCCTCATCAAACACCTATCTCCCTAAAGAACTACCAACAACTTGAAAACCTGTCCCTGGTGAACCTGAACATGTACTAAGAGAAATCGAATCACCTGAAGGTGTAACCGATGAACCTGTGATCCATGAACCTGTCCCTATACCAAAATTTCCTATGGACTGAGCCCCTAAAATTGATGAACCTGTGACCCAATCACACCTAAAACCAGCAACCCTGTACTTTGACTTGCTGAACTCTGAACTCTCACTTGTGGAGTACTCTGTTGCTCCTCCATCTCATAATCTAGAGATGTCTTGAAGGATTTCTACTCCTCAAAATTCACCTCCCTTCTCACCACAACTTTCCTCTATGTAGGAAGGTATATAGAAAAATCCTTCGAAGTCTTGTCATAACCAACAAAGATACCCCGCTCACCTGTAGCCTCCAATTTTTTTCTCTTCTCAAAAGGGACATGAGATTATGTAAGGAAACCAAAAATCCAAAAGTGGCCCATATGAGGAACTTTCCCTGTAAACATATCCTCAGAAATTTTGCACCCCAAGGCACTGTGTGGACTCCTGTTCAAAACATAAACAACAGTACTATAGGCCTCTTCCCATAGAAAGAAAGGAAGACTTTGATCATGTAGCATGGCTCTAGCTGCACCCACTATTGAATGATTCTTCCTTTCAGCCACTCCATTTTTCTATGGAGTGTAAGGAACTGTCAACTGCCTCTTGATCCCCTCCTACTAAGAATACTCATCGAATGCATGGGAAGTATACTCACCCCCATTTTCTAACCGAAGTACCTTGATCTACTTTCCTGGATGATTCTCCACAAGATCTTTGAACTCTTGGAACCGAAGCAAAACTTCCTATGATCTCTTTCTTCTAAGGAAATAGATCAAGGTCTTCCTGGGAAATTCATCGATGAATGTGACATAATACTCATATCCTGTCAAAGAGGTAGATGACATGGGACCACATAAATATGAAGCACTTCCTCTGATCTGGAATCACTACTCGAAAAAGTAGCATTAGTGTACTTTCCCAAAGAACACCCTCTACAAACACCACTCAACTCTGTCATACCTGTCATCATCTCTCTCAGCATCCTCAAATCTAGATGGTGAATGTGGGCCATCCTCCTATGCCATAACTCATACAACTCACTACTTCTCTGAGTGTACAGAAGTGCATGATGTGGCCCGAAGAGAATCTTGTTGAGTTTCTTGCATTTGACTCCAATCACACGTGAATCAGATGGACATGTTTCCTTGACAAAGATGTAAAATTTCCCATCAAGGACATAGAGACCAAAGCCTCTGTTCTCAATCATGGAAACTTAAACAAGGTTCTTTTTCATCCCAGGGACATACAACACATCCCTTAGAAACATAGGCTGCATGGACTCCCTCTCAAAATGGACAGTCCCACGCCCAACTGCTCTCACCACTGTGTCATCTCCCAATACAACCTCCAACTCCAACTTTGTCTTTGACATATCTGTGAACATGTCTCGATCACCTATCATGTGACTTGAAGCTCCACTATCAATGTACCAATTGGAGGAAGTAGTGGTAGCACTCAACAAATTCCCAACAAACATGGAATGCTCCATGTGACCCTAAATATCCCTGCTGGTGATAGAATATTCTTTCTCAATACTAACACATGCAAAGAGAGAAAAGTCTCTCTCAAATCTCGCAGCAACCTCATCAATCTCTGTTGAAGCTACTATCTATTGTTTCTTCTTCTTCTTGTGTGAACCCTATCCAGCATAGTGTCCCATCTTCTGATCTGCAAAGCATTTCACTTTGATCATGACCTTCTCCCCATCATGTTGTTTGGCCCCATCCTCAGAACCCTTCTTGAACTTCTTCTTCTTCTTTCCCTTTATTGCTAATGCAACATACTCCTCATCATCCCTATGATGTGATGAGTTTCCCTATAAGTATCCTCTCTGTGTCTCCTCCTGTGTGAGATCATCCCGCAATCAATCCCATGTGGTCATGTTCTCCCTACCAATGATAGTCTGCACAAACACGGTCCACTACTGAGTCACACCATTTAATATTGTACACACCATCTCAACATTCCCAATCACCTTACCTACGGTTGCAAGCTCATTTCTTACCTGTGCACAATGTTAGTTTTTCAACATTAAGCTAGCATTATTAGGATCTTTAACTGAGAGAATAACAAGCATAGCAATCAAACATAAGAGACAATGAACACAGTGTTTTTCCTCGGGGAAACCATAAATGGAGAAAACCCCGCAACTTCATCAGAGATAGAATCAACACCAAAATAGAAAAGCCCAAAATAGTAAATGATCTCCCGACAACAATAACCTTCTTCTTATCTAGCCCCAGTGTCTTCTCCTTCCTCAACTATGCGCTACACTTCAGTGTGTATGTGATGTGTGCTAAATAGAGATTCCAACTATCTATTTATACTAATCTCGACATGACTAAAACCCTACTAGGGCCGACCTCTCTAGGAGAGTCTAATAACCCTAGTGTCCCAAAACTGTGGGGTCTTTAACCCTTAGATAATAGGAGGGTTACCCACAATGACTTGACATGACTTGTTTACATTATAGCTCCTCCTGATCGGAACATCAAGGCATGAAAACATGAATCAATTACATAATAGATACATCCTGGAATAAACATCGGGTTACAAGACATAATATACATAGATGAATACATTCCAAAGTTACAAATACATCAACACTCCCTCTTAACTAGGAAGCTATTCTTTCAACACAATTTTCAGCACTGGTCTTCTTCTCTGCATAAACTAGATCATCTCATCATATTCATCTTCAAGTCTTCTTAGTCTTCAAGTCTTCGAGTCTTTAAGTCATCTTCTTCTTCAAGTCTTCTTCATCATGGGATCTGCATCATCATGACTACTGGCTCATCACTGCTGGATCATCATCACATATGGATCATCACTCGATCCGGATCATCATCAAGTCTGGATCATCATCACATCTGGATCATCACTTGATCTAGATCATCATCAAGTCTGGACCAACACATATGGATCACTTGATATGGATCATCATCAAGTCTGGATCATCATCATATGCTATCTCATAATGGTGCTATCTCGATTCTTCTCATCACAGGAAATTCTACAGAGTCAATCCTATAGGCCTACCCTTCATGTAGGTCTTCATCAGTGCTTATATCTGACACTTAAGTCAGAATGGCCCACCCATCTCTTACATCTAACCTCATCTTATTAAAAAGGAATGCCCAGCACTCACATTTGACCTCATCTTGTCAAAAAGGCCCAGCACTCACATCTGACCATGTGTAAACACATCACGCTAGAATGGCTCAGCACTTATATCTGACCATGTGCAAGCACACTGCATCGAAAAGGCTCTACACTTACATCCAACCTCATCCTATCAGAAAGGAACAACACTTACAGTCGACCATGCTTGAAAGCACCGCATCGAAAGGGCTCAACACTTACAATCCAACCATTCTCGAAAGCACCGCATCGGAAAGGGCTCTGCACTTACAATCCAACCATGATCGAGAGCACCGCATCGGAAAGGGCATGTACACACATCTAATCATGGAGGAAATAATCCTACCATCACATCAGAATGGCCCCCAGTCCCAGACTAAGCTACCTGGTAACTGACCAGGCACCTCCATTCCCAGAATGGTAGTTTCCCTTACATCTGACCTACTCATCATAATGGCCAACACTCACATCTGACATGGGAGGAACCTAATCCTTTAACCATGATAGAATGGTTCAGCCCTTACATCTGATCAAGTGGAAACACATCCCTCTATCACATCGGAATGGCTTCTCAGTCCTAGACTGAGTTTTCTTGGTAACTGACTAGGCACCTCCATTCCCAGAATGGCAATAGCACTCATATATAACATGGAAGGAACCTAAATCCCCTGACCATGACAGAATGGCTCAACCCTTACATCTGACCATGGAAGGAAACATTCCTCTCACCATGTCAGAATGGATATGGGTCTCATCACTTTCCCTTCGAGGAAACCTTGATCTGGAGAACACCAAGCTTCTTCCTGAAGTACTCAAACTTCAGCCTAGCCAATGGCTTCATTTATACATCAACTATCTGTTCCTCCATCACAACATACTGGAGCTTCACTGCTCTCTTCTGCACCATATCCTTGATATAGTGATACTTTATCTCGATATGCTTCGACTTGTCATGGAACACCAGATTCTCAGACAACTTCACACAACTCTAGTTGTCACAATGTATACAAGTAGCATCCAACTGGAGATCAAATATATCATACAGTAGCTTCCTCAGCCATACTGCCTCACAGCTAGCAGAACAAGCTGTGACATACTTTGCTTCAGCTGTACTCAGTGCCATATAGGATTGCTTCCTGCTAAACTAAGAGATCACACCTGATCCCATACTGAAGCAACATCCTGAAGTGCTCTTCCTATCGATGGCACTGCCTGCCCAATCTAAATCAACATAACCCTCTAGGTTGATCTTCTAATTCGACTCATACTTGATCCCATAATCAACTGTACCCCTCAAGTACCTCAGAATGTGCTTTGCAACAATCAAGTGAACATTTCTTAGATTTGTCAAGAATTGGCTCAAGGTGTTCATAGCAAATCAAATGTCTGGTCTCGTGTTCTTCAGGTACATCAAGGACCCAATCATCTGACAATACATCGTAGCATCAACCGACTTTGATGAAGCATCACTCAATAGCTTCAGGTTCGATGCCATAGGTGTGGCCATGGATTTGCAGTTCATCATCCCAAACCTCTTTAGGATCTCTACTGCATACTTCCCTTGTCCAAGAAAGATTCCATCTGCACTCTGCCACACCTCCATGCCTAGGAAATAATGCATCATACCCAAGTCCTTCATCTCGAACTCAGTAGAAATATTTCTCTTTGTATCAGCAATCAACCCATCCATACCTGTCACAAATAGATCATCTACATATAGTAGGAGCATCACTGGGTTGCCATCTTCAACCTTGTAGTACAGGTTGGAATCTGCTTTACTATTGGTAAATCCCAAACTGGATAGAAAGCTATCAATTCTGCCGTACCAAGTCCTGGGTGCCTGTTTCGAACTATACAGGGCTTTCTTCAATTTGCATACATGAGACTCTCTGTCATGTGTCTCAAAACCGAGTGGCTGTTCTACATACACCATTCAAGAAAGTAGTCTTGACATCCATATGGTGTATCTTCCATTTCATCACTACAACCAGAGCTTGTATTGATCTGATGGAAGTGTATCTAGCTACAGTGGCAAAGGTTTCTTCACAATCTATTCCTTCTTTCTGATAGAAACCCCAAGCTACAAATCTTGCCTTATACTTTTCAATGCTACCATCTGCAGCATGCTTGATCTTGTAGATCCATTTGGAAGTTACAACTGAATTCCCTTTTGGTCTTGGGACAACATCCCAAACATCATTCTTCATGATCGATTGGTACTCTTCGATCATAGCATCCTTCCATTCTTTCCATTCTACCGCATATTCATAACTGGAAGGTTCTTTATCAATGAAATCACATAGTAAAGCTACATACCCGGAGCAGGATCTAGTCCTCTTTTTTTCTCTATGATTCTCTTTTGGAGCCCCATATCTTTCCACACCTTGGATAATTTCATGTACCCAAGCATGTTTCCTCTTATGAGGATTCTTCTCCAGAGTTGGATCTACAGTTCTTTGTGGTTCTTCAAATTCTCGATCTTCTTCTTGAGTTTCTTCGTTCATGGTTGTATCATGAATTCTGGGTGCTTCTCCTTCTTTAGGTTCTTTAGCAGGTCTCTTTTTGGATTTGTTATAAGCTGTGTCTTCATCAAATGTCACATCCTTGCTGATGTCAATCTTCTTGTATCCTAGGAAATATATTCTGTAAGCCTTCGAGCTTTCAAAGTATCCCACAAATATACCCTTCTTTCCTGAAGGATCTAATTTTGTTCTCTTCTCTTTTGGAATGTGTATGTATACAGGACAGCCGAATATTCTGAGATGGTTGACTTCTAGTTTCTTGTTGGAGAATACTTCTTCAAGAGTCTTGTTCTCGAGTACTCTATGTGGAGTATGAAACTATACATACACCGTTGTTCTAGCAGCTTCTGCCCAAAGATGCATAGGAAGATCTTGATCATGAAGCATAGCTCTTGCAGCTTCCATGATAGTTCTATTCTTCCATTCCGCAATGCCATTCTGTTGTGGATTATAAGGAGTGGACAACTCCCTCTTAATCCTTGATTCTTTACATAGCTCTTTGAATTCATTCGAAGTGAATTCTCCGCCATTATCTAATCGAAAGGTCTTGATCTTCTTTTCAGTGTGATTCTCGATCAAGGCTTTTAATTCCTTGATCTTGTTGAATACTTCATCTTTGTTCTTCATGAAGTAAAACCATGTCTTCCTAGAAAAGTCATCAATAAAATAAACATAATATGCATACCCTCTTTGTGAGCTTGATGACATAGGACCGCATACATTGGAGTGGATGATTTCCAAGATTCCTTTTGCTTTCCCTTCACTACTTGGAAATGTATTCTTTGTGTTCTTTCCTTTCGCACATCCTTTGCAGACCCCATCATGTTTTTCCTATATTTCTGGAAGACCTTCAACAGCTTTGCTTGTAAGAGGTAGTGCTCTATAATGCACATGTGCAAGCCTTCTATGCCAAAGTTCACTTGGCTCTACTGTGTCATGGACCAAGGCTTGTTCTGGATGGCCTTTCAATTTGTACAAACCTCCTTCTTGTTCACCAATCACTATTGCATCATCAATAGTCTTTTCTTTTGTCCACATGATGACTTGACCAACTTGACCATCTATGAATGCAACCCTAATTCCTTTTGCATCCAATGCTGATATGGAGAGAAGGTTCTTCTTGTGTCCTGGCACAAACAACACTTCCTTCATTGTTATAGACTTTCCAGAGTCTAGCTTATAGGAAGATTCCCCACTACCTTTTATTGGATATTGGTAGTCATCTCCTAGCTTCACCTTGTGAGGTGATTCATGTTCTGAAAGTTTCACAAAGGATTCCTTGAATCCAGTCATGTGTTTGGAAGCCCCACTGTCTATAAGCCAATCATCACTTCCATGAGTAATGTTTCCCATGAGAGCAGAGATCAAAACATATTCATCCTCGCTTGAAGAATATTCACTTTCATATCTAGTTCTCTTTGATGAAGGTTCATCATCCTCTACAGCATGAGCATGATGTCTTATTTTGTTTCCCTTCTTCTTGTGAGAGATACTTTTGTTCTTAGGACAATCTCTAGCAAAGGGTCCTTTTTCATCACATGTATATCAAATGTACTTAGACCTATCTCTAGGATTTCTAGAGTTATTCCTATGATGAGAGTACTTACTTCTGTGATGGCTGGATCTGGATTTCTTGGATTGTATTGTGAGAGCTTGATCTTCACTTCCCATCTTCTCTTCTCGAGTTGTTATCCAATATTCTTCTTGAGAACATTCTTCCCACAGTCTGCTGAACTTGACTAACTTCTTTCTAGCATAGATCCCTTGAATGAAAGAGTCCCATGTCCTAGGGAGACCATTCAAGGTGGTCATCACAATTTCTGCATTCTCCACTTCTTCATCTACTGCTTCCAATTGTTCCTTGATATGAGAAACCCTTATGAAGTAAGACTGGATGGTCTCTGCATTCTGGATCTTCACATTCTTTAGTTGATTCCTCAGAGTCATCTTCTGGTTTATGTTCTTCCCTTCAAACAATTTGGTTAGGGCATCAAACATAGCTTTAGGTGTCTTGAGAGAGGACACCTATGGGATAAGATGATCCTTGATAGAATTAGAAATGATCCTCTTTTCCATAACCAACTTCTTCTTATGTAAGGCCTTAGTCTTATCTCCCTCTGGAACTGGAACCTCCTCACGGATGTAGGAGTTCAACTCATTTTCTTCTAGGACCAGGGAGACCCTATAATTCCAGGCTCAGAAGTTATTATCTCCCCCAATATTTTCATCAAGCTTGGTATGATGAGGCATCTTAACTAAGAACCTCAAATGGAAATAAAAAAGATTTAGATCTTACCAGGTCAAGATGTCGGATCTAGATTTGGAGCTGAAATCCTGTAGTGCTAGATCAGGAGCAAATTAGGGTTTTTCTTTTCCATAGTTCTGCCCACCCAAATTCCTTGAAATTTATCCCTAACTTTGATTTTGGGGAGGATGTCATTCTAGGCCTAGGCTCATTGAAAAATTCCTCTTCTGTGAAAAGCCCTAATTTTCGGTAGCAGTGTCGGGTCCAAAATTGGAAAACCTCAAAATTGGATTCTGGTTCGACAAAAAGATGCACCCTAAGGAGGAGAGTTATTCCACCTTACTTTTTCTGAAAATATGTGGAGGAAGATCCACAAACTAGGAAGCCCTAGTTCCCGCAGCTGCACAGTGTCTTCTTCTCAGGTTAGCTCTGATACCATGTTAGTTTTTCAACACTAAGCTAGCATTATTAGGATCTTTAACAGAGAGAATAACAAGAACAGTAATCAAACACAAGAGAAAATGAACACAGTGTTTTTCCTCAGGGAAACCATAAATAGAGAAAACCCAACAACTTCCTCAGAGATAGAATCAACACCAAAATAGAAAATCCCAAAACAGTAAGTGATCTCCCGACAGCAGTAACGTTCTTCTTATCTATCCCCAGTGTCTTCTCCTTACTCAACTATGTGCTACATTTGAGTGTGTATGTGATGCGTGATAAATAGAGAGTCCATCTCTCTATTTATACTAATCCCAGCATGACTAAAACCCTACTATGGACAACCTCTCTAGGAGAGTCTAATAACCCTAGCACCCCGGAACTGCGGGGACTTTAACCCTTAGACAATAGGAGGGTTACCCACAATGACTTGAGATGAATTGCTTACATTATAGCTCCTCCCGATCGAAGCATTGGGGCATGACAACATGACTCAATTACATAATAGATACATCCCGGAATAAACATTGGGTTACAAGACATAAGATACATAGATGAATACATTCTGAAGTTACAAATACATCAACACCCTGAATATCCCTGCTGGTGATAGAGGATTCTTTCTCAACACTAACACATGTAAAGAGAGAAAAGTCTCTCTCAAATCTCATAGAAACCTAATCAATCTCTGTTGAAGCTATTGTCTATTGTTTCTTCTTCTTCTTGTGTGAACCCTGTCCAGCATAGTATCCCATCTTCTGACCTACAAAGCATTTCACTTTTCTCATGGCCTTCTCCCCATCATGTTGTTTGGCCCCATCCTCGGAACCCTTCCTGAACTTCTTCTTCTTCCTGCCCTTTGTTGCTAATGCAACATACTCCTCGTCATCCCTGTGATGTGATGAGTTTCCCTGTAAGTATCCTCTTTGTGTCTCCTCCTGTGTGAGATCATCCTACAATCAATCCCATGTGGTCATGTTCTCCCTACCAATGATAGTCTGCACAAACTTGGTCCACTGCTGAGTTACACCATATCAACATTCCCAATCACCTTACCTACAGCTGCAAGCTCATCTCTTACCTGTGTGATCTTGGTAAGATATGAAGCCATGCCTTCCCCTTTTCTCATGTGAATATTCTTCAACTTCTCCCTCAACACCATCTTCTCGTTTTCATTCAAAATCTGGTAAATATTGGTTAAGGTTGTTCACATCTAAAATGCCCGATCTTTTGCTGATATGTGAGGGATTACATGATCCTTCACGGCATCAAGTATAACCCTCCTTTCCTTCACATATCTCTTCATGAAATAAACTTTATAAACTGCATCAGCAGGTACTAATACATGATTAGTAGCTGTACTGTGAACTATATCCCATAGTTCATTTTCTTTAAGTATCAAACTAATTCTATCCTCCCATGGGTTAAAATTTGCAGCCCCATCTAACATGTCTTCAAGTCTAAGACCAAACACCATGGTTACAACCTGTAACTTCAAGAAAGTTGTTCAAGAATTTCTTCTCTCCAAACCCCTGTTTTTTTAATGTTCAAATTCTGAATTTTTAAAGTGCTCTGATGCCATGAATGTTTTTGAAAAAACCCCAACCCAATTTAAAGCCTTTTGGCTTCTTTGCATAATTTAATGCATAAGCCCTTCTATGCACAAATTTTAATCAAAACTTGACTGAATTGAAACACATGAAGTTCTTTTTCTCAATTTAAACAATTCAGAAATTTCTTTTCAAAACAAAATTTCAAACTCATAAATTTTCAGACAACCAAACACACATGAGAATAACACAGTTGTTTTTTACCAATGGTCTAGGATAAAACCCCTAAGGGAAAACCTTTTTTTGAGAGAGAGATATTTATTATTTTTTCATTAAAAATACAGAAATACCAATCAACAATACTTATCAATTTTCTGCCTCAAAATTTGAACCTTTACTGTTGATTTTTCCTTCTCGAAATTTGTGCCAAAACTGCCTCGAAATTCATGCCCATAAACTATTGTACAGACAAAATTTATTTGTGTACCTTTCTCCTCGAAAAATAATTAATACTGTATTGTATGGTCACATTAAATTTTTGACAGATCTGTATAGTTGTACGGTCCTCGATTTCTATGTAGAATCCGTACAACTATACGGTCCTCCAACTCTATGCATAAACCCTCCTTGAAATTTGTGCCAATCTGTACCTGTACAGCCCTCAAAAACTGTGCCCTTCCTGTTGTACGAAAACCTCAAATTGTGTGTTGTTATTTTCTTGAAATCTATGCCAGAATTTCCCTTCACAATTTCTGTGCAGAAATTGTCTTCTTTTGGTTTTCTCTCTCCTACGGTTTTGAAATCACTTCAAACCGTCATTTCTCTTTTCTTCGTCTCTCCAAAAATCTCTTTTTGAAATTATCACAATGAATGAAAGAATGCCTTGCCCCAGCCCTTTTTGTTCATGGTAACTTCCTTTTTCAATCTAATGGTCAAGATTAGATTAAATGAAGGGTTTGTTGGAGACATTTACCTTCATACTCACTCCTTCGGTCAAATTGGCCTAGTTAAACCACTATCCTAAGTTTAATTGACATCAGTGGAGCATTAATTACCATCATCCTAGTCACTCCCATGCCTACCTACAGTCAAGGAGGCTAACTGGAGCACTCCAGGGGTGATCTGTGTGACATTCATGCACCTAATTGCTAACTGGGGGTTACTTTCAGTTCAACCAATCAGTTATAGTCAGTTAAGGTGCCTCCATGCATTAAATATATTATTTAATAATTATTTAATGATTATTTAATATTATTTTAATGAACTGGAGTGAACAAGGCACCTTCACCAACTTCTAATGGTCAGTTCAGCTTCAGTTAACCTCATCAGGGTTTATTGGAGTCATGCAGTACTAGCACTTGATGATGGGATTGCTATGACATGTGTTTGATCTCCTTCAGTTGAGATTCAGTCATTTATTGCACTCCAACTTCAGTTAGGGTTTGGTGAGTCAATTAGGATTTTGGTCAAGTGGTTAACTGAGTGAGATTGCATGGCAAAGAGTCAGTTAAGCTAGACTCACTCATTGAATTTGAATTTTCCCTTAGGTATTCGAATTCTTCATTGAGTTAAACCATTGCTCATGCATGGTATTGTAATCCTTTATTGTTCATATAATATACAGAGAGGAAACCTATTTGGTATTCCAGTTATTTCCAATTCATGAGTATTTGTTAATTATTCTTTGATGATTTTGATTCCTAGTTCCTTGATCATGTGCAAGAATTAATTTGGTATCAGAGCTTACGGTGGGACAAAGATCAATCTCTGAAGAACAAGATTTTTTGACAGATTTCTCCATGAAATTTGAGCAATAGCTCAAGAATCCAGCACTGCACCAGAAGCCAAGGCTTACCACTCAATATCCCAAGTAAAGAACTTGTTGATCAAGCTTGCTTGATTGACTATGCTAGGTGTGATGAAAGCCTAGAATGTGTAGTCTGTCCAACCTTACGGTGCCTTTTTTGTTTTGATTTGTAGGTTTTATCAGGTACAACTTTGAATGGACTCAGCAATCCCTCCTCTCACCCCATTCACAACCTATTCGGAATGGAAGTTGAAGATGATTGCATATCTCAAGAGACGAGGTCTCTATGAGGTGTCTATTGGACTTGGAAAAGAGTCTTATGAGAATGAGAATGATTGGCTAAATGACAGTCACAGAGCTTTTGGATCAATAGCTTTGGCCCTTGATGATAGCTTGTACTTTGTTATTGATTTTCCTGGATACCCAAAGGAACTCTGGACACAATTGGACAGAACCTTTGGCAAGCACAATGAGGATCATAATAGTACTTTGGAGATTACAGCCAGCACCACAAGAGTTCTTCACTCAAAAGTCTCAGCCACTACTCTCTCTGATGAAGTTGTTCAAGATGAAGATGAAGCAGAATCTTCTACACATTCAATTCGAATTGAAGAAAGTCTCCATGAAGTGACTCCTTCTCCTGATGCTCCAGAAGTTCATGAGATCTCTGATATCTCATCTTCTCATATTTCTGAAACATTCACCGGTGATTTTCCTTTGAATTCTGTGCAAAATTTACTAGTAATTGCTTCCGAAAGTGAAGAGAAATTTGATTTTTCTTCCACTAATGTTGCTGCTGGTGTGCAAATATGTAATACCTTGGATATTTTGGAAAAAATATCATATTATAAGAGTGACACATTCACTCCCCATGATCTATATCTTCCAGCAAAATCCTGCAGGATTGCATGCACCAAAATTCAGAATTTTGAAGAAGAAGAAAATTGTGCATCCACCGTCTCGGTTGACCATAATTTTGGATCTGATATGAACCTTATTGGATCTGAAATGATATTATTTGGATCTGATCTGATATTTATTGGTTCAAAATTTCAGGTTCATAAACCTTCAGTACTGCTTGTAGCTGTTCTCATCAACGGTGTGAAGAAACAAGTACTGCAAGTCTCCTTCAAAACTGCTGCTGGGGATTTGATTTCATTTCATAGTTTTGGATCTGTTGTGAACTTATTTAGATCTGATTTACATTCTGATCTGATATTATTTTGTTCATATTTTAAAATCCAAAAGCTTTCATTCATGCTTGTAGCTGCTCTCACCAATTCCGGTGTGAAAAATCAAGTACCGCAGTTCTTCTTCAAATTTGCTGCTGGGGATTTGGTGTTAGTTTCCTCCTGTGAGGTTGCTGATATTTTATTTTGTGAATCATTAGATATTTATGAATCTATATCATATTATTGAGCTCAAGCATTCGCTCTCCAGAGTCCCAGGGATTCTCTACCTTTGGTCACATGCTCATCTCCTCACAGAACAAGCAAAGAGGAAGAAATTCTGCATCCACATC
>LPNX010488439.1:452639-501987 GCA_001517045.1 Pseudotsuga menziesii | reverse complement strand
TAACTGAGTGAGATTGCATGGCAAAGAGTCAGTTAAGCTAGACTCACTCATTGAATTCGAATTGTCCCTTAGGTATTCGAATTCTTCATTGAGTTAAACCATTGATCATGCATGGTATTGTAATCCTTTATTGTTCATATAATATACAGAGAGGAAACCTATTTGGTATTCCAGTTATTTCCAATTCATGAGTATTTGTTAATAATTCTTTAATGATTTTGATTCCTAGTTCCTAGATCATGTGCAAGAATTAATAGGGTTCACATTAAATGCTCCATTAAATATTCATTAAATGACATTTAGTCCACCTTATGTCATTTAATAAAGTTAGAACAACCCATTTTAATTTAATCACTCACTCAACTTTATTTTAAATATGAACTTAGGAAAACCATGACTTAGCCTTTTTAATAAAGTCACTTTAAAAACATAAAGTACCTCTCACTTCATTAAATGCAAATTGACTAGGGGTCACAATTTAAAGTGCCCTTGTCCACCCTAAGGCAAGTCTAGGTGGAAAAACACTTCAACAAAAACTAGGCACAACACTAGGCGCAAAACTGTAAGCAACATTTGGCGCAAAGAAAGACTTAAAACGATATACAATATTGGATGTAAAATGGCAAGAAACATTGGACGTAAAACTAGATGCAATATTGGATGTAAAACATGATGGAACATTAGACACAAACATGGGTGCAATGATAGGTGCAAACCTAGATGCAAAAGAAGACGTGAAATAAGATGATATTTTGGGCACAAACATGGACGCAAAAAAATATGTAAAATGGGATGAAAAATTAGAAGTAAAACTAGACGTGAAACTAGGTGCAAACCTAGATGCAATATTGGGAAAAAAATGGATGCAAATTTAGACGTAACATTAGATGCAAAATTTGGTGCGAAACTCGACGTCAAATTAAGAGCAACATCAGACACAACATTGGATGTAAAAATGGGTGCCAAATTGGGTGCAAACATGGATGTAACCAAGGGCACAAAAAATATGCAATATAAGATTCAAACTTGGTAACAAATAAAGGTGTAAAAAAAGACGCAAAAAATGGGCACAACAACGGAAGCAAAAATGGACGTTAAAAAGGACGAAAAAAATACGTAATAGATGATGTTTTACAAAAACGTACAATATCCCGAGGTCTAGCGCTAGATTGTTCACCACAATTGGGGAAACAATTACACTAAAATCTAGTGCTAAATACGACACTAAATTTAGTTTTTTTTGTAGTGAGTGAAGAAATAAGACCAAGACCTAGGGACTCCAGTAATCTCCGCAAGGATGTAGAGATCAAGAGGGAGCCAACACAAAACAATAAAAGTTAAGTAATTGGATTTTGATTATCATATGATCTCATAAATTATATATAAATGGTTTTGAATATGTTTCATTACAATTATATAGAGATCTGTGTTCCTAGAATTAGGAATCATGTTATGGTATAACATGTTGAGCATATAGTCTGTCTTTTATTGGAAAATAGTAAAAATCATGAAGTGCATGTTATGAATAAAAGAATAATATAGGGATGCATAATATTACATGAGATTTGAATGGGGTTATGCTGAAACATTAATTAAAATATGTACATAACCATGTGAACCATTGATAGTGCATTTAAGTATCCATATGAATGAATTTCATGGTTATGCAATGTTTCTAACCATTAGAATAAATTTGACTTGTAGGGAAAAAAACAATATGCCCTAACCTACACGCAGAGAATGCCATGCATTGAATGTGAATTCATTTCGATCGAAGTTCGTAGAAGAGCACATGATGCTCTGAATTGGGAAGCTTCTAAGAGAAGACTGGGAGGTTCCTATGTTTCTATAGGAAGAAGCCTCCAACAATATATGTCTAAAATAGAAGCCCTAATATGGATGCGAATAATTTCGAAGATATTTATTTATCCTTTATACATTCATGTGTCAAAAGAGCTTCAATATTTTTTAGACGTGGAGAAGCATGAGACTCCTTAATAAAAAGACCCATATTATGATTCTCACATCCAGATGTTGAAAGGGAGAATCCATATTCACTAGATCCTAATGAACTAATAAAAATGGTTGATGTACCTCCTCCTAAGAGGTGATATGCATGGTACTCATATACTGAAGGAAGCATCACAATATTCAAGAATCTTGTTATTATTTCAACATCAGGAGTCGTTCTCCAAACTTTTGAGTAATATTAGGTCCTATATTCTCATGTGTTTAGGTGGTGATGTTGTAAAGTCTTGTGTACAAGGTTGTGTGATTGTGAGTAATATCAAGTCATGATTTTCATATGGTACCTATGAGGTGGACCTATAGTTTTAGAGGTGGGATTGTGAGTATATCAAGTCAGATTCTCATTCAGACCCCATTTATAGTGGGTACCCTTGGGGTGGGCCTATAGTTATAAAGGTGAAATGCTTTGCATGTTAAAGCATTAATTTTATGTGATATATTACTAACCATGGTAATTTGAAATGGATAAATTTATTATGGCATGCCAAAGACACCCCTGACATAGTGGAAAATGGATTGATAATATGGAACACACAAAAATAGGGTCCCTTATTTGGAATGCATCCTGGAAACACAAGGACCTCATTGGAAATCGTTGCTTCTGAGAGATCTGTGATGGAACCTCTTCTCACCTATGGTCAGATTTGTGGCATTGTCTCCCTTGTTTACAAATGAATAAGCACTACATGAGATATCTAATGGCATCTCTAACTCCCAATACCACCCATTTCAACACTACTGGAGGGAACAAATGGGGAAGAGCAGTGGAGGAACTAGAAGATCATAAACGTGGAGATGAATCTACATGAGAAAATCAATATCCAACCTTGGATCAATGAAATAAGCATAAGCAGAATTCAAGTAAATCAAGGACCAAATATACTTTGCTTTAGATACTCTACATCAAGAAACTTTTATATCAGAGAAGGATATAACCACATAAAATCTAGTGCACACCTCCTTGAGAAGGAACCTCTCTGGGATATAATATGGACAAATGGCTACTGGACCAAAATTCTCTCCTTCCTCTAGATGGTAGGAAGGAAGTGCATCCTTACCTAATATAATCTAAAACGACGTAGATTCATAGGCCCCACATGGTGCCATCTATGCTACTAGGATACTGAAACCATAAAACACTTATTGGATGGTTGTTCCTTCAATCGCATGTTTGGGATCAACTGGCTGCATTTATGAGACAAACTTATCGAAAACGGTAGGATGGGGTGGGCATGCTGAGAACATTGCACAACCAGGTTTTCAAAAATCCTATCATCAATAAAATATGGTAACTCCTCTCGGTATTTCTCATGTGGTATATATGGAAAGAAATCAATAGAACAATATTTAAGAACCTGAAATTATATCAATAAGAAGTTTGGCCCATCACTTAAAAACACATAACGAAATCAATTGTCATGCTCCACTAGCATAAGGATGACTGCAAAGGAGAAATAAAGGAAACAATGACATTGCAATAATGTATAGCCCTCCCTCCCCTCTCAAGTCTACACAAGTCACCCCCACTCACTCCTATCAGTACCTCAACTTGGTTTTCCTCCTCTAGTGATTACATCAAACTCAAATTTGATGAGGCCTATAAAGGGAACTCATGGAAAGCAAGTTATGGAGGGGTCTTCAAGAATTCTAAGGGAAAAATCATAGGCACCTATGTTGGAGGACTCAATATTGATACCAATAATGATGCATATTTATGGGCACTTCTCACGGGCTTGAATATAGCACACCAATAGTGCTTTCCCTGCTTAATCGTGGAGGGAAACTCAAATATATTTATTGACATTCTCCCCCATATTAAAAATTATACAACTTACCCATCCAAGTTTTCTTCCAGCTGGAATCTTGATCATTTTCTATTCTCAGTGGAAAAACTCTTGCACAATCATGGGAGCACCATTATCCCATGTCATTTTAGGATTTCAGACAACAGGGTGGAAAAATTTCTAGTTAATGAAGGAATTGATTCCTAAGATGATGGTCAAGCTAACTAGTGGCTGATGATAACTCAAACATAATCTTCCCACTCATGTCAAGCGTTGGATGAGAAAGACTGGAACATCCCAAATGGGGTGATTAATGGCCACAACCATTTCATCAATGTGTATGGGACAAATGTTAATCAACATAGTGTGACGTCTGATAGGGAATCAACGACAAGGATGTTGGTGGTTGCATGCACTAATCCTTCCTCTTATGCTAATGATCAACATGGATAACCAACTCATGTGGTGTAAATGCATCTACACTTTTTGTGATATGTTTATGTTAAATATACAACATCAGGAGTCATTCTGCAAACTTGTGATTAATATCAAGTCCTATGTCCTCATGTGTTGAGATGGTTATGTTGTAAAGTCTTGTAGTACAAGGTTGTGGACTTGTGAGTAATATCAAGTCATGATTCTCATATATGGTACCTATGAGGTGGACCTATAGTTATAGAGGTGTATTTGTGAGTATATCAAGTTAGATTCTCATGCAAACCCCAATTATAGTGGGTACCCTTGGGGTGGGCCTCCAGTTATAGAGGTGAAATGGTTTGCATGTTGAAGCATAAATGTTATGCAATATATTACTAACCATGGTCATTCAAGATGAATAAAGTTATTAAATCTCATATAGGGACTTACTACCTCTAGAGTGAATTACTTTAGCATATGACTATATGGTCCAAGAGTAATATAATATGATAATAACATGTGAGAATTCTTTTGAGTATAATGTCATATGATAGATAAATAAAGTTAACACATCTAGACCATGCAGTAAGATAAAATATAAAGAGATAAGAATAGAGAAGTAGTGAATTCGAATTGCCTAAAGAATGACTAAAGTGATTTTGAATTGTAAACTTTAGTTATAAATATTTAGTGAATATTGTTGAGATTCATTTAAAGACTCAATATGTTCTTTAGTTAATTAAGGAATCCACAGTGATCACTCCAAAGTAAATCAATCGACAAGATTCAGTTAATAGTAGTTAACTAGGTGTTAAGAAAAATATACAAGTTAACTAAAGTATTTATACTTTAGTTAAACTAAAAGACTACACTTAAGTTAATCAAAATACAACACTTTAGTTATAAAGTGTTTGCATGACAACACTTGAGTTAAAACACAATGACAATTATGTTATCTTGTTAACTAAGTGATTAAACTTTCAGTTAGATAATGAGTTCACTCTGATGTCAGTAAATACTTTAGTTAAACCAAAAGACTACACTTAAGTTAATCAAAATACAACACTTAAGTTATAAAGTGTTTTCATGACAACACTTGAGTTAAAACACAATGACGCTTATGTTATCTTGTTAACTAAGTGATTAAACTTTCAGTTAGATAATGAGTTCACTCTGATGTCAGTTAAGCCTTAGTTAATGTCAAAGATTACAAACATGACACATTAGTTGTGCAATATGAAGATTTCAATATAGGGAATTGTTATTCCATAAAGGAAATTCACAATTGTGGTGCATGTGTACACTATTGGCATGCAACCATTCACCCTAGTTTGCATGTCAATGTGTAGGCTTGTTATTAATGTGTTGGGAACATGGCAAGTTGATACAGTCGATTATTATTTATCTATTTCTAAGTATTCTCTCTTATCTAGCATAAGGGGTTCCGAAAGACAATCTTCTATTGTGTAAAATCCCTTCTCTTCGATCTATCATATTATACTCTAAAAAATCGTTGGGTTTTAAATCCTCATTATTTTGAGGGTTTTCCTAGGGTACATCTTCTATTGTGGATGAATGATTTGTGTGATTGAATGTTCTATTGATTCCAATGTTTAGTTATTAAGAAATTAAAGTTAAAAGTTCAAATATATTCATATTTTATCAAAAACATCAACATGGTATGATATCTCAAAAAGTGAAGGAGATGAGTTTTGAAAGAAAACTAGAATCCTACGCAGATCCTGAGGAGTTGAGAATTTTTTTTTAGAGCAATGGCATCGATATCTATTTGACTTGAAGACTGTCTTGAGGGAACTTCCAATTTCAACACGTGGAAGGATAGGGCACTGAAAATTATTGAAGAACATGACTTGAATACCTATGTATCCACTGTGGTAGAGGAGCCTACCTCCCATCCAGGGAGAATCAAATTCAAGAGGAACCAAGATAACACCAAACATATAATCTATGATTCGGTTAAGTACAATTTGATGTACGTGATCACTCCATTGAAGACTGTAAATGAATGTTTTGAGACATTGACAAACTTATATGAGAAGAAGGCCCCAAGTCAAAAGAGATATTTGAAGAATAATCTTCGGAACCTAAATATGGAGAAGGATGAGACTGTGGAATCATTCTTCAACAACATCTCTTAGATAAGATATTAGCTTGCTAGTATTGGAGTAGTGACAGATGAAGATGATCTTCTCCAAACCGCTATTGATGGTCTCCCATCCACATGGGAGATATTCTTAGCTGTGGTAAATTACCGAGAGAAGAAATCTAAATTCAATAGGTTGTGGCCTAGATTCCTCCAAGAGGAAGGAAGAATCTAGAGCAAGTCAGTTTGCACCAAGGAAGAAAATCTTTCCCTCAACACAAGAATGAAGAAATGGAGGAAACCATTCACTTTAAAGAAGAAAGAGTTCAATACATATTTTGACAAGTTGAAGGTTCGGTGTTACTATTGTCAAAAGAAGGGCCATTGTGCAAGATATTTCCATGCAAAGAAGAAGAATAAAGAAATGTTTCATGCATATACCACAGTAGAAGAAGAAACCTCCCAAAAGAACTCATCCAAGGAAAAATGTGATGACCATTACAAGGAGTATTTTCTTTAGTGTAGAAGAGAATTCACTCCAGTTTGCAGGGGACCCTATTTCCCCATGTAGCGATTCACTAACTATTGCATGAGATTAAATTTTCAAAGTTTAAGTTGTAGTGAATAAATACAATCAAGACCTAGGGACTCCGGTGATCTCCGCAAGGATGAAAAGATCAAAAGGGATCCAACAAAAAACAATAAAAATTAAGTATTTGTATTTTTATTATCATATGCTCTCATAAATTAGATCTAAAGGGTTTTGAATGTGTTTCATTACAGTTATATAGAGATATGTATCCCTATAATTTGGAATTATGTTATGGTATAACGTGTTGAGCATATAGGATGTCTTCTATTGGCAAATAGTAAACCTCATGAAGTACATGTTATGAATAAAAGAAGAATATAGGGATGCATAATATTACATGAGATTTGAATGAGGTTATGCCGGAACATTATTTAAAATATTTACATAACCATGCGAACCATTGAGAGTGCATTGAAGTATTCATATAAATGAATTTCATGGTTATGCAATGTTTCTAACCATTAGAATAAATTGACTTGTAGGGGAAAAAAACCATATGCCCTTACCTACAAGAAGAGAGTGGCATACATTGAATGTGGAATAATTCCGATGGTAGATACTGAAAGAGCACATGATGATCTAAAGTGGGAAGCTTCTAAGAGTATATTGGGAGGTTCTTGTGTTTCTATAGGAAGAAGCCTCCAACAATATATATCCAGAATAGAATCCCTAATCTAGATGATAATACTTCTAAAGATATCTATTTATCATATTTTCATTCATGTGTCAAAAGAGCTTCAATATGTTTTATACATGGAGAAGCATGAGACTCCTTTATAAGAGGACCTAGATGATGATTATCACATCCAAATTTTGAAAGGGATAATCCATATTCGCTAGCTCCTAATGAATTGGTTGATATACCTCCTTCTAAGAGGGTATATGAATGGTACTCGTATACAGAAGGAATTAGATCATAGTATTCACAATATTGTTATGATTTTAGCATAAGGAGACATTCTTTGGACTTGTGAGTAATAGCAAGTCCTATATCCTCATGTGTTGAGGTGGTGATTTTTTAAATTCTTGCGTACAAGCTTGTGGACTTGTGATTAATATCAAGTCAGAATTGTGAGTAATATCAAGTTGGACTTGTGAGTAATATCAAGTCATGATTCTCATATGGTACCTATGAGGTGGACCTCTAGTTATAGAGGTGGGATTGTGAGTATATCAAGTTAGATTCTCATGCAGACCCTAGTTATAGTGGATACCCTTGCAGTAATTTCTGAAGTTGTCCAGTGTAAACGGGGGTTCGATGTTACTCTAAGACAAAGAGCGCTAAACCACCACGAGAGATGGGATACAATGAAACAAATATTGCTCATGGGAGCCGTAAGAAACTATTGACTTTTTTTTAGGAAATATGAATATATTTGAACATTAAAACTTTAATTGTAGAAGAAATAAACATTAGAATCAATAGAACATTGTTGAGTTCTAAAATAGCATGTCTTTCATGTCAAATGTTGTATGATGATTTAATGACTTTGTTGAGTTCTTCAATAGTCTTAATTTGATAGCTCTCAGGTTTGACATAATTCGGCATTGTTCAGCAGTTAGGATACAGGATCTTTTTTGTAGAGGGTGTAAGAAGAGAGTGGATGAAACAACACTATAGAAATAATTGTAACGAAAACGATGGAATATCAAGAAGTTCGGCCTGCTTTAAGAGATCACACTATCATGGGAAACCTTGAGATGCATGTCATTAAAGGGTATATGCATTAATGAGTGAGTTTATAAGGTTTGTAATTAGTTCAACCATGTCCAAAGTAAAACTTTGGACAGGTTGAATGTATGAACGAAGGAATAAATTGAATTTACAATTATAATAACCTTGATTAACAAAAAGATCGGTCATTTAATCTTTTACATGTGTGATTGGGTAAGAGGATAGGGTTGACAGCAGTGAAATGATGACTAAAATGATTTTAAGGTCAAAGCGTCCACACGGAGGTAAAAACTATTTGCAAAAAAAAAACAAAATTTGTTTAACAAATTTTAATCATAAGTGTTGTAATATCACAATGTTTTATTCAGATCGTCATTTGGTATTTCAATTGGACCATCATTCGATCCTTCATATAGTCCTCCATATTGATTTTTTCTGTGAAAATATGCTTCATGATATAACCAAGTTCCACTGCTTACATTATCCTGAAAACACTTATCACTTGTCAAAGGTAAATAGATCTATCATAAATAATGAAAATACAAATAGCCTAATCTTTCCTAATCCTCCCCCAAACCAAAGATATGGCGTGTCCTCAAGCCATACAAGAAATAAAAATTGATTGTTCTAGATAATGAAATAAATATTTCTATCATGATGTTATTATGTTGTAAGAAAAATAAAAAGTAACTAGTAAATGGAAATGATTAAGATATATATATTCATAAAAAAAAATATAAGAGTGCTTAGAAAGACCACTTGAATGATGATAATATAACCAAAAGAATGCCATAGGAAAATCTAGTTATCCATGTCTCATTTTAAAGATATCTTGTCATCACAAAATATTTTAAGTTTACCTTGGAGTGCGTGAGATTTACAGCTATGGGTCCCATTTCTAGGATAATGACATCCTAGGTATTTGTTGAATTAGATGGTCGGGCCCAAGCCCAACTTATATCCATTCTCAAATGACATTATAAAGAATTGGCCTTGACATGTTTATTCATAAATTCTAAAAACAATTCTTTATATTATCATCACTCTATGAATCATGTGCATAGCGGTGTATTAACCAGATCTCTTTTACCCGATATTGCCCCACTGTCATCAGGCTTGTTCAGTACCCCGACGGGTTTACCTTGGTACCATGCAAGCATAGTCTCACTGCTAATGAGCCTGTTCAATACCTTGATGGGTTTACTTGCATTTTATCGAGCTTCCTTGTTTTAAGTTATTACTTAGCATTGACCCGCTGCCAACATGCCTATTTGGTACCCTGACGGGTTTTCCTTGTATAATTATATTAAATATATGGAAGCTTATTGGTACTAGAGCATGTTGAGTCCTGCTAAAAACATAATTCAATTCTGTAAAGTAAACTCATAAGTGACTTTTCATAATGGCCTTAATCATAGATCATGTCAAAAGAGAATAACTTAAAGTTGTTATTTTTCCTTATAGTCCTTCTTCTTCATAAAAGATAAGTAATGTTCCCCACAGGAAAAAATTCCACTTACTCTTGAGTTATCACCAAAATACTTGAGAGATAAGTTTTGATAACAAGTATAGGATGAACTAGTAATCCATAGGTGTAAGATGAGATTGTGAAAAATATGATAATAAAAGTAGGTTTGTCAAGCAACTATTCAAACAAGCAAATCAGAAATGTACATGTCTGAATCAAAATGCCAAAAACCATATGAATCATAGAAGAGATGGTTAAGAATGATATACAGAGAATTGGTTTTTTGTATTGTCACTATAAGCTGCAAATTTAAAAAGTACTCCAAGAAAGGTTAAAATACCTCATGAGTGTTTTAGCGTACTTCCCTTTTCCAAATAAAACTCCATGAGCTACTTATAGAGATAAATTACTTGTAATCAAACTGCAAACCCACTTGTTAGATGATTCAATTTATTCATAAAAACATATAAACCTTATAGAAAGAAAAAGAGTCCCTTGTAAGCAATTTGTCAAAAATGACTTATTTTATTCAAATAAACAAACACGTATTTATATATATACAAGTGATGATAACCCAAAATACTTTCTTTTTAAGGATCAGGAGGAGGAGGAATAACTTCCCCTTCAACCAATTCCATTTCCTTCTGCTGCAAAACATTCTGTATGAAATCCTGTTTAGATGTTGGTTGGTGATAAAGTCTAAGTCTGTGTCCATTTACTACAAAGGAAACTTGTGAACCATCAATTCCCTTAATTTCTACTGACCCATTGTCAAAAGATGTAACTACCGTGTAACTACCTCATATGGGCCCATCCAACGGGTAGTTAATTTTCCTTTAAAATTTTTGAACCATGAGTTGAATAGTAGTGCCCAATATTCGGTATTAAATTTCTTTTGCTTAGTAAACTTATCATGCCATTTATTTCGTTGATTCTATATTAGCATGGTTCTTTGGAGTGCATCTTGTCTAATCTCATCTAACTCATTAATCTGTAATACTCGTTATTTCTGTGCTTCCTCCAAATCCATGCCTAATTGTGCTGCCATACAAAAGGTCTTAACTTCAAATTCAATAGGTAAAAGGACTTGTTTTCCATACACTAACTTATAGGGGGTATGTTCGGTAGTGTTTCTCCATGTTATAATATAGGCCCATACAGCCTCCGGGAGTCTATCTTCCCAATCCTTATGATGTAAGTGAATGGTTTTGGTTAAAATGGCTTCTAATAGTTTATTGGTTGATTCTACCTGGCCGTTACCCTAATGGTGATAAGGTGAAGATTTGTAATGTCGAATGCCATATTTTGTAGTAAGTTCTTTCATTAATTTAGAAGTAAATTGGGAACCTTGGTTTGTGACAATTTCTCTAGGTACACCAAATCGGGTGAATATTTCTTCATATATGAATTCTACCACTGATTTCTCTGTAGCCCTAAACAAAGCTTTAGCTTCTACCCATTTGGTGACATAGTCCATGCAAACTAGGATATACTTCTTTTTACTAGACATGAGAGAAATTGGCCCTACAAAATCAAGAGCCCGTTTCTCAAAAGGCTCAATAATGACCTAAGGTTGTAAGGGCATTTGATCAGATGATGTAGGTATACCCATTATTTGGAAACCATCACATCCTTTAACATACTTAGTAGCATCCTTGAAAATGCTTGGCCAGTAATAACCAAAGTGTAGCAGGCCAGTAATAACCAAAGTGCAGCACTTTGTATGTTGTCCACCTATCAGAAAAATGTCCTCCACATGGTCCATCATGGCATGCATGGAGGATGTCTGTCATTTCATCCTCCTGCACACATCGTCGAATAATAAGATCTAGACCAGTGCAAAAGAGGTCATTATCAACCCAAGAATAATTAGAACTCTAAACTATAATACGACATTTCTCATGTGGGGACAAATGGTTTGGTAATTTCCCAATTGCTAAATAATTGGCAATGTCTGCAAACCAAGGGGTTTGAACAAAAACAATAAATAAATGTTCATCAGGAAAAGTGTCATCAACGGGTTTAGCACCATCATCATGTTGAACGTGAGAGAGGAAATCTCCTACTAGATTTTCTTTACCAGGTCGGTCAAGGATGGTGATGTTAAACTCTTGTAATAAAAGAAGCCACTGGGTCACTCTACCATTGGTAATTGGTTTATTCATTGAAAATATAATGGTAGAGTGATCGATATGTACAAAAACTTCGTAACCTGTAATGTAATGGCAAAATTTATCAATGGAATAAACTACTACCAAAAATTCTTTTTCAGTAATAGTGTAATTTAGTTCGGCAGGAGTCAAATTCTTGCTAATAAAATAAATGGCATAAGGTGCGTGTCCCTCTTTTTGGCCCAGGACTCCTCCTATGGCCATATAAGAGGCATCGGTGGATATATGAAAAGGGGGGACCAATTGGGACCCCTAAGTATTGGTTCCACTAATATTTTAGCTTTTAAAATTTCAAAAGCATTTTGACAAGATTCTGTCCACTGGAATTCTACATCCTTTGTAAGCAATTTAAACATTGGTGCAACTATTTTAGTAAAATTTTCAATAAAGCGGTAGTAATAGCCTACATGACCAAGAAAGCTTCTTACCTCTTTTTGAGTTTTTGGAGAGGGAAGGCCAACAATTACTTCGATCTTAGCAGGATTTTTCTTAAATCCTTGGAAGGAAACATGGTGTCCTAAAACTATACCTTATGTCAGTAACATTCTACATTTTTCATGACTAAGGGATAAATTCGTTTCTTGACATCGAATCAGGACCTTCTCGAGGTTGTCAAGAGCCTCTTGAAACGTATTTCCATAGGCTATATAGTCATCCATGTATACCTACACACAGTTATGTATAAGATCAGAAAAAAATCCTAAGACTACTCATTGAAAAGTGGCAGGTGCTTTACATAAGCCAAATGGAAAAAATATATAAGCATATGTTCCCCAAAGGCATGTAAAAGTGGTCTTTTTTTTATCTTAAGGTGCTATTAAAATCTGGTTGTAACCACTATATCCGTCAAGAAGGGAAAAATATTGTTTACCTGACAGGGTATCTAACATTTGATCAATAAAAGTTAAAGGAAAGTAGTCTTTAAGTGTGGCTTTGTTTAGCTCTCTAAAATCAACACAAATGCGCCATTTTCTTGTGACTTTATTTGGGACTACCACTAGAGGAGACACCCATTTACTATCGGAGATAGGATAGATGAAACCAGCATTGAGGAGTTTTTGTAGTTCTTCTTTTTCTATATCCTTTAGAGCATGCTTCATCCTCCTCTGAGGCTGCCTTATAGGTAAAATGTTTGGATCCATATAGATATGGTGAATACAAGTGTCAAGGTGTATACCCTTCTTATCAGTGTATTCCCATGCAAATGCTCCAGCTTGTTTTTTAAGAACCTCAAGAAGTTGTGCTTGTTGGTTTTCACTTAACCCTCAGTTTATATGTAAAAAAATTTCAAGGCCAACTTCACAAGGTATGGTATAGGGTCATGTATTCTATTCAATTATGAAGACCCAAGGTGTCTCCGTAAACGTTGAGAGAGCCATATTCTCTTGGAAATTGTCTCCAAAAATCTAATCAAATTGAGAAAAAAACTGAGGAAAATCTATACAAGTTGTTGAAGAAACAAACTAGTTTAATACATTCTCAGAGGTATGCTCTTGAAGTGCCTAGGAGAAATCACTAGGGAGGGAGAGGTCATCAAAGTCCTCATTATTGAAATAACAATTTAACCACCATGAGTTTTCAGTTATTGGTTGTGATTGGGGGTATAAAATAAGTCTCTGTGTAGACAACCCATTGAAAATAGTCATATCTCCATCCCTGCATCCTATAAAAGCATTTGCAATAGCTAACCATGGTCTTCCCAAGATAATAGGATGCCCTTTAGAAGGATCCTTTGATTCTACGACCATAAATTCAATAGGGTATTCCCATGAGGCTACTGATACAATAATGTCATCCAAGACTCCAGCAGGTTTTACCGTAGTACAGTCTGCTAGTTCTAGGATGGAAGGGGTAGGTCGGAGAAATTGTCCTAATTGTAAAACATCTAAAACTGCGGTGGTCATCATGTTGATGGAGGATCCTAAATAGATTAATGTATTTTCTATGGTGGTATTGTTTACAATTACAGTCACTACTAGGGCTCTTGGATTTGTATATTTTACAATCCGGGACTGATCTGTCATACATTAAGACATCTCTTCTATAACATGAATTGTGAGAGGGTCCTTTTGCTTCTTCCCTGTGCGTTTCATGCATAGTTCCTTTATTACCTTTTTGTAGATTGGTATGTCCTTGATATCTTGTAATAGAGGAATTTTGACACAAATATTCTTTAATTCATTCAAAATGTCATACTCAGAGTGAACTACAGGTTTTTCTATTACTAGTTTTTCCGAAAATGGAGGAAATCTTTGCTCCTGAATGGGTTCTTGCGGAGGATGGGTGTGTACTAGAATATTTAGAATGTTGACATCCTCCAAAAAGGAATCATTCACAGGTTCATTTGAATCCTCTTCTTCTTCATTTTCCTAATGAATGATGACTGATGACTTGGGTTTGTCGTTCACAACTCTTCCAGATCGTAATTGAATCTCATGTACAGGTACAGTTGAAATAAGGTATGATGGAAGAGTTTGAAACTCAATGATGTTAAGAGCTTGAGTTGGTTTATTATTTGGGTTAGGTATCGATTGTGTAGTTAATAATGTCGGTCGACGATGGTTTGTATTCTAGAAGTGATGAGGTTGTTGTATGATAAGAGGAACTGGAGGCACAAATCCAGGAGAAATTTACTAGAAATTTGTTTGGTGTTGAGGATAAGGATGATTAGGTGTAGAGATAGGTTGTGACTGAGGGTATGGTTGTCATCTCCATCCTTGTGACCAATATTGTTGCTGCGGAAATATAAAAGGAGGGTATTGAGGTGGCCAATTCTTCCAACTTGAGGTTTTCCATTGTTGAGGTGGTTGGTATGGAGGATAATAGAGTGGGGGTTGTGGTGGAAATTTTTGGTATGTTGGTTGGTCTCCAGGTTTCCAAGGAGGTCTCCTATATGTTTCACCTACATACCCACTCTTATAGATGGCTTGCAACCCAGGAAACGATAGGAAATTGTCTATTGTATGTTCCTCCGTACAGATGTGACATACAGAGATGTTGTTTAATGGACATTCCCTTTCGGGATGTTTGGTCCTACATCTTGGACAAAAAATGCTCATTGTTGCTCGCTCTTCATCCTGCCTTTTCTTGGCTTGTAAAGAATCTAGTTGAGAACCCATTTCTCCTAAGATATTAATCTTGAAATTCTCCAATAGGTTTCCTAACTCTATCCTTGTAAATCCACCTGAACTGGGAATGTTCCCTCTTACATTTCTACTATAAGGCTCTCGAAATTTTTTCCCAACTTTCCCCCTACTTCTAGAATAATTTTTACACATATCACTGATTTGTGCAAAGGTTTTATGAGAAATATCATCAGCTTCCATGAGATTAATACTTTCTATCAAGTCCTCGAAGATCCCTTTAAGGAAAAGTGTACGTACTGCATCTTCTCGGAGGTCACTATAGTTTGATTTATGTAATGTATAAACAAACCTTTCGAGATAATCCTCTAGGATTTCATCTTCAAGTTGTTGTATCTTGAATATATCATGTCGAGAGTCCTTAGGTTTGCAATAATCTTGATTTTTTCACAAAAATGAGGTTTTCATATCATCCCAAGTCCTGCTAGTGGATTCGCTTAATCCCATGAACCATATCAAGGCAGAATATTTTAGTGTAGCGAGAAAGAGTTTTAGTTTATGAGCATCTTGTAGATAATTATAGCTCCTAAAAAGGATATTGAACTCAAATAGAACTGTGTCTGGGCCCTCATTACTTTTTCCATAGAAAGTAGGTAAGGAGGAAGGAGGGATGTTTTTCATAGTCACATCCTGTATAGTGTTTAAAATAGGAAACCCGAAGGTAGCATCAATTCGATTTTCCCCTTCTCCTTTGTCATTTCTAACTTCATCATGATCTTCGTTCTCTCCCTGTCTCTCCATATAGGTTGGGTTTTTAATGTAAATATACCTAGGAGGCTCCTTTCAAGGTGATAATGGGATGTCCTAACGTTCTTTTTCGGGAGAGATATTCCTCTGATCAACCGTGTTTTTATTGAATCCTAGAGGGAAAGTAGGTTCTACTATGGATTTTTCAATTTGTGAGATAACAGGATCTATGGGGTTTCCAAAGAGCTTTTACCTGGCCAGGATCAACAAAGTCAATGAAATTCAGATCTCCTACTAGTGAAAAAGTTGTATTACTTCAATTGAAGACTAGTGGAGGGTTAGAGGTTCCTAGTAGCTGATCCTCTTGAACTTCCTTAGGAATGAGGTCCTAGGGACCTCCTACGAAGGTTCCTTCTCCTTCTATGGCTTCCCCAATAAGATATCCTGAGAGAGTCGCCTTAGGTTTCTCGGTAGAACTACTTCCTACAGGTGTCTTTCGATACCTTTCTGCTGAGTTAATGTTTGGGTTATTATGTCCCCTGTAAAAGTTAGTAGGAATTTCAATAAGTTTTCATGTCTTAACAAATCTACCCTGAGGATCTCTAAGTCTGCTCATGAAGAACTTAAACTAAAGAAAAAACTATACTAATACTATTGTTTGATTTGGGGGCGCCTGTTATAACAAATGTATAGGTTCTTACCTCTCATCTTATTGCTCCCCCAACACCAGCCTATCACTAAACTTCATAAAGAATTCTATCTATTCTACCTTACAGAACAACTCCCTGGCAACGCCGCCAAAATGTTGGGTGTTATATCGTCTTGATTAATTCACCTAATATTTAATTATCGACCGGGGTTGGTAGGCTTAGAGTTGACACAAAATATATGCAAAGGTAGAGGGATTCCTATGGTGTTGTGGAAATACTTTAATAAACAAAATATCGAAAGATCTTTCAAAATGAAAAACCGAGTCAAACTCCTAAGAATTCAACTATTAAGGTAATTAAACTGGAATAGAATACTAAATCAGGGTATAAAAAATACACTACTCTACTCTATAAACAATTACTAAAGAATAAAAATATATACAATACTACTTCTATACAAGAAAAACTACTCTTTCTGGTAAGGTTTATTGAATAGTTTCAAGAACTAACTATGCAAAGAAAGTTTATATCGGAAACATAGCAACAATAATTAGATTGATAATTTATTTTATAAGCAAATAACTTTAGACTGAAAAAGGATACTATCAACAACTAACTTCTCAAGTGAAAGACTAGGATGCAAGGAAGACCTAACTTATAAGTGAGTAGAAAAATTAATAAAAGAAGCAAGTAGAAAAATTAATAAGAGAAGAAAGTAGAAAACATAATAGGAATAACTTTGAATTCTATCCTACAAGTCTCTTTCAGTAATCACACAATGAAAAAGGAATAGTTCCTACTGCTATGGACAATCTACAAGGCACTAGTATATTTTCCTAAGGATAACACTTCTAATACTAAGTTTTACATGCAAACAGATAAATCAATCCAAAGGTATGATTACAATCAATACAACAGTATTAATTAAAGGAATCATAAACAAACAAAAGAAACAAAACATAACATAGCTCAAAATATGTTCAAGGTGAAAGGATAAAACTTTAATAAATAATCTAAAACAATCTAAATTTTAGTATTAATGTTAAATAGGACTATCATCTAACTATTACAATCAAAGCATACTTTAAAAACTAAAGAAATAGAGCTTTAAAATAGGTTCGAAGCACATTAAAAACATTAAAAATGAAACAACGGACTGGATGACAAACTGAACTGCAGGTCTAAAAGGGGTGTTTGAATGACTGTTTAAATAGGCTCTCTGAATGACAGTCTGCACAACAAAAATAACAAAAAAATAACTTAAATGATCTAATCTTCAGCTGAATTTGTGCACATGCAAATATAATGCATAGAGGCAGCAAATAAACCTACTTAATGATCAAATTTGATAGCGAAATAATCTTAAACTAATTCATAAAAGAAATTATTGCGTATTATACTAAGAAACAAACTGGAATTTAACTTGAATGAACTTATAACAAAAAGGAAATGAACAGAATTGAATCTATTATAACTTGATTAAATCAATCTATTCTATCTACTTGTAAATAAAACAGTAAAACTAGAAATGAAATGACTGAAAGCAAATTGAAAGCAAACTATGCACGCAACTAGCTATTTAACTTTGGGAATAAAACTATATGAATGCATTATAGAAAACAATGAAATAAACGTTTACAATAATTTGAATGAAAGCAAACTAAAAATCAAACTAACTACAAAAGAAAAGGTAGCGAAACTACACAAGAAAAGAAACTGCTAGTTGATGAGGGGCCCCCTGAACAGTCATGGGTGATGCCTAGCTAACGCTTACATGAACACAATCATGAACAGTAGAACATCAATATTCTATTAAAAAATATGGAACGGAGTTACAGAATTCTTCTTAAAAACTGACTATCTCATAATGAATTGATCAACCTCTTTAGCTCTTCACGTGGAGGCATTTATATACATAATGTTTACAGAGGTGAGAAAGTTGACCCTTTAGCAGTCGAATGCTCTCTAAATTTAGTCAACCATTATGATGTCTAACTAATCAAACACCAATGCACATCATTCTCCTTCTCCTTCACGAATCGGTTCTCTTCAGCGTGTGATGTGGCGTACAGGCTTTACTCTGGCATGGTTGGTGTCGTGGTGTCAAGCAGAGGTAGCGTGCTGGAAACCCTTCTAGAATGGGAGCCATTGCATCACCCAAACGTGTGGACAATAAACAATTTCCATGCTTTAACACCCAAGAATCTCTTATCAATGACGCGCGGTTGGAACGACGAACTGAATGGTGAGCTAGATATGCTCTACGCATATCTAAGATGAATGAGTTTTCTGTTTGTTGGCACACTAAATACTATGGTCTGCAATTACAATCTCATGTTAATGTTTTAATTCCTGGAAAACCTGCCAACGAATATCGCGCGGTCTAATTAGTGAGTTGGATGGTAAGCTCGACACGCTATGCGCATATCTAGTTGAATGCGTGTTTGTTGTTAGCTTGTCCAAAGACTATAACCTGCAAACAAATGCATACATAAATCAAAATGCGCTCCAAATAATGTCAATTTTAATCTATAAAATCATGAAATGATAATAATAAATAGATTTTACATAAACCTTAAATTCATTCATACCTGGGGCTGAATAGTGAGCTGCATGACAGAAAATATGCAAAAAGATGAACAAACCTATGTTTAAACATGTAATTTAACTGCTAAAAATGATGACAAAAATGGGGTCAACAATATATTTGTGTGAATTTCCCACTTCAAATGCCCGTCTCTACTAAGGAGAGATCTAGATCAATTGCAGCGTGATATATTTTCGTTTTGGATTGTGGATGATGTTTTATAGAGATGTAGGTTTGTTGGATTCATTTCTTAGGTCCAATCTGACCGCCACTTCCATCACATGGGATGGTTGAGTTAGATGATGGACGTATAAAGAAGAGTATTCAATATACACTATACCACTATATTTAATGTTACTGCTACAGGATTATGAACCATTAGATTGACTTTAATATTTGATCAAAGCTATTAATATCGTTCTTTAATATTCAAAAAAATTGCTAAAAGATTGTGTATTGTGTATTGATTTATATGCATTAAAATACATATATCAATCTCTTCAAATTCTAAAACTGCATAGAGATGCATATTGATTGCCCTACATATAAAAAATCCTCACCAATCCTCAACGTGGTAGTCAATTTAAATATTTGATTTGATTCCTCAGCCATTTATAAGTATGTAGAAGGGGAATTTATAACATGCCATGTATCCTATATCATATTACCTGAGCTATGGACCCACCTAAACCCATGCCTTTGAAAATTTGATAAAAGGTAAAAAAACCAGAACAAAGGTCTTATGGTTTCAATTAGGGGAGTTTTGAGGTAAAAAATGGGCCTCAAGACAAAAATTGTACCATTAAAATTCACTTTATAAGGAACCAATAGGATTCAAGATGATGAAGTCAACCATAAGGGTAAAATTTGTAAAAAAAATGGAGGGAAGAAGAAAAAACTACTTTTTCTTATTGTATTTTTGACATATCTCCTTATGGGTTCACCCTAATTTCAAGTTTGGGGACTCGTTGAATGCGGAATTTAATATTTTGCATCTAACTGATACCCACACTACATACTTCTGAGGTACCCACGACACCCAAAAATGAAAATATCAATAAAAAATGTATTTATTTTAATATTAATATTAAAATATGTTTTTTTATTGAAATTTCATTTTTGGGTGTTGTGGGTACCTCAGAAGTATGTAGTGTGGGTATGGGTTGGATTCATAATTAAAATTCTGCATCCAACGAGTCCCCGAACTCGAAATTTGGGTGAAACGATAAGTATATATGTCAAAAATACGATAATAAAAAATATTTCCCCCCCCCTCGAAAATTCAGAACTTTATTTTATTATTATAACTTTTATTTTATTATTTCCCTTATGAGGACCATTTTAGACCTCAAAACTCCCCTAATGATGGAACTTGGGATGCACCAAGTGCTATCCCTGTCAACATTGAGTGCACCATGATTGTAAGTGCATCCCCAACTCAGCTAGATGGATGTTACACTTGTGTAATTATAATTAACTAAATTGAATAACATGTATGATGCATGGGTTCATTTAGTTTTTTCCATTTTTCAACCATGTAATGATAAGAAGAAATGACACTTGAGTTTTTCAAATATTTAGAATTAATAAAATCTAGTCGCATTTCTACTATATCTTTAAATTTTTCAACATGTATCTTATGATTTTTTTTAAATATACATTGATAAGTAGAAATTGTGTTTCACTATATTAAATTTTATGTGTTATCACAAGACTAAAACAAAATTGTCGATTTTTTTCAATTTTTCTGGTTTTTTTCAGGAGAAAAAAACAACTTTATATTGATAGAAAGTTGTATCATATTTACATATATGTCGAAGATTAATAAATGATCTTTAAATAAACATAATTGGTTGCAAACCGCCTGATAGTAACTGGAAATCCATACCCTGCTAACTATTACCACAGAACACAAAAAAAGGGAGCAATACACCATCCACCAATCACCAATAAATAACAAGTTACATGTACAAACTTAGAACAATTTCACAATACTTGTTTTAATGTTAGAGCCCTCAAAAAAGAAAGAGAACTGAATTTACCGTCCATATCTCCCAAATCTCGTTTTGAGATTAAATCGACTTCCTTATTTAGTTCTCTATGGATATGGTTGAAAGATAACCAAGTGAAACCATGCCTCAAGAGTTTGATACTTTCAAGAAAATGATTTAAATCCAGGGAATTCACTTGGGCTTTGCCCAAGGCCCAATTGATGATGACTTGAGAGTCAACAAGAACTTGTAACCTTTTAATCCCCCAAGTGTTTGCGCAATAAAGGAGACTCCAGATACCAATGACTTCTACTCTGGTATTTGTGCCCATGCCTTCCTTTAACCAGCCATGAATAAATCTATCCTTTCCAATTAGAGTAACAAAACTAGCACCACACTCCCCCTTTGTAGTTGCTCCGTCATAGAAGCCTACTAGATGTTCCTGCAACAATGTTGGAAAGGTGAAATCTCTTTGTCTTTTGATTTCTTTCCCTATGCTCCATTCATCAAAGGAAGATTAGATCTTCACATAAATCAGCTCAGGTTTCTGAAAGAAACTTTTGAAGATGGAAGCATTCTAGGCCTTCCAAATCTCCCACATCACAAAAAGAGGGAAGAGTTTGAGATGCATATTCCTATTATGCCACCCATGTATATTATCATTAATTGTAGCATCATCCTAGTTTTGTTGCAAGTTAAAATGATTAATGATAAGGAACTAGGTTTCATGAAAAAAGGAGCAATCGCCCAACAAATGAGAGACCATGTCTAGATTTTGGAAACATAAGGGGCATCTTCCTGACCCCTCAATACCTATGCCCTATAACCCCTCCCAGGTCAGTATCTTGTTTTTGAGACAAAGCCACACAAATAACTTAATTTTCAACGGGATGGCTTCTTTCCAGATCCACTTCATCCACCATTCCACTTTAACCATTGACAACTCTGATATAGAGGCTGTGTATGTTATTTTAGCATTCACTTGACCTTCTCTTGTATTAAAAATCCACATCAGATTATCGGCCTCTGATGAGAGGGATACTTTCCCTTGATGGAGAGCATGGATAAACCGATCCCACTCCTTAGCAATCTTTTCTGACAAACCCAAATCTCCGACCCTTAACCACTTCGTCAATCCCGTCCTCCAATAGATATCCTTTAAGACAATATGTTTTGGCTGTGAATTTCCTTTACGAGCTCAGGGGAGAAAACTGAAGTCTCCTCCAAACCAAAAATGGGATAGATGGTCAAAAACATTTGTATTCCCATTCCCACCTTCCAGCTTAGCTCCTTTATGATTACTGAGAGGCATTTTGACAGGCTGTTCCAAATGGTCAAGACTTAGGAAAATGCTCTTTTACCATTTCTCACCCAGTGAATTGAGTCCATTCCTTTAAAATATTTTGACTTCAAAAATTTTCCCCACAGTCCTGTACAGAACAAATCTCTCCAAAGTTATTTGGCATAAAGTGAAATATTAAATATACTCATGTGTTTGATGCCCTAGCCTCCAAGATCTCTGGGAAGCGATAGAGACTCCCACGATGCCAAATGATACTTACATGTTTCCATATCCCTAACCTATTGGAAGTTGAAGAGATTTGTGTGGATCCTTGACACTATCGTCGAATGAATGGAGAACAAGGACATCCAATATACATGGATTCCTTGCAGAACAGATAAAATGAGAACTAATCTGCCACCCAGGGAGAGAAAATGGTGCGACCATACTGTGATTTTTCTAATTATATTATTTAATAGCCAATCCCATTCTTTGGGGCCGTACCTGTTTGATTTTAAGTGGAAACCTAGGTATCTTATCCCTTCATCAATAGAACCCGATTTGTATGGAAAGATTGCTGAAACAGAGTCAATTAGAGCCCAGTCTTTGCAAGAAAATAAGAGAAATGATTTGGAATTGCTTACATGAAATCCAGAAGTAGAACAAAATTATGCCAGCAATGATTGTAAATTCTCCCATTCCTTAACCGACCCCCCTCTGATTATGATGACATCGTCTACCAACATCAAATGAGTAATTGAAAGCCCTCTGGTAATCTTAAGACCTTGAAAAATATTTTGGTTTTTTTCCTATTGGATGAGGAGGCCGAGTCGTTCAATTTCCAAGATAAACAGGTATGGCGAGAGAGGGAAGCCTTGTCATAGATCCCTGTAGCTATGAAAAAACTCAGTTGGCACCCCATTGATCAAAATTACAAGCCGGGTAGAACTGAACGCTCTCATCATCAATTCCACCATGTGATGTATTAAACCGAATTGTATAAGAATAAATATTATGTAAGACCCGTCAATCTTAGTCGTAGGCCTTCACTAAGTCCAGTTTGATAATGAAAGCAATCCTTTTGTTTACTTTGGCTATGTGCAGACATTCCTACACCACTCCCATTGCATCAGTTATTTATCTGTCCGACAGGAACATGAACTGCTCTTCAGAATTAAACTTTCCAAAGAACGATTTCAGTCTCTTAGCAATGATTTTAGTGGCAAGTTTATAAAGGAGGTTACAGAGTGATATCAGCCGGTAGTCACTAAAGGATTCCAGATGATCCTCCTTACGTATCAGGGGTGAGATAAGTGGAGTTCAACATCTCACAAACTTTCCTCTGGGATCGTGACTCTTCCACCGCCTATGTAATTTCTTGGCCAAAGAGATCAAAGAAGTGACTATAGAATTCGACAGTCCACCCATCAAGGCCTGGACTTTTGTCCTTAACAAACAAACTTAACGTTTCTTTAACCTCGAATTCTGTCACCGACCTACCAATAGTGATGTTGTCTTTCTCTTCAAACAATCAGGGAAAGTTCCTCATAGTGTTCAATTGATCAACTATGTTGAGCCCTTGAGGCTGAGAAATCAAGAATTTGTAATGACCAACAACCTCCTTTCTGATGGAATGTTGGTTGTAACAGATCTCACAATTGTCTGAAGTAATATCACAAACTAAATTAGACATTCTTCTCTGGTTTGCACAGCTGTGGAAAAACTTAGAGCTGTTGTCGTTGACCTTCAACCATATTGCTCTACTCTTATGACGAATGGTCTCCTCTTTATTCATGAGTAGGGATGCTTTTCTAGATTCCAAATCTCGGAGCCTTGCTTTCCTATCGGTAAAAAATATCTGGCCATCCAACATAAACTTTAAAAGGACCGGATTGTACTGGAAAACTTACCCATGAAAGAGGAAGTCAATGCATGATCAAGCGGTAAGGGAAAATTGACACCTTCGACAAACTCCAGGTTGAGATCACTAGGAGACATGACATCGATATCTTTCCTACGCTGATCCGAGCATAAAGCTTTAGAATTCCTTGTGAGCCTACACCGGTGACATCTGAACGAGACTCTCAAGTAGTCAAGAGTTTAGGTGAAAGTCCCTCCTTCCCACACCACCTCAAGCTCCTCTGGTAGACCATTCAATACATCCATTTCCACTAAAACATGAGGATCCTTACGATTCGAACCCAACAAGTGGCTATCATCAATGTGGATGAATCTGCCAATGGAATTGGCTAGGCACATAATCCCTTAATGTTCCAACAGAACAATGGGAATCCTAGTAAGACCACCCATAGGTGCCTCTATGTTAGTTTAGCATAATGAGGGTCGAAATGAACATCCCATCTGGACAAAACGAATGAGCCCTTACCATGGACCCAAAATCTATCCTCCACTACTTGTCTGTCTTCTTCAGAGAGGAAGTGGAACATAAAGCACCCATTGACCAACGCTAAGACCCTAGGCACATTTTGAATGTAGGGCTTCCACTGCTCCCTGACCCAATCCAATAGTTCATTTCTGGAAATCTAAACAAACTCCATTTTCCCGACAAGTGCCCGAAGTGAAAGTGCTAGGACCAAATCCATGGTTACGTCTCGTCCCAGCACACATAGGTGTTTTCCCTTCTGAACTTTTTCAAAATGTATATGGCGAGGGGCATTTCTAAGTGAATCCTGACATACCCCATGCTGGGTTACTTTCACAAAGCTTCTCGATTTGGGCACTTTACTTACATTTGCATGAGGATGACTCACCACCCGAGATGGCATCTGAGGCAAGATACCCTTCGACACCCCATATGGGGAAGAAAAGGACTTGTTTTCCAGGCCACCCGACCACTGGCGAGGAGGCTGTTTCGACCCCATTCAAAAATACTGTACTGAAAAATGAGTGAGGGTCTGTACATGTAAACCAAGCTATGAATTTTGAAAAATAATAGCAAGTGACGAGTCCCACTTTGGTTCCTGGTTGGTACTAGGTTGAGCACTCCTCGACTAGACTCTAGGACCATAGATGGTTTCAGTGTAGATCTCAACTCAATCCCACCATCGCCATTCCAAAGTTTATCTTTATTAAGACTGCGTTCTCCCATCGAACCTCACCCCAAAAACCTGTTCTCCCAAAGTTACATGCCAAATATGAAGGAATGAAATATATGAGAAGCAATGGTACTTGCTATAATGAGCTAACCTTGGTCTTCTTCCTGCTACTGTCAGTCCCATTCATTTTCACCAAAACAAAACCAAGCAAAAAGATCCACATCTTACCATTACAACTAGCTCTTAAATGGTCTTAGATGGAAAGGATGTTTTGATGTTGTTACTTCTTTTCAAGTGTGCATTTCTTTTAAAATGTCAACATTTAAATTCTTAATCTTTTTACCTAGTAATTTTGAGCATGAATGAAAATTAAAATTAAAGATATAAATTTATTATTAAAAAATATTTAAAAACTTCAAACATAATTTTAATTAAAACTATATGAAAATACCTCACTTGGTGTGGCTAGATGCTCATTTAAGGGGAGCGATATTCAACTTGTTGCAGGTCATTTAATGCGGCGGCAACACGCTTGATGCCCATTAGATCTAAAGTCGCTCTAGATCTAACGGTCATCAAGCCTGCTCCCGTCACATTAAATGGCCTACAACATGCTGAATATTGCTTGGAGTGATTCAAGGTTCTTTGTAAGCTTAGTGTGAGTTATTTGGATATTCAAATGATTTGTAAATTTGTAAAATGATTATGGATCAAACGTTCCTTCCATTTATGGAAATTAACAGTCCATTTAAGGTTTTAAAAAAAACTAACCAAGGGTTTCTTAAACCTTCAATCTAGGGTTTAAACGTGTTCAATCATTAATCGTTATTTATTGGGCGGATTTTCATTGGGTTTATTTTAAGGTGATTTTCAAATCATCCATTATGGCATTTTTTTTTTCATTAATTTGCTTTGGTTTTTATGCTTTCATTCAATATAAACAATATCAAATCCTAAATTAAGAGGTTAGGCAAACAATTTTTAGGTTCTGTTTCGGTGTTAAGGAAATCCATATTTTTAATCTTCTAATTTTTTAGGAAAAACTCAAGTAGACTTATTAAATTATGTGCTTTTAATATAAAAAAATTTATTGTTAAAAAAACATTATTGAATTTAATAATAAGATTCAATATATTGATTATAAACAACAAAGTACTTGGTATAAAAAACATTATAAAATTTAATGATAAAATTGTATAAAACAATAAAAAAACATAACATTAATAGAAATTTAAAATTATTATTTAATTAGAAAAACAATTTTTAAAAGTTTATAAAACCCAACTTTACTTTATGATAAAAGTTTACTTAACATTGAATCAAATTTATAAAAGAATTTATTTTTTAATAATAAATACAAATATAAATTTTATTATTATTATTTTTAAATTCCAATATCTTACAAAATCTTATAAAAAATATATCTCACTTTTCTGAGTTAATAATTTATATTATACATTTATTTAAAACAAAATAAAAAATAATAAACTTTGACAGGGAGAACCTCATCAAACATTTTCCACTCCTGCTAAATAAACTTAGCATAGCTAAGTATAACACGTAGCATAGCTACCCATAACAAGTACTTGTGCATAAGGAAATACGAAAATTCAAATCTACATCGGGTCAGAAATCGATTAGCTATTAAATTGCATGGCTTCATGTCAACAAAATAACCTCTCTTACACCTAAATAACGTCTGTGAAGACTTGAAAAATGTTTTAGTATGAAATAAAAATTGAAAGTTTGAGAAATCCGTAACCTTGTGTTTCCAAAAACATAAAATATCTTAAAATGTAACACATAAATGATAAGAAACACAAAATATCTTAAAATGTAAAATATAAATTATAACCTCTTCTTCAAAATGGAGTTGGCTAATATCTAGATTATTTGCATCTTTTCAGGTATGTTTGGTCCAAATCCCACAACACAATTTGTTGTTGAAAATGAGAATTCCAGTGTTAAAATTGCAATTTTTATTGCAGAAATAGATTCAGGGCCTTTGGGGCACCCAGTGTATGCAATTCCAATAATTGAAGACTACCCTTTGAACAATTTCCAATAATTGAAGACTACCCTTTGAACAATTTCCGCCTGATTTTGGCCAGAAAACTCCCCGGATTTTAGGTGCAAGTGGTGTAGAGTTTAGCTTGCACCCTTCAAAAATATGAAGTTTTTAAAGAATAATTCAAAACAATTGTCAAACAAGCTGTTAAACTTTTTCTTAACTATGGGAAGACTAACTTCCCAAGTATTTCCAACAGCAATCAAACCAGATATACCAATAACTAGTTATAACTAGTTAGTAAACCAGATATACCAGTAACTAGTTAGTGACTGTCTTGAAGCGTACTTGTGTGAGCCTCTATCCCAGGGATAGCCTATCCTTAGATCCTTGTCACAAGGGACTAGTGTACCTAGCATGTTTTTGGATATGTAACCTCCAAAAATAACACATATTGTTGTTGAAAATGAGAATTCCAGTGTTAAAATTGCAATTTTTATTGCAGAAATAGATTCAGGACCTTTGGGGCACCCAGTTTATGCAATTCCAATAATTGAAAACTACCCTTTGAACAATTTCCGCCCAATTTTGGCCAGAAAACTGCCTGGATTTTAGGTGCAAGTGATCTAGAGTTTAGCTTACACCCTTCAAAAATATGAAGTTTTTAAAGAATAATTCAAAACAATTGTCAAACAAGCTGTTAAACTTTTCTTTTTAACTATGGGAAGAGTAACTTCCCAAGTATTTCCAACAGCAAGCAAACCAGATATACCAATAATTAGTTAGTAAACCAGATATACCAGTAACTAGTTAGTGACTGTCTTGAAGCGTACTTGTGTGAGCCTCTATCCCAGGGATAGCCTATCCTTGGATCCTTGTCACCAGGACTAATGATACCTAGCATGTTTTTGGATATGTAACCTCCAAAAATAACACATATTCTTAACTATTAAATCTATTTATATACTAAAACTAAAACAGCTCAAACTTAAAAATCTCAAACATAAAATCCAAAAGACTGCCCTCTAGGGTACTTATGATTCCAAAACATAAAATCAAAGCGAGGCAAATTCAAGAGTTTGCCCTCGATTGTAGGGTACTTGTGAAACCAAAACAGCGATCGGAATTCAAGAGACTGCCCTCGCTCTCGATTTTATTGTAGGGTTCTGATTTCAGGCCCATATGGCCAACAAGGACATGGCACCTGCTCCCAGAAAGAGGGACGAGTAACACCACAATTGAAGGCTGCCATTGTTAGTCATGCGCCGACTCAGGAAATCTGCAGCAATGAGATCCACTAACGCCATATAGATCAGAATTCCCGATGAAACCGCGTCAAATAATCCCTCAACAATCAAAGCCGTCGGGCCGTTTTCATTATAAGTAGATGAGATGCCGATTCCCACTGCTATCCCAAGTGGCGTGGTCAGTGAAAACGCCAACGCCATTAACACTGTGGTTACATTCCTGAATCCCGCCTACATGAACACAAGGACATATATTATGCATTAAATGTTGGGAGATTCCCAACCATTTTAGATCGATGATAATCGATAAGAAAAAAGATGTTTATATTTTACAATTTAGAATGGATTAAGAAAAATCTTCAGAAATATTAAGTAAAGATTTAATATATATTATATTTAATAATTTGTTTAAACTTATGACCTAGTTATTTCTATCTATCAATATTACCTGAACTATGCAACCACCCAGACCCATGCCTTCGAAAAATTGATGAAAGGTAAGAGCTGCAAACAGAGGTTTAATGGTGCATGGAACTTGGGATGCGCCCAGTGCTATCCCTATTATCACAGAATGCGCCACTATACCAGCCTCTAATACCTGAAAATTTTAAAATTCATATAAACAATAAAAGTTAGACTAGTTACACTTTTCCAAAAAATCTACAAAAAGAATTGTGATTTTAAAGAAATATGCAGAACCAACCTGGGAAACAACACGCTGCCGCACTTTAATATTCCCGGTCTCTAATGAATCCTGATCTCCATGGGCATGGGCATTGGCATGGGCATGGGCATGGGCATGAGCATGGACTTGAGCATGAATACGGTTATCAGATTCGGCAAGCCTGGGAGCGTCCTCCAAGGTGGACGTGGTATCGGCTCGCCTACGGTAATAGGCCGAAGCAGTGAAGTCTAGAAGAAGAGTTAAAAGAGCAGCAAGCATGGACACAAATCCTGCAAATGGAAATTTGGCCCATGGATTCTCAGCGAGGCAGCTGCTACTGAGAGAATTGTAAGCATCGGGCAGAACGTGGACGAAGCCAGTGGCCAGTATGACCCCTGCAGCAAAGGCTTTGATCACCAAGAAAGCATCGCTCTCAGGGCCGAGGGTCTTGAATGTTCTTCCAAGAAAAGGGAAGCATACTCCTATGGCGCCTGTCACCAGAATTGTAAACAATGCTCCGATCCTCAGTTTGAGCGCCAGATCCTTGTCTAAACATAATTCAATTCCACTGGAGCACGACATGATATCTATTTCTCTTTCTTTTTAATTTCTTTGTAATAAATTAAAAAACTTCACTGAAGAGCCTATGCAGATAAGGTTCTTAACTGACCAAGCTAAGGATTACCAATAGATTGTAAATTTGATGGTATAAATAGATTAAGGGTAATTTTGATTGTATAAATAGATTATATATAAATTGAAATATACTTAACTTTGACTGGAAACTCTGAATAAAAAAAAAATCCTGAAACTGAAACTGAAACTGTAGTTTCACCAATTTTAATCACATAAATGGTTGTAAAACATATACAGATGCATATGATACACCATGAGTAACTAACCAGAAATTACAGAATTGTGAAATTTAAATTCAAGTTTAATTAAATATTACCATAAACCTTGGACCACTCCGAACAGCCACGAAAAAAAAGAAAAAAGAAACAAGTCATGGCTTATATAAACTCAAAGATACCTTCCGTGGGACCCATCATGAACACGATGTTATATATAATATTATCTTAACAAACCAATGTTAGTGTTGACATTAATAAAATATATGTATTTGTGCACATGAACACATTATGTGAACATAATATCGACATAGATGATAACGTGATTAAATTATATTTAGAATTATAAATGCAAGTTGCAACTACTCATCCTGAGGCGCATGCTGGAAGTTGGAACTGAGCCGCATGAGGGAATCTTATAGAGGCATATACGGATGTCGATATCATACAAGGTACATTGCTTCCTTGTAGCGAATACAATTTTACATGTCAATTTAGTGACATTGTCCACCAAACGAGTCCATATACAACGAGAGCCAATGTCTTTGGACTTTGGTCAATATTCTAGTGCATTCAGTTAAGCTTTTTGCAAAACAAATTTTTTTCCATATTCTTCAAATATCATAGCGAATGCAATGAAGTTTAATTTCTATGTGGAACCTTGATATTCCAATGATAATCAAATTTTGTAAAACCACATACGGTAAGGTAGGTCTTTCACAAATTTAACATTAGAATCTGAAAATGGACATTAATTTTGATATTAACTAAAATTATGACCAAATAAAAAGGTAGGATCCCATATTTTGGAGCAATGAATTGCACCAAGAGGAGTGAGATGCTCTACAACCAAGTATGAGGGAAATCTTGTCATGTAAGATAGACTTATGTCATAAGTAAAAAGTAATTAAAAGTAAAATCATGTTAAGCCATAAAATTAAAAATTAAAACCAAACAAAAAGCTAAGTAAGGGAACACTTCCAAATAGGGCCAGTGTCCAGTATTCCACCCACTACACTTGCCCTAATATGTGTCCCACACCAAAATTTTCCTGTCTTGAAATATGGACACTTTTCAACAAGTGTCATACATGTGATAGGAACATGTCTTGATTTCTAGACATGTGTCTTGTCAAAAATGATATAGAGGAGGAGAAGGAGGATATAGGAAAGAGCTACGACAATAATGCTAATGTATACATGGAGGAGGAGGAGGACGATTGAGAGTGGCTAGTACCATTGATGAGCATGAGCTATGATATTCTTCCAGTGTCTATTTAGTATTTTCATTTTGTGTCTAGTAGTATTGTAGATACTAGACTTAGTACTAACTAGTATCTACTCTATTTTGTATTTGCCTTGGCATTGATATTTATGTAATACATTTTAATTTTTGTGGTTTAATAAAAAATATCAAATATGCAATTTATGGTTCAAATTTCATGATTCATTGATAATTTTATTATTGAAATTCATCATTGTCAAATTTCAATGAATGATATTATGATTGATGTACATTGTATATACTTATAGTTTTTTAAAAATGTAGATCTTAATGTATTTTTTTTAATATATATAAAACTTGTCTTATTTTCAGGGTCGTCTTGTCTCATGTGGAATATTCGTATTTTTGTGGCATATGTGTCCCATGTCCTAGTGTCATGTGACCCAGATAAAAAGTAATGAAAAAACAATTAAATCGATATCTATCAAGCACCAAGAAAAATAAGTGAGTATTTGTAAACCTATCTTGAACCAAGTTAATTTACACTCTTATGTGTATGAAAACAAAGTGTTTTGAGATTAAAATTGAATAGACATGAATCAAAACCAGACATAAGGCTTCTCTACTATTGAGCAACATGCCTAGTGGGTATCTTACTAGTTCTAAATTAGGTGTAAATTGATGTCAAATAATGTTTTGGTTCATGTCTCTTAGTTATTGTCAAACATTGGGTAAGCTGGGAAAAACTCAACTAGCTAGCTTCTTTACTTGGACAATAAAGTCACTAGCAAGTTGCTCTACATAGATGATAGTTGCTACTGCTAATTTAACTTTATAAAAAAAATAAGTAAAATCGAGAATAGAAAAACAAGTAAATAAGCAATAGAAAAATATTTAAAACAAGCAATAATTAGTAATCTACATATATTCTTCTCCTTTATACGGGTAATATGTATATATTAGATTCTCTTTTATATCAACATTTAGTTTTTTTAATGGGGAGGTGAAGGTGGTGGAGAAGGGGAAGTTTATTTATTTAATTTTTATTTATTTTAATTTTTAAATTTGTTTTCAAAATCTAAAATTTGTTTGTTTTTTAATATTTAAAAAAAATGTAATTTTTATTGATTTTTTAAAAAAAAATTTATGGTTTTTTTTAATTCTCAAATTTTAAAAAATTTATTATTTAGTATTTTTTGGGTTTTTTTATTTGTAGTTTTTTTTAAAACTGTTTAAATATTTGTGTATATTTTATTTTATTTTTATATGTTTTTTTTTTCAAATTTATTTTTAAAAAATGATTTTTTAAATTTTTATTTATGTTTTTTTTATTCAAATCTATCTATTGAGAAATATGTATTTTTGTGATTAAAATTGGGCAGTTTCACCCAATAGAAAAAAGGAGTGCCACCACTTCTCAATTTGGAGTTGGTTTAGGGTTTTCATTGCACTATCATTGGTTAGCATTTTTAAAAAGTTAGAATTTTAGCCGTGTTTTCTTATTACAATAAAACTTTATGATATTCCATAAGAGAGAATTTGGAATTTCTTCGTGTAAAGAGAGAATTTGTTCTCTTGTTACAATAAAACTTATTGATATTCCATAAGATTAAAGCTATAGGAAAATGAAACCTAAATCAAACCTAGTATTTGCAAACCTATCTTGAACCAAGTCAATTTACACTCCTATGTGTATGAAAACAAAGTATCTTGAGATTAAAATTGAATAGAAATGAATCAAAACCAAGGCTTTAGGTTTCTCTACTATTGAGCAACATGCCTAGTGGTTATCTTACTAGTTCTAAATCAGGTGTAGGTTGATGTCAAACAATATTTTGGCTCACGTCTCCTAGCTAATGCCAAACTATTGAATATTGGGTAGGCTGGGAAAAACTCAACTAGCGAGCTTCTCTACTTGGATAATAAAGTCAGTGGAAACTTTCTCTACTTGGATGATAGCTGCTACTACTAATCTAACTTTACAAGGAAAATAAGTAAAACCGAGAGTAGGGAAAGAAGTAAACGACCAATAGGGAAATAAGTAAAACAAGAAATAACTAGCAATATATATATATATATTCTTCTATTTTATACTAGTAATATGTATATACTAGATTCTCTTTTATATCAAAATTTCTAACATCCACTCAAAACCATATCACAACTACTTTCTATTTGAGGTACCACGATTTACACTCTTTTAAAATAGAGTTTACAAACTCAGTAGCTTAACAAGTTCCAAATGAAAAATATTTAGTAGCTTAGTTCTACAGGATGTAATACTTCAATAGGGATAACTAAATAAATCACTGAAACTAGTTCGCCTCCCAATAATGGAAGATCCCTTCTCATTTAACCAGATTGTAACATGGCCAATATACAAATACCCTATCTCCTTCGCTTGGGAATGACAATACTCTAGAAAATCGTCGCTACAATGCAATCTTACTTTCATAAGGAAGAACATAAATGTTAAGCAAATACACAAGAGAATCATCTTCTGCACTAATCTCTTTTGATGATGAAAAGATTATCTACAATTAACACATTATACAATTGGATGAGAACTCTTGTCATAAAAACTCATATTTTTGCATCAAAACTTTAAAAACAACCTATGAATTAAAAAATAGTGCTAAAATTAAGATGTTTTGAAAACCCCAACTCGTGTTGGTGCAATCAAAACTCTAAATCTACCATTGAATCTAAAAGTGGTGCTAGGAGTAGAACCTTTTTTTTCTCAGGGATGAAATTGTGACTCTTTAGAAATCTCGGCAAGTTATCAATGCATTGAAAACTCAGCATAAAAAAGTAGCGATGCCCCTTTTTTTCATAGGATACCAACTACCCAATTTTAATTATAAAAGTATATTTTTCTCAAAAAATAAAAATAAAAACAGGTGAAACTGAAAAAATGTAAAAAAATAAGAAAAGAAAAATACATTTAAAAATTAAAAAGTTCAAAGTTTTTTTTAAATAAATTTGAATTAGAAAAACAATATATGGAAAAAAATAAAAATAAAAGGAGAAATTAAAAAAAAAATATTAAAAAAAATACCAATTTTAAAATAAAAATAAAAAATACCATGTTTGAAAATATAAAAAAAAATAAATACCAATTTTAAAATAAAAATAAGAAGTACCATATTTTAAAATATATAAATTTAAAAGAAAAAAAAATCAAATAAAAAAGTAAAAACTAAAATTGAGTAAAAAAAACAAATTAAAAACTTTAATGGAAAAAATAAACACATTTAAAAAAGTTTAAAAATAAAATAAAATAATCACTAAAAAAATACAACTTAAAAGACATAAAAAAACAAATTTTAAAAGTTTAAAGAAAAAAAAATAGATTTGAAAATAAAAGTAAAAAATAACCCCAAACCCCTATAGGCTCCCCTTCCCCCTCTTGCCCTCCATCACCACCCCCCATTCCCTCTCCACTTCCCTCCTAACCCTTACATCCCCTCTCCTCCTCATCCCACTTCCCCCACTCTCCCTGACCTATGCCCCTCTCCCCAACCCTCCACGCCCCCCACTCTTACCTATGGCCCCTCCCCTCCCACATGCCTCCCTACCCCCAACTTTATGCCCTCTCTCCCACCTCTCAACCCTCCCCTTCCATCTCCCCTCCACTCTGCCACCCACGTATAGAGTGGGAGAGGTGGGAGAGGGGGAAGAGAGAAGGTGGCAGGCAGGGCGCATGGGAGGTGGAATGAAGGGGAGATGAGAGGGGAGGGGGCAAAGAGGAAAGGGGGAGCATGGAGGGTGGAGCAGAGGTGGAGGTAGATGGAAGAGTGGGGTATATGAGATGCGAAGGAGAGGGAATGGGAGGGTGGTAAGGGTAGTGGAGAGGGGACGGGAGGTGGCAAGGGAGGGGAAGAGGAGAAGAGGGGAGGTGAGAGTGGTGGAGAAGGGGAAGGGGGAGTCCAGGATTAGTTTTTTTTTCTAATTTTAATTTTTTAATTTGTTTTTTTAAATTTAAATTTTTTTTAATGTTTTTTTAATATTTAAAAGAAATTATGAAATTTTTATTGATTTTTTAAAATTTGTTTTATGTTTTTTTTTTTCACTTTTTATTTGTTGTTTTCTTTTATTTGTTTTATTTTTTTTAATTTGGTATTTTCTTTTGGTTCCTTTTAAAACAAATTGTAGTTTAAAAAAAAATGTTTATATATTTGTTTATTTCTTGTTTATCTCTTATTTTATTTTTAATTTTTTTATATGTTTATTTTTTTAATTTTATATTTTTTTAAATTTTTTTATTCAAATCCATCTAGAGAAAAATGTATTTTTGTAATTAAAATTGGTAATTACAACAAGATAGAAAAAAGGGGTGCTACCACTTCTCAATTTGGAGTTGGTTTAGGGTTTTCATTACACTCTCTCACCGATTAACACTTTTAAAAAGTTGGAATTTTAGCCACGAAAATCAAGGTGGAATTTTAGCCCCCCAAAAAAGGGGTTCTACATGTAGCAGCGCTTTTTGATTTGGGGGTATATTTAGGGTTTTGATTGTACTCACATTGAATGAGATTTCCAAAATGTTAAAATTTTACCCCTAAAAAAACAGTGCTACTGATAGCACCATTTTTCGATTTGGAGTAAAAATAGCCACTAAATGCAACCTATTAAAAATGGGAAGTCTCAATATTTCTCATCAAATTGTATAATATGTTTTATCATGGCTGCATTCAATTCTCCTTACCTACATAGAGATGATCATGTTTTTCCATCTTGCAAAGTTGGGTGAGAAAGGGACCATAGATGCAGGGGTTGTCCTCTAGGCCTAGTACATATGCTTGATGGGGATGGACAAACCAGCTTCCATGACATGAAAAATATCTATTATGCATATTATGCCTCACCATGTTCTTTATTAAATAATTACTCGTTGATTTCTCTAACAACTTCAAAGTCTATAAATCCAAAGTTGTTATATTACTCAACTCAAGAAATCAAGACAAGAATGAATTGCAAACATGAATTCAATATTTTTGGATAATAATATTTCATTATCTATGAATGCACACCTTTTGGTTGAGGAATTTAATGCGATTGGTTTGAGTAGTATCGACCCTACGAAACCTTAGAACTATATTACACTCGTACTCCACCATGCATTGAGAATTCACTTTCCAAACAACATTTACAATAATATAAGGCACCATCCTCACAATCTAATAAGAGTTGCTACTATGGTTAATCACTTAATATGTGACTACTACGTCTTCCTATTTCAGGATACAAAGATATTGTTACTTAAACAATCACTTGTAAAATTCCACAAAATTGATTTCCTAAAAGAGTTGAAGGTCATATGCTCTCTTGATAATCAGTATGACCATAATTGATGAATCTCTAGAGAAGTCGTTGTTGACATTGGTTTGCTTCATGACAACTAGGTATATGAGATAAATATTGCTTGAAGGGTATTTTGAAGATTTACTAGACTCCAATGTAATATTTGTGTCACCATTCTTTGCTTTCATAATTTTTCTTGCGTCTTTTGGAGAATAGAGCACCCACTTGGTATCGTCTTTCCACCAAACACCCTTCTCAGTTGGATCAATAATTTCACACATCTTTCTTCCTAGCTCAACAACAAAGAAGGAATATATTATTATGTGCACAACAAATTTGATGGAAGTAAAACCAAAATTTTGCAACAGGGCCTGCCTTGTATGTCTTTATACATATTTAATATTTTGAAATGGAGCGTAGAATGGGATAAACCACATACATACCCTCATTTTGGAAAAAAATCCAGTGGAAAATCATAATTTTCTTCAAATTTCTACTTGAATAATAGTTTTGCACACAGTTCCATCATGCACCCAAGCTTGTGCCTAACATAGGCCATGAAGAATCTCAATGAAAATTATATTATTTGAAAGAAAGTTATTACATATAAAAGAAATCAAAATCATTATCTATAGTTAGATAATGAGATTATTAACTAGAATTCACTAACTAATAACTGGAAAATTATTTGACATGAAATCCTGAAGGATTATTCAATATTCCCCCCTTAATCCCAAGGGACATCTCACATGCCAAGCTACATTCTAAATTTTTCAAAATTTTCACAACCCAATGCTTTAGTAAAGATATCTGCAATTTTCTATGAAGTAGAACAATGTGTCAGATGAATGGTTTTGGCCTCAACATGATGTCAAATCAAGTGATATTTGGTGTTGATATGTTTGGTTCAACCATGGGATTTTGGGTTCTTGGCCAATTGAATTGCAAAAGAGTTGTCAACAAAGAGAGACATTGAATTCATTTGTTTCTCCTACAATTTTTGAAGTATTTACGAAGCCAAATGATTTCTTTTGTGGCTTGAGTTGCTGCAACATATTTGGATTCAGTTATAGAATCATAGGAACATATTTCTTTCATGATCTCCAAGTGATAGTTGTTGATATAAGGTTCATCAGATAACCTGAAGTAGACACCCCATGCTCTTTATCTTCGTCAAAATCAGAATCTGCATAACCATAGAGATGGAAGTCTAAAAGTTTGGAATATTTGATGCCATATAATTGGATGCCTTTTAAATATATGAGCACTCGTTTTGATGCATTCCAATGACCTTCACAAGGATTATGCATAAACCTGGAAATTATTCCTACAACAAACGTTATGTTAGGTCGAGTAGTAGTAAGATAAATTAAGCTTCCAACAACCTACATGTACCTTCTTGGATCTTCAAATGTGCTACCTTCATCTAAAGTAATCGTTAGATTCTATTCCATTGGTGTGGGAACTTAATTACAATCCTGCATACCATATTTTCTCAATAACTCTCCAACGTATTTTTCTTAGAAATAAAAACGTCCTTTGGTTTTTGATCTACTTCAATTCCTTAATAATAATTTAATAATCCCAAATCTATCATATCAAAAACCTTTTCCAACTCTCTTTTAATAAAGGCTATATAATCATCATTATTTCTTGTGATAAGTAAATAATCCACATAGGCAACTAGATATACAACCGATATTCAAATTTTATTGACAAATAAAGTTGCATAATCTAGATTGAAATGCTTATAATTCAATTTGAGAAGATGTTCAATTAACTTTCCATACCATTCTTAGCGTGCTTTCTTCAGGCCATACAAAGATTTTACCAATTTGCATACCTTTTGTTCTTGACCTTTGATAGAAAAACCTTCAGGCTGAGTCATACAAACATCTTCTTTTAAGTCTCCATTCAAGAAGGAAGTTTTTACATCCATATGATGTACTTTCCATCCTTGTTGTGTTCCTAAAGAAAATAGAGTTCGAATAGTGGCCCATTTTTATGTAGGAGCAAATGTTTATGTGTAATCAACACCTTCTTTCTGTGCATATCCTTTTGCTACAAGTATCACTTTTTGTTTGTCAAGTGATCCATATACTTTATACTTGTTATTATATATACACTTGCATCCATTAGGTTTGGTTCCAATTGGAGGGTCCACCAACCTCCATGTTCCATTTTTTATTAGAGCATCATACTCTCTTTGCATTGCAGTTCTTCATACATCACTAGTTACTGCGTCTTGAAAAGAAGAAGGTTCATCAAAAGCATAAAAGTTTAATTCACAATCTAATGTGACAAAATCACCATACCTTTTTGGGAATGTCTTAGTTTGTGTCGATCTATGAATTGGTTGCTGTGGTGTTTTCTCTGTTTCTTCTTCAAGAGAAGTTTCTTCATTATCTATGATATTTAACTTATCCATTCCATTAACAATATCATCAACTTTTTGACCCTCTGTTTCATCAACTTATGCATTATAAGAACTTGTTATTATGGAAGGAAATTCCAAACTTTGACTTAGAACGGGATTCCCCCCTTCAATATTTGGAAGTTCATTATCCTTTTCATGATATAAACTTTTTAGAATGAAAGATATCAAGCTCAGCAAGTTGTTTATCAATAGTGAGTACATCTTTTTCAAATTAAAGAAATATAACATGTCTAGAAAGAATAAACTTGTTGTTCTCTTCATCATTCAATCTATAAGCTTTGGAAGTATTAGAATATCCCAAAAAAATTCAGTTTTGACTTCTTGCTCCCAATTTATTTCATTGTTGTTAAAGAATCAAAGCATAACATGTGGAACCAAAAATTCTAAAATGATTGACAGTTGGAAGATGGGCATGCCACACTTCATAAGGTGTTTTGTTTTGTAGTGCAATAGAAGGGCACCTATTCTTAATGTAGACAACACAAATAACCGCTTCTCCCCAAAACATTAACTTAACATTCTTAAAAAACATCATGGATCTTACCATATTCAACAATGTCCTATTCACACATTCTGCCACACCATTTTATTGTGGATTATAAGGAACGATGGTTTGATGTTTAATACCATTCTCCTGCAAATATTTTGCAAAATCATGAGACCTATATTCACCACCATTATCATTTATAAGGGTTCCAATATTGAGCTGAATTTCATTTTTAATCCACAAATGAAATTTTTTGAATGCATTAAAAGCTTGAGATTCTTCTTTTAATAAATAAATCCAGCACATCCTTGTAAAGTCATCAATAAAAGTCATTAAATATTTGTCACCATTTTTTGATGGAACGGGAATGGGCCCACATAAATCTAAGTGAATAAGGCCTAGCTTTCTAGAAGCTCAGAACATAGAATCATGAAAAGGTTTTTTACTGTGCTTGCCTAAAATACAAGCATCGCATTGGGAAATATGTCTTGGAATAGTGGGAAGCCCTTGAAATCCTTTATGTTTCATAATTATGAGACTATCATAATTAATATGAGGGTGAAATCGTGAATCGGGGTGTCTATTCCGTTCGAATAATTTTTTTGAATTCATATTCCATAATATTTCAGCCAAAAACATAGAACTAACTTTCGACCGAAAAAATAGTTCAGCCGAAATTTACTTTTAATGGATACCGTTAACTTTAAAGTTAGAAAGAACTAACTTTCTAATTTTAAAATTAATGGTATCCATTAAAAGTAACTTTTGGTCGAAATATTTGTTCGACCAAAAACCTATAAATTTTTAGAAATGGAATTCCATTTCATTTTTTACTCTTCTCCCAATTTTGGATAGACTGGATCATATCAAATACTTACAATCTCTCTTCACAAATAATACCATTAGTTGCATAATTCAATCTACTTTCTATAGATGTTATTTTTTTTAATTTAGTGTGATCCACTAATTTTATTTATTATATTTCTTAGAAGGTGTGTGGATTGCTTCAAAATTTAATATAATTCATTGAAATAAAAAATCAATAACTTCTTAAAGACATGATAAAAAAATTTGGAAAAATCATGGTGCCCAACATTGATGTGTTGTCTTCAAAAGGGTACTTTTAGGTTTTTTTCTGAATTGGAAATTAGGGAAGATGTTGTGCCAAACTAAACATGTCAGTTTTATGGTAGTTTTTCAGATTGGTCCACTTCAAAAAATTCTAATAATTATTGCATGCGGTTGTTGGATACAAACTTATAGACAACCTTTAGTACAATCTGTCTAGATCATCATAACATATTTTTTTTAATGAACAATAGTTGAATAATGAATAAACTGGTGTCAAACAACATGACTATTTATCATAATTTCATTAATTAATAACATACTATCAAACAATTTCAAAAATGACATATCAAATGCCAATAAAAAATATCTAAAAAGTAACCAATAGAAATCTAACACAATTCCCTACAACTTTTGGTTTTATTACAAAATGAAATTCTAAATACAAACCTAATTTTTCTTTGTTCGAAGTTGACAAACTTGGAAAAACAACACTCCTTTTCTCATAACCGCCCCCAAAAATAGACACCTAGATTCATGATTTCACCCATGACCAGATATAGCACGCCATAACAATCTGGAAGACAAATTACCATTATTCTAAGCCAAATTTGTAGAATTTTGTGAATTGGATGAGGTACCATTCAACTTTAAAATTTTTTCATCTTCCACTCTAGTCATTACAATTACATTCTCATAAGCTCTTACAATCTCAATGATACCATCAAACATATGTATTGAGTGACCTTGTTTTCTAATATGCACAAGGGGCATTGAATTTCTCTTCAAATGTGGAACATTAAGAACATCATAAAGTATGTAATCAACAAGTCTTGGTAATTTAAGTTTAACAAATCAAATTCCTGAAGGTTTTAATTGAGGCTTATCTTCCAAATGTATTGCCTCATCAATTTGATCATTAAATGTCTCAAAGAAGTCTTTTCTAAATGTCATATTGCATGTGGATACAATATCTAACAACCAAATGTCATTCCAAGAAAATGAAGTACTAAAATCTTCTTCAATTCCAATATTACGATGTGCAATAACATAATGTGCAGATTCAGGAGGGTTACATTTATCATTTCCTTTATCTCGTATTTTCTCTTTCTTGTTAACAATTTTCTCCTAAGAAGTTATATAATAATTGGAAGTATGACCAGTTTTACACATCTATAACATTGTTTCTCTCCTTGATTATAAATCCCCCCCCTTCCTCTGGAGTGTCCTCCACCTTAACCTTTGCTTCTATTTTCATCATTTGCAAATCTTTCTTTTGATTTGTGTCCTTTCTGTGAAAGACACAAATTTCTTCATTGGGATTAGACTCCTTCTTCCCAAATGCTTTTTCTCTCTCTCTACAATTTTATCAAAACGTTTTTCAATGTTCATAGATTTCATCTAGCCACTAGCTTGAAGTGATTATAAATAGTGAGTATAGGAAGGGTAGAGAGCCTTAATAAATGCAGTAAGTTGAATGCCAAATTTTACACCAGTTGTATCAATATCATGGAAAATAGATCTAATTTCATAAACAATTTTGATTGGATCATTATCTTTTAATTCCAAGTTAAATAAATTCATTAACAATTGTATGATTTCAAGATCGGAATGTGAATCATACAAATATTTTAGTTTCTTTAATGCTTCCCAAGAAATTTTGATAGAAACTAAATGTATACTTACTTCTTCATTTAAAAAGGCAATGATCAAGGCATAATCCTTCTTGTCCTTGCTTTTCCATAATGCTAGATTTTTGGTATTAGTAGTTGGTACTAGTGCACCTTTATCCACTTCATCTATTGCATCTCCATATTTCTTGTCTTCCAAATTCTCATTTTCACAAATTCCATCCCACATGTCATTAAAAATAAGGATATTTTTATCTTTACGAAACCATTCATGGTAATTTTATATACTAGACAGAATTACTCCAACAATTGAAATTAAAAAAATCATTGAAATTTAATGTGGACAAATTATTTTGCTCTCTGAGAATGTTCTTTAAAATATTTTTATCTTCTAAAAATATTTCCGCAAAGGTTTAATACTTCAATTTAAAAAACCTTGCACCCAAATATAAATGGCGTCTTAAAAACTTTTATTTTCTAAAAAGAACTCCCCAAAGATTTGATAACTAATTTAAATAAACCAAATCTTGCATGCAAATATAAATGGTTTCTCTCTTCCTTTTTTTAAATAAGTAAATAATTCTTCTAAACAATTACCAAATTTTTTTATGTGCAGTCTCCCCTTTATGTGTAGTCTTTCTTCCACAATCTTTACTAAGCAGCTCGTCTTTCTTGGTGGCAGCTCCTTTGCGGGCTCCTCATTCAAGGGATCCTTCTCTCTCACGAATGATTTGCTTCCTTGCTTTGATGACACCAACATAGGACATGATGATTGTATTATTTGAAAAAAAGGTATTACATAGAAAGGAAATCAAAACCATTACCTACAGTTAGATAATGATATTATTAAGGAGAATTTACCAAGTAATAACTGAAAAAATATTTACAATGAAATCCTAATTTTTTCTTTCCAAATTATAACTACTCGGTCACTCACAAAAGGGGCATTTCACATATTTTTATCAAGTTCCTTGAAAATAACAAAGTGACACTTCTCCTACTAATTTCATACTATTTTCCGAACTTTAATATATTGATACACCACATTTCATTGAACAATTTTTCTTTTGCATCATTTATTACTTTCCAAAGATGACCATTAAATTTCTCAGTATATCTGCGAGTGATTATAAGTGATTGGAATAATTATTGGATTAACAATTTAATTAGCAACCACTTCTAATCGAACTGTTGGAGGTCCCCGTTCAAGCAATGATTAGTATGTCATTTGATTAGTGTATCCACTCTATTTCAAATTTAAATACACAAAATGTAGAGAGATCATGAGCATGAATGAAGCTGGTGTGCTCTGCAGCCACTCATGGATGAGGCATGGTCTTAAGCCATGCCTTGCACCTAGGTTGTGTCAAATATGTTGAGCCAGTTCTTCTCTTTGAAGAAGAGATTTCGTATATCCATGCATAGAAATACAACCATTATATGAACTTTTAAATATTTGTTGCATCATCTATAACTTCTTTAACATTCTCTTAAACAAATTCAGCAAAGAGCGAGATCTAATTCTCTAGCTTCATAATTAACTTAAAATATCAGAATCAAGAGGCCCTCTACCTTTTCCACCTATCTAGGTTTTCGGTTTTCCCTGCTATCGAGGCCCTCTACCTTCTCTGCCAATCTAGTTTTTCGGTTCTCCCTGTTATCCTACCTCTTCTACAAATCACTAGGCTGAAATCACTCTCAATGGCCCCATGTGCATATTCCCAACTCCTCTGACATAAAATCATGGTGTTTCCTGGTGACTAAACTGCATGAAAGCTTTACATCCCTATCTGCTCGATTTAATGTAACAATATTTTGTATTGAAAATGTGCATTTCAATAGACGCTTCCAGAGAACCTTCTCCCTAGGACAATTATTTGAATTAAACTAGCATTTATAGCCTCACGATTCCCAACCCTTTTCAAATAATCTCGCTTCTCTTATTGCTTCATCATGAAAATCAGAACCTGCACCATCTTCGTCTGACAAATTTGATCTATATCATCTTCATCCATGGACGCTTCCGACCCTCTTTATTCTCCAGGTTATGTCCATCTCATTTTGATTTTTATATTTGTACAACTTCATCTCCAAGAGTTTATGCCAACTTCTATAGTGATATCGATATCAATGTAACATGGAGACATAACAACGCAGGACATTCAACAATGGGGAGGAATTGCAGCTTTTCCTCACCAATTCCTCTAGTTTATGTTTAATGATAGGATACTTATTGATGTATAACTGTATAGCTTATGTTTCTGCAATATATTGTGAACTATAGAATAAGATCTTTATATTTCAATTGAGAAGTAGCTTAAATTAGGTTCATGATGCTTGATTTAATTAGGTTCAACATTTCAATCGAATGAGTTTATGTTTGGAAGTATCGATATGTGCATGAAGCTAGTGTTGGAAAAGTACACCCGCACGGTTACCACATACTATGTGAGATTTATGTTTCTAATGTTTCATTTCATGATATAGGAACAAATAAAATTCCTAGGGTATATCGACAATATGACTTTATTTTGTTCCATGAGTGAGTATTGAAATACACACATGTTGCAGTTATCTTTTGTAGCCTGGGACGGGCATGATGAAATTGATATGGAGTTCCTAGGAAATGATTCTAGTGAGCCCCACATTGTGCACACAAACATTTATATCAATGCCTCTGCCAATAGAGAGCATCAATTATATTTATGGTTAGATCCAAAAGCAAACTTCCACAATTACTCAATTATCTGGAACCCACAACAAATTGTGTAAACATATCTATCTCTATTTCTTCATTGCCTGGTTTGTATGTTTTATCCATTTAGACTTTTAATCCATATTCAATCTCTTTGCATACTATTGTGACAACTAATATGTGTATTTATTTGTGAACTATATTTCAGGATTTTTTTATGGGTTTCCCATTAGAGTATTTGAAAACAATGAAGACATACGCTTTCCATAACCAAATCAACAGAGAATGAATGTACTTGAGATTATGGAATGAAGACCAGTGGGAAACTCAAGGGGGAAGGTGAAAATAGAATGTTCGTACTCATCATTTGTGGCTTCCTACATCAAATTAAAAATATACGCTTGTGAATGGAGATAAAACCACAACATCTCCCAATGTTGGGCCAATAACTAGTGGAATAGAGATTGAACGAGAACAATTACAGTGGGTTTGTAGTTATCTGATATTCGATTATTGCAAAGACACCTCCATATTCAATCATCAACTTCCAGGTGAATGCTCTTTTCCATCAGCATGAAATATATTTTTCGGGCCATACCACTAATATTAGTACGTTGTCGTTTTAGTCTTATTCTATCCCAGTATAAAAACTAGCGAGTTCAAATAATGATCCAACCTTTAGAGGGATGAAAAATAGTTCATTTTACCTCTTTTTCAAGTAGATATCTCAACATTATGTCACTACACATTCAATATTATGGTAAAAAATCGAAACACTAAAAAGAAATGACCTCATTTTGAAGTATATAACTCAACATTTAATAGCACCATAACACCTGTTTTTTTTCACATAACACCCTATAAATTTTAGCTTATAAACTTATTATGATTTTTTTTGGCTTTTTTTTTCACATAATATGGTAGAAATTTTAGATTAATTTTTGAAAAAGCATATAATAGTTGTTAAATTTGCATAATCTTGGTGGTTTTTGACTATTTGTCCATGCTGAATCTATATATACATTAAAAAAATAATTAAAACACTTTCGAATTAAGATAATGATTTTTTTTGAAATTATTTATGTTAATATTTTAATCATATGAATCAATTATTTTTTTTTTATATTATTATTTTTAATTATATGAGGAAAAATGATTGAGACACTTTAAAATTGAGATAATAACTTATTTATTTATATTAATTTTTTTAATCATGTGATTTTGATTTATTTTATGTTAATATTTTTAATCTTATAATTTAAACTTCCATTCCACAATGTACTATATAAATAACGATATTTTAATTCAAGTCACCTTATGGCCATGTTATTTATTATAAAATTTAAAAACAATAACATCGATCTCTAAGTTACATATTTGAAAACTATTATATTTTTAATAGTTATATAAGTGAATCTAAATAAGTGTAAAACGAAATTGCTTATTATGATTAGAAACTAAATAGGTGTAAAATAAAAATATTAATTATGATTAAGAATTAAATTAATAAAAAGAAATGATAATTTTATTAAATATAAGAAAGATTTAGTTAATATTCATTACAACTCATTATCTTAATAGCACTAAAAATAAAGAAGAGATTATTAATTATAAATAGGTTGGAGAGTAACAAATAATAATTATTTAATTTTTGTTTTGTATATTTATAAAATTTAGAGCAATATAGAAGAATCATCATAAGTGAAACTAAATAGGTATAAAATAGAAAAGTTAATAATAATTATGAGCTAAATTAACAAAAACAAGTACAATAGCTGCAAAGCAGCTAGTCCCTGCCTTAGTATTATATATTTTTTGTTTTATTGTTTAAGTAATTAACATCAACATTTGATTATGGCTGTGTTAATGATTATATGTAATCACTACTTTATTTATATAATTTTAATTGTTTATTTTGTGATGTTAAATAGTTAATAGATAACGTGAAATGGTTATGATGGACAACCATTATTTTTTGATAGACAATGTACTTATTTCACGATTATTTTGTGTCATGATCATTTTAGTTCATATTTTTGTAATAAAGTTAATTGATTGGATCACAATATGTTAAGTAAATCCACTCATTCTTATAACCAAAAAAAACTAATAAACAAAATAAATACTTTAGATAAATAATCTTTTCATAATTTGCAACATTTTAAAAGAATAGATCTTGAAAACATGTAAGGTTGACTTCATTTATTTAATTTTAAATGTCCTTTTTTAATTATTCAATTTTATATTGCATTGTTAATATCATTATTATAAATTAAAAAAATTAAATCTTCAAAAATTATTCATATATATAACATAAAAAAATTATTACTAACCAATATTTTTTTTTAATTAAAATAATATATTTAGTAAAACAATTCATTAATTTATGTAATGTTAACTTAATTCTTTAATTAAAATAATATATTGAGTAAAACATGTAAAGTTAATTTCATTATGTAATGTTCATTTCTTTTTTAAATTGCTTAATTTTATATTGTCTTATAAACTTTTTTATTATAAATTGTTTAAATGATATTTTAACAAAAAAATGTTTTGAATTCTTTAAAATCGCAATTTGTTGAGTAAACCTATTTATTTTTGTTAGTAAAAAAATTAATAAAAGTAAAAACATAGTATCATCTATTTACCATCTATTATATACTTGTGAACAAAACTATAAAAACAAATAAGTAAACATTTAAAACAATTACCATGGATTAAAAAATATGAATCCAAAAAAATAATTAATACTTAAATCAAGTTTTTTTAAAATATAAAATATTAAACATAAAATATGAATCCAAAAATATAATTAATGTTGAGTTTTTAAAGGCTAACTAAAAGATGAATCCCTTTAATTTCATCTATTTTTTTGTTTTTATTTTTATTTTTTAATAAAAAATCATTGCTTCTTTAGGTATAATGAAAAAATGTTTATATTAAAAGTCTTTAGTAATTAAAAAAATTAATAAACAAGAAACCAATTTTAATATTAAAACATTATAAAAAATGTAAACTACATTTAATTTTAATATTATAACTTTATAAAAGTCAAAATGTATATTTTTAAATTTTATGTGTAAATAGTAAATAAAAAAATTAAAACATGAAACTTTTAAATGAATATTAAATCTAAAATAATCAAATCAAATCAAACCTTGAGGAATTTCTAGGGAATTGACAGTGTAAGTAGGGTGTCATAAATGAGCAATCTAAAACTAATAAAAGTTGCTTTGGTATTTGTAAAATAATTAATGTGTACCATTTTTTTAACTATGTGGCAATTTTAGATTATTTTCAAATAAAATAATTTAAAAATATATATTTTTTAAACTAATTGTCACATCCAACCATGGTTATTCAGTCAAATCAAAGCTTGCAACCAATTATAAAAATAGTAATTTCTAATTTCAAAAACTAAAAAACATATTTTATTATTTAAAAAAAATAAAAATAATAATTGAATTTAACAAAACATTATAAAGTAACTATAAAATTGTTAAAATTTAATGGAAAGTCAACATAGTTTTGACAATTGATCCATTGCTATACGAGAATGTAATTGCCAAGTTTAAAAGCAATGAGGGGTGGTCGAAAGATATTAAGTGTAATATCGGAGTTAAGCAAGGTTGCCCCCTCTCCCCTACCCTTTTTGGCATTTACATTGATAAGTTAGAGGGTTGTTTAGAAGAAGCAGGTTGTGCTGGTACGATCTTAGCTGGAATAGTCATCATCCTTCTTCTTTATGCTGATGATATTGTCCTTCTGGCAAGGTGTTCTTCTGATCTTGATAAGCAGCTTCGACTCCTCAAAGATTTCTGCTCTAACATGGGTATGACTATTAACAATNAAACACCATGGGTAGAAAGGATCTACCACCTTTGTGAGAGTAAGAACATTGAAGATGAAAATCACTTCCTCTTAGAGTGCCCTGCGTACACCCACATTAGATTCCAGTTCCATAATCTTTGTTGCAATACCGACATTCCTAGCCTNATGATTATCAAATCCAAGAATGATACTTACGCTAATTTTATGTATGACAATAGCAACTTGGAGGAAGTGTCTTCTTACAAGTACCTAGGAATTGATATTAA
>LPNX010488439.1:410825-452417 GCA_001517045.1 Pseudotsuga menziesii | reverse complement strand
GTTATCTTGTATGGGTGTGAGGTTTGGGGTTGCAACATCTCTAGAGAATCCTGGAGAAAGATCGAGCAAATCCAGAAGCATTTTATAACTTATAACCTCAAAATTAAAAACAATACACCCTATCCTGTTCTCCTTATAGAAGTAGGTCTTCCCCCCATCGAGAGCCTAGCTATGACTAGACTCCTGTTATACAAGAACAAAATCAATAACATGGGAGACCATAGACTCCCTAAGCTAGCTTTAAACTCTAGCCAAAACCACTTAAGGCTCAAGCATGGTTGGTATAAAGATACCAGGTCTTGGTTAAATCACTGGGAGATCGATGAAAATGTTGCTTTGCAGAATATTAATAACATTAAAAATATTATTTCTTCTAAGTTTAAAGAAAAATTGTGGTGTGAGAAAGATTTAGAGGCTAAAAGAAAATTAAGATATTATAAGGAGGTCATCAACCCTACTCTAGAAGATCAAAAGTATCCCTCTGTTTTAATCAGTACTAAGAAAAAAATTAACATAGCTAAGATAAGAACGAACTCGCATGAGCTCCATAGTGAAACTGGCCGTTGGACAGTCCCTAAAACACCATGGGTAGAAAAGATCTACCACCTTTGTGAGAGTAAGAACATTGAAGATGAAAATCACTTCCTCTTAGAGGGCCCTGCGTACACCCACATTAGATTCCAGTTCCATAATCTTTGTTGCAATACCGACATTCCTAGCCTTTTAGCCTGTCAAAATTATAGTAAGCTCGGGACTCTTCTTTCCAAGCTCTTTGAGCATAGAAATATAACTTTAAAGCAAACTAATTAATTCTCTTCTTTAGGTCTGATAGACCAAAATTTGGTCTTAGGGGACGTTAACCATCATCATCATCATAATCCCTACCTTGACAGGGACTAATAACATTACAATTTTATTAGATATAAGAAAGATTTAGTTAAATTATAATCACAAACTAAACTAACAAAAAAAATATTATAATTTTATTAGATATAAGAAAGATTTGGTTAAAAACTCATAATACTAATAGTACTAAAAATAAGAAAGAGATGATTAACTAGCACAACCACAAGTAAAGTTGCCGGTGAATGCCAATAGACACAACCAACTACTTAGTTTTATGAAGATAGATAGTTGTTAAACAAATGTTGAAATATATATTTTTATATCCATTATTCATACCATATTGTTAGAGTTAATATAAGCACAAAACAAATACTAATTAATAAACAAAAAAACAATGAAAAAAACAAAAACAAATTGTTACCCTTTTTGTTAACCACCCTTTACGTGAAGCTTATTAATCAAGATGCATTTAAGCATAACAAGATATAACCACCATGAAATGAATCCATGTTGTACACTTGTTACATTTGGGTTACCAACGTAGATCCAAATCCTAGGCTCTATCAAGCGTCGAGATGGATCAAATCTCTCAAGGTGAAAACCTCTTCTTAGGTATCCATTGATTTGATTCAAACCAAAAGACACATCTTTTTATTTAAGGTCCACATATAATTTTATTATTATTAATATTTAATATTATTTATGCCCGACATATAATATTTTTTATTTTGTTAGGAATGAACATTGCATCATTTCCCCACACATGGTTTTAAAACCATATGCAAGGCCCTCCTACAATCATGAGTTGTTTAGGAGGCCTTGTACATGATCTTAAAACCATTTGCAAGGCCCTCCTAAACCATGTACAATAAAACCGTGGGTTGTTTAGGAGGCCTTGCACATGGTTTAAAAACCATGTGCAAAGCCTCCTAAACCATATACAATAAAACCATGGGTTGTTTAGAATGCCTTGCACATGGTTTTAAAACCATGTGCAAGGCCAACATTTTTTTGTGCATAATTCAATTTTGTGTTTTTTTTTTACCCATATATTTTTTTTATGGATCTCCCCCATATTAGATTGTTTTAGAAAATTTATTTTTATTAATAAAAATAACGTTACGAAAGTGATATTATTTTTTATTTTGTGTTAAAAAATCTCTCCCATAATATTCACTATCACTATTATTTTTTGCCAACATGTTACAAAAGTTAGTTACATCAGGTTACAAGATCTCTCCCATAATATTCACTATCACAATTATTTTTTGCCGACATGTAACAAACTTTACTAACGTTACATCAAGGTACAAGATCTCCCCCATACTGGAATGTTGCCGACATGTTACAAACTTTAGTTACATCAGGTTACAAGATCTCTCCCATAATATTCACTATCACTATTATTATTTTCCGACATGTAACAAACGTTACTAACGTTACATCATGGTACAAGATCTCCCCCATACTGGAATGTAGAGCGTCTCTTGGCACAATAAATATGTTGGAAAGTAACAAATAATAATTATTTAATTTGTATTTTGGATATTTACAAAATTTTAATTAATATAAAAGAGTTATAATTAATAAAACTAAATACACCCAAAATGGAAGTAACAATTATAATTAGAAACTGACTTTTTTTTCAAAAAAATAATTTATAACATATTCCTTAAGAAAACATTACATAAGTTAATTAGAAACTAAACTAACAAATATAATATTATAATTTGATTATATAAGAAGTTGTTGGTTAAATATTAATTAGAAACTAAAAATATGAAAGAAATGATAAATTATAAATATGTTGGAGACTAATAAATAATAATTATTTAATTTCTATGGACGATAATCAATTTTAATGGTTATTAAAATTACAACATTTGATTGATGAGATTGTTGTTTCGGAGATATAAATGATTTTAGCTCCTTTGAATTGTAACCACATTGTACAATGGCAACACATCAATAGAATTTTTTTATTTAATTTTTCCTTCATTTATTTTAAGATTATGAAAAAGAGACATTTCATCATATGTTTGGACAACTACATGAAATAAGCATTTTAAGGTGACTTTGGACAACTACATGAGAGGAGCATTTTGATGTAACTTTGGAAAACTAAAAAATAAAGTGGTGTACCTAGATAGATAGCCACATTAGGCTTTATCTTGCCTTTTTCCTTTATCTCACACAAAGTTAGCTTTATCTATTCAAAAGTTTTTAAGAGTACTTCTTGGGGATTGATGTCACCATCTCTCTTTACATTATTTACCAATATGATGATTTTATCATTTTTTATCTTGGTGAAAATTTTCGTTAAAGCCATAGTTGACCACATACCATTAAGATGCATTCTCATAACCCATATATTTACAGTTTCCACAACTGAAGCATGATTGGGTAATACACTAATTTGACCATTGTTAATAGACAAGATTATTTCTTTAACTTTGAATCCAAAATGACTGGATTAGAGACAATAGACGAAGGTTTGGAGCGATTTTCTTAATTAAGTTTCCAGTTTGGATTTCACAGCCATTGCACTCACTTCATCAATGTCACCCACCAATTAAATCGACTCTTCTATAACACCATGTAATTCTCCATAAAGTATCCTTCAGTGAATCCCCCTATTTGATTCCATCATACCAACATGTTTTCTCAAGGAGCCTATGGACACACTTGATATGAAAAAAAGACTTTGATATGAAACATTCAATTTCTATATCTAGTTACAATTAAGCAATCTTGCTTTGATAATTCATCCACTCCAAGAATAGCTAAAATGTATTGAAGGTTGTTATAACATTGTAAATTCAGGTTACCCCCTTATGCAGTTTTGTAGTGTTATTCACTTATGATCCAAGGTTGTGGCATAGTCAATGTCGAATCTAAAGGACCATTTCTAGATAGATACCCTTTACATGCAATCCTGTTGAACTTATGGAAGTAACATCTAAATTTGCATGTAACATACCCAAAGCTGAAAAATAAATAATTATTATTTATTTTAGCAAAAAAACATTATGATTAATTTTTATTGTAAAGTTTATGACCAAGTGGGTCAAGGATGACTATAATTGAAGAGTTATTTATTTTATTAATTAATAAAAGGAGACACCTATTCAGGGGAGACTGTTAAATGAGTGTTCACTTCCCACTAGGTGGAAGGAAAAACTGTAGAAGTTTGTTTGACAAGTGGCAACACTAGCATTCACTTTCTAGTTGTTGCAAGAGCATAATCCTTAAAAAAGTGGTCATGTTCCATGAGAGGGGGAACTGAGCTGGGTGGCTCATTAAATTACAAATTGACACTAAGACCTAGAAAATATTTTATAAACCATCAAATTGAGCAAGAGGCTCACTAGTCATTCTGATTTTTTGAGAGAATGAACTTTATGATTGCTGCAAACTGAAAATTCAAGCACATAACGAATTCGATGAGGGGATAGCTAAAGTGAACTGATGAGTTTAAGTCTATTGTTGAATGCTGAGTTGCAGAAGTCTATTGTGTAGTAGGGATCTCTGTTCTAGTGGTGTGGTGATCAAGCTTGGGGGTCCTAAGCAAGTGATTTGGCTAATTCAGGAAAATGTTGGGTGGAACAATCTCCCTTGGGTGTTAGCCCCTTTTTATCTACTACTTATCTAGGTTCTAATTCTATATATGTAATATGTTATTTGTTTTTGTTTTAATAAGTTGAAATTATTTTGTAAATGTGGTTGTGATTAATTTTGTAGTTATACAGTAATTATTTGATGTAGTACCTACATAGAAGCTAATTGGAAAAGAAATGAATTTTAAATTATCCCTGTAATTTTCCTCTCATCGTAATGATGTACTCTAGTATAGGAAGATACAAAATTAAGTTGGATAGTAGTATCAGAAATAATAAATAAATGTAAAATTTTGATATTTCAGTGTATAGAAATGATGTATATTCTTTATAAAAGTTACTGCTAGTTAGATGACCTAGTTTTTGGTTCGAAATGAACAATTTCAAAAAAATAGATAGTTATCATAAGGGAATCTTAAGCCCAACTCTTAATAGTTAAATTATTTAGGTAACACTAGGTCAAGGTTATCAACAATTCATAGCACTGATTCATGCTTCCAAATAACTAGTATTGTTTCTATAGTACTTAGTTACAGAATAAAAGTTCAGGAAGCCTTAGGGATTAACCATCCAAATGATCAAAACATTATGTTTAGAAAATTTGAAAGCTACTTACAATTTTCGAATCATAAGAATTAATTTTAAATAGAACAAACTACTCAAGTAATAACTTTACCAAATAGTAACACTCTAAGGTCGTTTATAAATCGTTACATCTACAATATATTACTTTTAAACTAAAATAAGCAGACCTAGTTTTTAATAATCGGCTCCAGGACTCTTTTAATTATTACAATCGAAGAAACAATATCTGGATTATAAATAAGAATACCAACGACATTCCAACATAGGATCTATCTATATACTGAAACCTCATAATCATCTAATAAATTACTTCACTTCTTTGCTCAAACAAAAGCTACGACATTACCTTTTAACCGAGTTTTACACTCTTCCTTGAATAAACATAAATGATAAACTGAATTAGATCTAAAGCCCTCATGGGTTTATATACCTATAATAGCTTTTACATTTTATAGCATATATTGTAAAAAAAATCTAGTTCGCTTCATAGAAAACAAAACTACTACTTTTTGCATGACTTCATAACATCAAGTGTTTTCAATCGAGGAATAAAACCAAGTCCAATCCTAGGAAGTCAAGTAAAGAGTATTATGCAGAAAAATTTGATGGATCTATTTCCATTTAAAAAAATAAACCAATAAGAAATACTTGTGACAGGGGTTTCCTATCCTAAACCCCAACATGGATATAAGCCTTATGGCTCCATGCCTTTGAAAATTTCAAAACAATAAAAGAATCCAGGAACAAATAAAAGTTATTGAGTCACTGCAGAGAATACAAAAAGGAAAACAATTCTGGCATCGACTACTGATAACCTCGATGGGATAAATACATACCTTACGACTATGTGGAAAAAATGTGTTTAAACATTGTTCGAAACCAAATCAACAAAGTAAAGGATCGTCGATGACTCTTAGAGAGTTGTAGATAAATAAAATAAACATGAATCCCTCTTCAGGATAGATAAGTTGAATATTTGTGTTATATACGTAAAAACTTTTCAGAAATTGTGGAGAACCTCCAGCAACGAACAATCAAAATGCACGATATAACAGAAATATTGGAGCACAAAAGAGATTTTATTGATCACAGACCACTTCGATGGGGAAACTTCCTTTGAGCAAGCTCAATACAAAATAACTCTTCAATGCTTTCATTAGCCTCAACACATACTTATATACTAAGTCTAATCTAGACAACTATTACCCCCCATGAATGTGGGATAATGCAAAATAATAACTAGACAACTTAACAACTATTACTTACTCCCCATGAATGTGGGATAATACAACATACTGATGAGATGACTTACAAAGCACATTCGCTTGATAAAATATACTAACAAAATAAAGAGGAGGGATGACACGGGTTCTTAATAGAAACCAAGTAGAGGTACTTTAAAAACAACATAGAACGTGGCATAGTTACAAGAATCCACAGGCTTGACTCTTTCCACAATCTGAAAGAAATTATACAGTCGCTTAAACTTAAGAAAAAATTAACAAAGTTGCAGTATTATAACCCTTATGGGTACTTACAGTATGAACATAAGTTATAATCGAAATATTTTATAGTGGCATAGTTATCTATGATTCCACAATGATAAATTTTCATTACAATATCAAATAGTATACCAGGCAGGTATATCTCTCCCTTAGCGACTGAAAAATCCCAACACCATGGTAAAACACCACACGATCCAGTTTGTTTTTTCCTTAGAGCTACGTGAGGTAAAGACATGAGTCTTACTAGTTAAATGGTGGACCCACGACCAGTGAATGATTTATAACTCAATGAAGAGACTGGATCTGCAACCACAGAAAGAACAAGCAGTTAAAAATTATCTTTGTTTATCCTTTAGAAACAAAACAAACTTAGTGTAATAAAACCATATTTTGGTAAGGCTATCGAAGTAGTATGTTTTACCTTCTCGGCATACAGTATCCTTGAGAGATACCCTTTCAGCAGCTGAGCAATCTTGCAAACTTCTTTCGCATTCTAGGCAAGCTGATTTAGGTTTAGAGGAAGTCGAGAGTCAATTTTTTTGACCTCACCTTCTCTGGTTATAGAATTTTTGGACTCGCAAGGTCGTTAAGGCCAGAGGATGAGTGAAAAATATAGGTTCCTTTTTCCTCCACAGAGAATCCATCAAAAGTTTGTTTACAATCAACATTATGCATTAAAAATATAGGGCTTGTGCTCCACGTCTTTTTCCCGCCAGTTGTAGTAGTTAATACGATCACATGGCTTTCATGTGGTAGATTTTATTACCTGTCCTTTGCTCCTTAATTTCCTTAGTTACGATCTCAAGACCTTCAACCCTAGTCATGTCTGATTTTTAAGGACCCGATGTTTAAGTGCAAGGGTTTCCTTTTTAAAAACGTATATCCTAAGTTGATAAGAAAATTATTATCATTTCGATATGCAAGCATATGATCTTTTAAAAATTATCATTTCGATGTAATAGTTTAACCTTTGCTTCTTAAAGGTTTTGGATTTTGGATTTTTAGGATATGCAACTTCCAAGCTAGGTGAAGTAGGTTTTATTTCCCCAATAGTTTTATGATCAGTTCCTTGTCACTAGTAGGTTTATGTTGTAAGATTTGGATCTCCTAGATCGATCGCATTTACCTGATTTAAGAGAAAAATGAAGTCCAGGATTTAGTCATAACGAGTAAGTAAGACCATGGTCGATACCCTTTCAGCTCTTAAGTAAATACAAAATTGAAGTTAAAGACATCAAACAGTCATAACTACAATAACTTTGTCATAATGATAGTTCACAGGGTAAAATAAGCTAGTAATAACATAAGTATTTGGCTTTTATAGCTTTTCAGAAGGATTAGGGTTTATAACACCTAGGCCTAGTACAATAAATAATTTATGAAAATTTAGGATAGTTACATGTGGTATTAGAGAGAGATTCCAACGCTAGGCCTGATAGGATTGAACTCGCTTATAACGAAAAACAATATACTAATTTTAATTTTGTATTTATTTCTGTCGAGAAATATAAAAACCTGTTTTACAGAAAATGGAGAATGTTGAAGCCTCAGCTGAGAATGGTTGTTAACACATTAATCTTGACAACCTGTATGTATATTTGAACAATCCCGAGATATTATAGAAAATTAGAGACTTAAAGAATGAGTAACAAATTGTGAAACATGATAATCAAAGAATTCTAGAGTTGAATGAATATCTACTGGATAGAATGAATAACCAAGGAAAAGATAAAAGGTGCTATTGAAGCTGATTCTAAAACAACAATCTATAAACATAAAGGAAAAAGAGCAAAGTATTATGATAGCAAAACTTCCTCAGAGATTAAACCAAGGTCATGTAGGGAAATATAAAGATACATAAGTGACAACAGTGAAGGTGAACGAAAACATAGGAAAAAGAAGTATAAACCCTATGAAGAGATTTCTGGAAATTTCAAGAAAATAAAACCTCCTACATTCAATAGGGAAGCAGAGAAAGGAGAAGAAGCTAAATCTTCGCTATCAGGCATGAAGAAGTACTTCCAAATTTACAATTACTCTGATAGATTAAAAGGCCAGAATGGCTATTTATAATTTGACCGTAAAGACCGACATATGGTGGCAAGACAAAAATAGGTTCAAAAATCTGAAGGAGAAGTACTTGACTTGGAGAGTCTTTAAGAAGTACTTCAAGAGAAATTTTCTATCTGAACAATATTATGAGGACATAGCCAAGGATTTTTATGAATTAAAACTAGGTCCCATTTCCATGAAGGAATTGAGCAGCAAGTTCTTAAGTCTACTAAGATATGCACCATACTTAGATAGATAAAAAGCCAAAGATCCAACGATTTTTAAGCGGTTTACCTACTAGTTTCAAAGATAGGATTGAGTTTGACAATCTAAAAACCTTGGTGGAAGCCATGAGGAAAGTAGAATTCTGTTACGAACAGAGTAAGAAAAGGGGAAATATACCAAATTGGAAGACTTAAAAGACTAGTCAATTTGATCATAGAAGAAGGGGATTCAAGTCAAACAAGAGTTTTGGAAGTAAGTCCCATAGTTTCTCCAAAAAAACTACCAAAAAATTGATTTTAAGAATAAGGTAACCCAGAATACTGCAACATCAAAGGGTAGGGCTTTATCTAACAATTTTGTTAGAAATACTGAACAATGGGAACCTATCAAATGATAGGAATTCCAAGGACCACACTACGCCAAGTACTGTCCAAACCAAAAGGGAAATATAAGCAACATACACACTGTATAGGAAGAAGAAACAATTGGGGATGTGGCCAACGAGATGCACAGGATCAATGCAGCACTGAAAAACCGATAGGAAGATCACCAGACTTCTATTGTAGGAGTGCAAGGTATGATCCAAAATTCCTCTATTTCCATCTTAATTGATCCAGGAGCTAGTCTGAGTTATATATCTCCTAGCATAGTGGAAAAGTGTAAATTACCTTTAAAAAAGTTTGATAAATTGTGGCTAGTCCAGCTAGCCATGAGAACTAAACAAAAGGTAGTAAACTATGTCGAAAGTTGTAATTTGATGATGAATCAGTTTGAAACTCAGGTCAAACTAAATGTGTTACCTTTAGGATCTTATGATATTCTCATAGGAATGGACTGGATTGAAAAACACCAAGTAATTTTAAGCTGCTTTCAAAAGACTTTTACTTGTTTGAACAAAGAAGGAGAAAGAATTATTGTTATAGGAATTCCTAGAAATATATCTGTTAAAGAAATTTCATCCTTATAGATGAAAAAGGCTGTAAGGAAGGGATGTAATGTCTTTACTGTGCACATTATAAATACTGAACAAGTTAATAAAGAAAATAAACCAGGATTCGAGGATATCCCTATCCTACAAGATTTTGTGGATGTTTTCCCGGAAGAAATTCTAGGGTTGCCTCCTAAACGAGATATGGAATTTACAATTGAATTAGTACCCAGAGCGATACCTAATTCGAAATCTCCCTATCGAATGAACATCTTGGAGCTGAATGAACTTAAATTACAATTGCAAGAGTTAATAGATAAACATTACATAAGACCAATTGTATCCCCTTGGGGAGAACCGATCCTTTTTGTTAAAAAGAAAGACGGTACTCTATGTCTATGCATAGACTATCGTCAACTTAATAAAATGATGATTAAGAATAGATATCCCCTGCCCTGCATTGACGATATGTTCAATCAAATACGTGGAGCGACGATATTCTTTAAAATCGACTTAAGTTCTGGTTATCACCAAGTTAGAATTAAGGATGAAGACATCTTTAAAAATGCTTTTCGGATGAGGTACATGCATTATGAATTCGTGGTTATGCCCTTCGAGTTGACTAATGCACCAACAACTTTTATGTGCTTAATGAACAATGCTCTAAGTAAGTATTTAGACAAATTTGCAGTCGTCTTTATAGATGAAATATTAATTTATTCTAAGACAAATGAAGAGCATGATGAACAACTAAAGCTAATTTTACAAGTGTTAAGAGAACATCATCTATATGCTAAGTTCAACACATGTGATTTTTATAAAAATAAAATACAATAGTTGGGACACACAATATCCTAAGAGGGGATATCAATGGACCTGGATAAAATAAAATATATTATTGAGTGGCTTGTTCATAAGGACGTAACTGACGTACAATCCTTTATGGGGATAACTGGATAATACAGAAAATTTATTGAAGGGTTTCCAAGAATTGTGAACCCTATAAATTCATTACAGAAGAAGGGTAATAAATTTGTTTGGGATCATAAATGTGAAGACAGTTTTAATAACATAAAAAAATTATTAACTACTGCACCCATCCTAAAAATAGCATACCCAGAAAAATACTTCGTCGTATGCACTGATGCATGCAATGAAGGCTTGGGAGGGGTACTGACACAGGAAGGACATGCAATTGCATATGAATAGAGAAAATTAAAGAATCATGAAAAGCATTATGCAACCTATGATTTAGAATTAGCTACAATAATCCACGCTTTAAAAATGTGGCGTCATCACTTAATAGGTAAAATATTTCTACTAATGTCTGATAACATAAGTCTAAAATATATGCTTGATCAAAAAAATTTAAACGCAAGGCAAGCTAGATGGTTAGATTTCCTTAGCGAATATGATTTTGAGATCAAACATATTAAAGGGAAAGAAAATAAAGTGGTTGATGCATTGAACAGAAATGATGTAACAAGTTCTTTCACTGCCATTAGCAGTTATAAAACTGATTTGGAAGAAAAATTGGAAGAAGGTATAAAGCGGGACCCAGAATATCAAAATTTAAAAGAAAAGATAATTCAGAGTACATCCGAAAGTGTAATTACAGATTACAGCTTTAATGAACAAGGTTTAATACTGTTTAAAAATAGACTGTATATACCAAATATATCTGAAGTTAAACTGTTGATTTTGAATGAAATTCATAAAAGTCCTTATTTTGGACATCTAGGGTATAAGAAAATGATACCTATGTTAAGAAAATAATACTTTTGGTGTAACATGAAAAATGAGGTTGCTGAATTTTTAGCTAGGTGTATTGAGTGTCAACAAGTTAAGGCTGAACATCAACACCCAATAGGCCTACTACAACCATTACCAATACCAAATTGGAAGTGGGAAGTCATTAGTTTTGACTTTGTAAACTGGTTTACCTAAAAACTCGAAACATAATGATTCTATAATGGTGGTTGTAGATAATTTAAGTAAACCAACGGACTTTATTCCTATTAAAACAACTCATACAGCTGCTAATATTGCTGATATTTTTATGAAAGATATATTTCGTGTGCAAGGAATTCCAAAGGTAATTATTTTCGACCGAGATCCTAAATTTACAAGTAATTTTTGGAAAACTTTATTTAAAGGATTATACACTAAACTAAATTTTTGGACTGCTTATCATCCGCAAATGGATGGAAAAACAGAAAGAGTTAATCAAGTACTAAAAGATATGATGCGAATGTATGTTAGTGATTATCCCAAGAAGTGGGAAGACTACTTGCACTTAGTTGAATTTGCTTACAATAACCATTATTAGGCTTCAACAAAGCTTAGTCATTTTGAAATATTATATGGTATAAAGTGTAACACTCCAATTACATGGAGTAATCCAGTAGATCGATTGATGTTAGGACCTGGCATGTTAAAAGCATTGGAACTAACAGTGAAACGGGTACAAGGCCACTTGAAAACTTCTCAAGTCAGGAAAAATATTTATGCCGATCTTAAAAGAACTCTTAAAAATAGACTATATGTACCAAATATATCTGAAGTTAAACTGTTGATTTTGAATGAAATTCATTGAAGTCCTTATTCTGGACATCTAGGGTATAAGAAAATGATAACTATGTTAAGAAAAGAATACTTTTGGCCTAACATGAAAAATGAGGTATTGCAGACCATTCGAGATATTGGCAAGAGTGGGTCTGGTGGCTTATCAACTAGCGTTACCACCTAATCTTAGGATAAACAATGTTTTTCACATTTCTATTTTGAAAAAGTATATATATGATACTACTCATGTGATTGACTGGAATTTGATTCAAGTAGAACCAGAAGGAGATTTTTCAGTGGAACCGGATTGTATTCTCAATAGGACGGAAATTTTGTTCCCTGAGAAGGGGAACTGAGCTGGGTGGCTCATTAAATTAAAAATTAACCCTAAGACCTAGGAAATCTTATATAAACCATAAAATTGAGCAGGAGGCTCACCACTCATTTTGATTTTCAGAGAGAATGAAATTTATGATTGCTGCAAACTAAAAAGTCAGGCACATAAATAATTTGTTGAGGTAATAATTGAAGTGAACTGCTGAGTTTAAATATGTCATTGAATGTCGAGTTGCAGAAGTCTGCTGTGTAGCAGAGATCTCCATTCTAGTGGTGCAGTGAGAAAGCTCGGGGGTCCTAAGCAAGTGATTTGGTTGCTTCAGGAAAACGTTGGGTGTAATAGTCTCCCTTGGGTGTTGGCCACTTTTTATCTGCTACCTATCCAGCTTCTAATTCTATATCTGTAATATGTTATTGGATTTTTTTTTAATAAGTTGAAATTATTTTGTAAATGTGGTTATGATTAATTTGTAGTTATTCATTAATTATTTGATGTAGTACTGACATAGAAGCTGATTGAAAAAGAAATGAATTTTAAATTATCCCCTGTATTTTTCCTCTCACCATAGTGATGTACTATAGTACATGAAGATAAGAAATTAAGTTGGATAGTAGTATCAGAAATAATAAATAAATGTGAAATTTTGATATTTCAGTGTATAGAAATGATGTATATTCTGTATATAAGTTACTGCTAGTTAGATGACCTGGTTTTTTGTTAGAAGTGAACAAGTTCAAAAACATAGATAGTTATTGTAAGGGCATCTTAATCCCAACTCTTAACAGTTAAATTATTTAGGTAACACTAGGTCAAGGTTATCGACAATTCATAGCATTGATTCAGGATTTCGAATAACTAGTATTGTTTCTGTAGTATTTAGTTACAGAATAAAATTTTAGGAAGCCTTAGGGCTTAACCATCCAAATGATCAAAACAATATGATTAGTAAATATGAAAGATACTTACATTTTTCGAATCATACGAATTATTTTTAAACAGAACAAACTACTCAAGTAATAACTTTACCAAACAATAACACTCTAAGGTTGTTTATAAACCATTACATTTACAGTAGATTACTTTTAAACCAAAATAAGCAAAACTAGTTTTTAATAATCGGCTCCATGACCCTTTTAATTATTACAATCGAAGAAACAATATATGGATTATAAATAAGAATACCAGTGAAATTCCAACATAGGATCTATCTATATACTGAAACCTCATAATCATCTAATAAATTACTTGGCTTCTTTGCTCAAACAAAATCTATGACAGTACCTTTTAACCGAGTTTTACTGTGATAAAATATTCCTTGAATAAACATAGATGATAAACTGAATTAGATCTAAATCCCTCATGGGTTTATATACCTGTAACATCTTTTACATTTTACAGAAAAGATTGTAAAAAAAATCCATTTCACTTCATACCAAACAAAACTACTAATTTTTGCATGACATCATAACATCAAGTATTTTTAACTGAGGAATAAAACCAAGTCCAATCCTAGGAAGTTAAGTAAAGAGTATTATGCAGAAAAATATGATGGATCTATTTCCATTTTAAAAACTAAACCAATAAAAAATACTTGTGAGGGGGGTTTCCTATCCTAAACCCTAACTTTTCTATAAGCCTTACGGCTCCATTCATTTGCAAATTTCAAAACAATAAAAGAAACTAGGAACAAATAAAAGTAATTCAGTCGCTATAGAGAATCCAAAAAGGAAAACAAATCTGGCATCGACTACTAATAACCTCGATGGTATAATTAAAGACCTTACGACTTTGTGGAAAACTGTGTTTAAACGTTGTTTGAAATCGAATCAACAAAGTAAAGGCTCATGGCTGACTATTGGAGAGTTGTAGATAAATATAATAAACATGAATCCCTCTTAAGGATAGACAGGTTGAATATTTTTGTTATATACATAAAAAATTTCCAGAAACCAAGTAGAGGTACTTTAAAAACAACATATAATATGGCACAGTCACAAGAGTCTATAGGCTTGACTCTTTTCACAATCTAAAAGAAATTACACAGTCGCTTAAAATTAAGAAAAAAGGAACAAAGTTGCAGTATTATAACTGTTACGGGCACTTACAGTATGAACACAAGTTATAACCAAAAGAGTTTACAGAGTGGCATAATTATCTATGATTCCACAATGATAAGTTTTCATTACAATATCAAATAGTATACCAAGCAGGTATATTTCTCCGTTAGTGAAAACCAACACATACTGAAGAAATCCCAACACCATGGTAAAACACCACATGATCCAGTTTGTTTTTTCATTAGAGCTACGTGAGGTAAAGACATGAGTCTTACCATTTAAATGGTGGACCCACGACCAATGATCAAGTTATAACTTGATGAAGATACTAGATCTACAACCATAGAAAGAACGAGCAGTCAAACATTATCTCTGTTTATCCTTTAGATAAAAGAAAAAAAACTTAGTGTAATAAAACCATATTTTGGTAAGGCTATCAAAGCAGTATGTTTTAACTTCTCAGCATAAAATATCCTCCAGAGATACCCTTTCAGCAGCCGAGAAATCTTGAAAACTTCTTCCACGTTCTGGGCAAGCTGATTCAGGTTTAGAGGAAGTTGAGAGTCAATGTTTTTGACCTCACCTTCTATGGTTACTAAATTTTTGGACTCGTAGGGTCGTTAAGGATAGGGAGCGAGTGCAAAATACAAGTTCCTTTTGCCTCCACGAAGAATCCATCAAAATGTTTTTTATAGCCAACATTATGTATTAAACATCTAGGGCTTGTGCTCCACGCCTTTTTCCCGCCAGCCATAGTAGTTAATACGATCACATGGCCTTCACGTGGTAGATTTTATTACATGTCCTTTTATCCTTAATTTCCTTGGTTACGGTCTCAAGACCTTCACCCCTAGTCATGTCTGATTTTTAAGGACCCAATGTTTAAGTGCATGGGTTTCCATTTTAAAAACATATATCCTAAGTTGATAAGAAAATGATTATCATTTTGATATCCAAGCGTATGATATTTTAAAAATTATCATTTTGATGTAATAGTTTAAACTTTGCTGCTTAAAGGTTTTGAATTTTGGATTTTTAGGATATGAAACTTCCAAACTAAGTTAAGTAGGTTGGCTTTCCCGAATAGTTTTAGGATCAGTTCTTTGTCACTAGCAGGTTTATGCTGTAAGATTTGGATCTCCTAGATCGACCGTATTTACCTGATTTAAGAGAAAAATGAAGTCCATGATTTATTCATAAAGACTAAGTAAGACCATCATCGATACCCTTTCAATTCTTAAGTATATCCAAAACTAAATTTAAAGATGTCAAACAGTCATAACTACAGTAGCTTTGTCATAATGATAGTTTACAAAGTAAAACAAGTTGGTAATAACATAAGTATATGACTTTTATAGCTTTTCAGAAGCATTAGGGTTTATAACACCTAAGCCCAGTACAATAAATAATTTATTTATATATTTATGAAATTTTAGGATAGTTACAGTGCAATTGTCATAGAAAGAGTAGAGTTGGTAAAGTGGTTAACAAGTACATAAATTGTTTGAATTAAGGTTATGGATCCATTTTTTTGTAGAACTCTCTCTTCTAAAGAACCCATTTTTTATACCAAGAATTGGATGATATAAACCCATGGATAAATTCATTCTACCTAATTGGGAAGATACCTCTAATCCCACTAGGATAAAAAATATATAGAAAGTACTTATTGCCCATGGATATCTCGAAAATATTATATCATTTTAATGTAAATATATATCCCTTCATGGGTAAGTTCTCATACTACAAATATAAATACCCCTCCATGAGCATTTAAATGTTCTTGATCAACTCCATAAGGAATATTATTTTAAACCCTCAATCTCCTCCAAATAAATTGATTCCCCCCCTTAATGATAAGTATCCAAAAGATCCACCAATTTAATGTTTGTTTTAAATATTGATAATTTGTATCCAACTCTATAAAAGAGGAAGTACATCTATTAGTAGGAGAGCTTATGTGAACATTTACATGACCCATATTATCAATAGGTTGACCATTGCAAATTTGTTGAGTAGCTCCAACAACTAAAACACTCGAGGCATCTCTCATGTCAATATATCTCATTCCTCTCATAAAACCATCTATATAACTAATGGATAAATATATAACCTTATTATTTTCTAATAATTTTCATACCTCACAAGTAACCTGAATTTCTTAACCAACTCTACCTTCACCCTTAGTTGTCAATGAATGTAAACATTAGGCATGTTAGCTCATGAGGGGTTCACTAGAGAGGAAATATCATATCACATCCATTCATATTGGGGGTTTTAATACCCCATAAAACCTCAAAAATATAATTCCTCGTATTAAGGGGTCGAGGGAGGATTTTTAATTTGACATAGTAATATAAATATTGGGGGTTATTTTATTTGGGTGGGATGAGAAATAACCTCTAACTTGTGGGATAGACTCCACACCTCAAAATCAAGGGTTATATTCATACCTTCAAATCACAGATTGGATTCATATCATTCGTAGTTTTTTCTAAGAAGTAACCTTTAAATCGCAGGCTAGATTCATACCTACAAATTATGGGATGGATTTATATCACTCCTAACTGCTGCTAAGGAATAACCTCCAAATCACAGGCTAGATATATACCTCCAAATCATTGAACTTATAAAGCCTTATTTTTTTTAGAAAAATGTTTTAGGTTAGGGTTTTAGTGGGTATTGAAATTCAATCAAACCTTGCTCCATGAGAACCAAGAAAAGTGAGATCAATATTTCTTGGCTCACTAGAATCAATAAATGTTAGATCAATCTTTCTTGACTAATTATTTATTTAAAACTTTTGTATTCTTTGATTGAGTTATTTGGAACATTCATAATTGTGATTTCAATTCTTATAATGCAAGGAATATGTATTAATATTGTATTGGAACTGATATGAACATAGGTGAAAATATAAATCCTTATTTACATGCCCTATGTGTTATCATTACCATGAAATGGTATCATATAAGTTTCACTATTTGTGTATCTTTATAATTATTGCATGCTTGAAACTTAACAATGGAGATTTTTCCGTCTAATGTAAAGATTAAAAAAAGTAGATATAACCAAAGGAAAGGTAACTAAATGTTGTCAATTCCCTTGATTGCAATAAGAAATGTAGATGAAGTGGAGGAAATTCATTGCATCTTGTGAATGACCCAAATCCAAGCTATGCACATGATAATTTGGTGTTATTGGAAAGTAAGAGGAAATTTTTTATGTTCATTTGGGTTGAAACATCAATGATGTTTGTTTTGATAGGAAGGTAGGGAAGTCCATCCATGAAATGGTTTCAATTTTTAATTTTTATCGAGTTTAATTTATTAATTTTATAGAAAACATGAGCTCTATATGGATATACATTTACTTACAAGATTGAAATTTGTATATTGGCATGTTGTGGTGTGAAACATCTGTAATTCTCATCTTTTCTAACCATTGCACCAACTATTGGATTATAATTATTTTACATTCATTGTTACATTGATATCTTGATTGGGTTGTATTTTACACATTTTTTCTTCCCCATTACTAATACATTGGGTCTTCCACTATACAATGCTACAGATTGATGGGTCGACCCTGCAATCCTAGTGGGGTCATTATTAGCATTATACTATTATTTTATTTAGCATCTTGTTTTTTTATACTAAGATGCAATAGGGATTTTGTTTGTTACAACTTGATAATATTTATAAAGTGGGTATTAAAAATGGGTTGATAAAAATGGATACCTACAATATCTGGTAAAACTAGGGATTTTCTTAATTGGAAAGGTATATTTGGAGGGGGGTTCAACAATACAATTTTAGGAGGCATTTTCCAATATTTCATAAAATTGTGGATATTATTTAATATCCTATGAACGATCGTGCTATGTAACAAGTTCACTGAGTGAACCCCTTGTGTGTTAGCTGGAGGAAGAGATACATATAGTACTATGTCAATGAGTTGAGCAATAAATACCTGTTTCCACAATTGAAGAAACTCAAGAACAGGAGGATTGGTTCTCATACAAAAAATGAAAAATATTTCCATGAATAATATATATATAAATATGAACAATCAATAATAGATTGGAGTTACCACCTTAGTAATATCCTAATTTATTAAAAGTTTGAATTCATTCCTATTGAATTAGTCTTACAATTATATATAACTAGAACCAATTTATTCATAACTAAAACAAAAAATAGTTCAATATTAGGTTGATATCATGTCTTAAATGTGAAACTTGAACCTTATTCATGACCTTTCTCTCATTGGTTGTTGTATGTTCTCTTCATACACACATTTTTTACATATTATGTGTGTTATCATATGAAAAATTCACACTATTATCATCAAAGGTCAATTGAATTCCTTAAATTCATTAATTAACTAGTTTAGCAGTTGAAGAGTTCTCTAGTTAATCCATGAAGGAAGATCCCTAGGGTCGTAGCCATTAGCTTGATATACTCATCAATAGGCAACATACAATTTGTATGTATGCTAGTGTATTTGTTGGAGCAAAGGGATGTATGGAGCGAATTTTAAGCCATACATATATTGTTAATTACCGAGGCAAGTAATGCAGATACATTGTCACGCGATGGTGGAATCCTGAATAATGCATATGAAATATTGAACAAAATTAGTGTTGATGAAACCATGAACATGTTTAGTGGAATTCGGTGGTTGAATATCAAACAAATTTAATGGAACCATGAACATTGTTGGTGGAACACCGAGATCTAGTTATGGTACCATGAGCATTATTGGTGGAACCATGAGCTCTATTTATGGAACTACGAGCAATATTAGCAGAACCATGATTAATGGTCACAAGATTGTGGAACCATATAAATAACCTTGATCAAAATTAGGGAAAATGAGATTTTTAGGGGCATAACCATGATGAATGTACAAGGCATGCAAAACAATGTGCAATTAAGGAACCTTGAACAATGTTGGTAAAACTGTGAATATCATAAGCATTATTTATGGGACATGCACCATTTTGGGAGTAATTCATTCATAGTCACGAGGTGGTGGAATCCTAAAGAATACACATGGAACCTTGAACATATTATGTGGTATTTGGTGGTTGAATCTCAAAAAAGGTTAATAGAACCATGAACATTGTTGGTGGAACCACGAGATCTATTTATGGAACCATGAGCATTGTTGGTGGAACCATGACCTCTATTTATGGAACAATGAGAATTGTTGGTGGAACCATGATTAATGGTCACAAGGTGGTGGAACCATATAAAGAACCTTGAACAAAGTCATGGAAAATGAGCATTTTAGGGGTAGAACCATGATGAATGTAGAATGCATAAAAAACCATGTGCAATTAAGGAACCTTAAACAATGTTGGTCAACTGTGAATATCATAAGCATTATTTATGGACCATGCACAGTTTGGTGAGTAATGCATACATGGTCACAAGGATGTGGAATCCTAAATAATTCATATGGAACCTTGAACAAAGTTAGTGTAGATGAAACCATGAACATATTTGTTGGAATTTGGTGGTTGAATCTCAAGCAAAGTTAATGGAACCATGAGCTCTATTGATGGAACCATGAGCATTGTTGGTGAAACCACAAGCTCTATTTATGGAACCATGAGCAGTATTAATAGAACCATGAGTAATGGTCATGAGGTGGTGGAACCATATAAGGGACCTTAAACAAATTTCATGGAAAATGAGCATTTTAGGGGTGGAACCACAATGAATGTACAATTCATATAAAACCATGTGTAATTAAGGAACCTTGAACAATGTTGGTGGAACCATGAATATCATAAGCATTATCTATGGAACATGCACCATTTGGTGAGTAATGCATACATTGTGATGAAGTGGTAGAAACATGAATAATGTATATGGAGCCTTGAACAAATTTAGTGTTGATGAAACCATGATTGTATTAAAAGTTCAAGGTTCCATATGAATTTTTTAGTATTCCACCACCTTGTGACCATGTTTATGGTCAATAAATAATGTTTATGGTATTCAAAGGTCCCCCAATATTGTTCAAGGTTCCTTGATTTCTTGTGGTTTTGTATTAATTGTACATGGTTCCACTTGCACTGTTCATAGTTCCATCAAAATTGTCCATGGTTCCATAAGCATTCTTCATGTTTCCACCCCTAAAATGTTCATTTTCCATAACAAAAATTCAAGTTTATTTATATGGTTCCACCACCTAGTGACATTACTCATTTATCTAATAATAATTCTCATGTTTCCACCAACGCTTATGGTTCCATAAATAGAGCTCATGGTTCTACAATCAATGTTCATGGTTCCATTAAATTTGTTCAAGATTATTCCATCAAATATGTTCATGGTTTCATCAATACTAACTTTTTTTAAGGTTCCATACACATTTCTCATGATTCCACCACCTCTTGACCATGTATGCATTACTCATTAAATGGTTCATGGCCCATAAATAATATTTACAATATTCACGATTTTGCCAACATTGTTCAAGATTCCTTAATTGCATTTAGTTTCGGCAATGCTCATTGTTCCATGGATAGAGCTCATGGTTCCACAAACAATGTCCATGGATTTGTTAAATTTGTTGGAGTTTCAACCACCAAATGTGCAAGATTTTTCCACCAAATATGTTCATGGTTTCATCAACTCTAACTTATTCAAATTTCCTTATACATTATTCAAGATTCCACCACCTTGTGACCATGTATGCATTACTCAACAAATGGTTCGTGGTCCATAAATAATGCTTATGATATTCATGATTCCACCAACGTTCCTCAAGCTTCCTTAATTACAAATTGGTTTTTTATGTATTGTACATGGTTCCACCTGCTTTCTTCCCAGTTCCATCAAAATTATCCACGTTTTCATATACATTCTTCATGGTTCCACCCTTAGAATGATCATGTAACGTGAATTTTGTTGAAGGTTTATTGCATAGTTCCACCACCTCGTGAAAATTACTCATGGTTCCACCACTGATGCTCTTGGTTCCATAAATAGAGCTCTTGGTTCCACCATCAACTCCTATGATTCCACCAACAACACTCATGGTTCCATAAATAGAGCTCATGGTTTCACCAACAATGCTTGTGGTTCCACCAATAATGCTCATGGTTCCATAAATAGAGGTCATGGTTCCATAAACAAAGCTCTTGGTTCCACCAACAATGCTCATCGTTCCAAAAAGAATGCTCACGGTTCCACCAATAATGCTCATGGTTCCATAAATAGAGGTCATAGTTCCACTAACAATGTTCACGGATCCATTAACTTTGTTAGAGATACAACCACCAAATATGCAAGATTCTGCCACCAAACATGGTTTCATCAACACTTACTTTGTTATTCAGGATTCAACCACCTCGTGACCATGTACAGGTTACTCTCCAAGTGGTTCATCCTCAATAAATAATGCTTATGATATTCATAATCCCACCAATATTGTTCAAGGTTCAAGGTTTGGATTTGAGCTGGTGGCAGAGGAATATTTGATCCTTATTGAAATATAAAAAAAAAATTGATTTCTAATATGATAATTTATCAACTTTATGAACATAAAAAATCTTTATTTCTAATATGGATTATCATTTTTATAATAAAGCATATCATAACTCTATATTATGCAATAGTTGGGAAATAGATTTTCTATGGTTTCATGAAATTAGAAATTGTATTATGTATAGAGAGAAGACAAAAAATATAAAATATATATAGAGTGCAATATTCTTAACAACAAACATCATTATGTAAAGAGTTAGTGACCTAAACTGTTTAATCTTCCATGCTTTTATTTATGTATAGATAAAATGAATTTCAAATATTAAAAAAAAGAACAAGATACAAGATGATTCAAATGACCTCCAAAGAAAGAAGCAACAATGATCAAGAGATAATTGGAATAATTACAAAAATATCTAGGTGGGATTAGATACATGAAGATCTTACCTGGTATTGTGATGATTACCAATCAACAAGAAGAATTTATTTCTCTTGGGTAATGTAGAACTTTGGGTTCCTTAATTTCAATGAACATTGTTTAAGGTTCATTAATTGCACATGGTTTTGTATGCATTGCACATGTTTCCACCCACATTGTCCACAATTCCATGAAAATTTTCCATGGTTCCATATACATTCTTCATGGTTCCAGCTATAAAATGCTCATTTATCATGAATTTTGTTTAAGGTCCCTTGGATGGTTCTACCACCTCATTTACCATGAAATTTTTTCAAGTTCCATTCAAGGTAGATGAATTATGATAGTGAGAGAGGATGAGAGAGTGTGGGAGGGATTAAGAGCAAGGAGAGAGGGAAATTGAGGGAGGGATGAAAGGCGGGTGAGTTCGAGAAAAAGGGAGGGAGGGAGAGAAAGGGTTGGATAGAGATGGAGGGAGGGAGGGAGGGAGGGAGGGAGGGAGAGATGTACAAAGAGAGGTAGAGAGTTAGAGGAAGGGAGGAGATAGAGGGAGGAAGAGAGAGGGAAAGAGAGAGAAATATAGGTATATATAGAGGGATGGAGGGAAGGATAGAAAGGGGGGAGTGATATATATAGATAGGAGGGAAGGAGATCAAGAGAAGAGAAACACACACACACACACACAGTGGTGAAGTAGAGAGAGAGGGGAGATGGAAGATGGTTGAGATCGAGAGAAAGGGAGGGAGGGAGAGGGAGGGAAAGAGAAATAAATATAGCTATAGATAGATGGAGGGAGAGAGGGGGGAAACAGACATAGATAGGAGATAAGGACAACAAGAGAGAGGGAAATATATGTAGAGGGGGGGTGAGGGAGGTATAATGTGTGTGTGTGTGTGAGAGAGAAATAAATTAATGGGGTGGGGGAGAGGGAGGGATGGGTGGTGGGGGCTAGAGAGAGAGAGGAAGGGAGATAGAGAAAATGATGGAGAGAGTGATAGAGAGTGACACATGGAACAAGTGAATGGGGAAGAGAGAGAGAGAGAGAGAAGAGAGAGAGAGAGAGAGAGAGAGAGAGAGAGAGAGAGAGAGAGTAAGGGAGGGAGTGAAGGAGGGTGGGGGATTGGAAAGAGAAGGAGGTAGATAGGGAGATAGGGAGGGATGGACAAAGGGTGAGGGATAGAGGGATATAGAGAAAGGGAGAGAGTTAGAAAGTAAGAGGGATACATACAAAGGTAGAGAAGGAGAGGGAGTGATGGAAAGTGAGAGAGAGATGGAGACATACAAAGGGAGAGAAGGAGAGGGAGGGATGGAAAGTGTGTGTGTGAGAGAGAGAGAGAGATGTAAGGTGGGAGATAAAACAAGAAAGAGAAAGAGAGAAGGAAGAGTAAGGGATGGATGAAGAGAGAGAGAGAGAGAGAGAGAGAGAGAGAGAGAGAGAGAGGTAATGCTGGTGAGATGGGGGGAACATGGTACAAAGGAAATGAAAATTTTAATCCTCAAGTGCTATGAAAAAGCGTCACATTATGACAAATTACCTCCATATGGGTTGTTTCACCTTGAGGTGGTATTTTAGAAGAAATTAGGTGTTTTATCACTAAGGGGATAGGTATATGTGCCTTGATTATGCCTAGGAGAAAAAAATGAGTTTTATGTCATTAAATATTCTTTTAGTGCTAAACATTTTATTTTGAAACATGAAATCATGACATTTTGTGTTCTTATACCATGTATTATATATGTCAATAGGTTCATTGACCTATTTTAAATATATCAAGAAAATGGTGATGAATCATAAAAAACATAAAATATAAAATTTGTAGGTCTTTTTTTTTACAAGAACGGTTATGATTTTATTAATCGAACATTGGTATAACCATTGAGAAAGTTTATACAAAGTGTAGAAGCTGTCCATTACAGGCATAAGCCGCAAAACAATAAAGGCTGACATTACTACATATCATACATAGAGAATTATTGTCTTTGCACAGAGAGAACATAGATAATAGATTTAGCTTACTACTACTGGAAACAAAATTCCAAAAAGAAGAACCCCACGGGAACCTATCTGCTTTCCTTGAGTTCCACCATGCTGAACTGAATTTGCTACTGCTACTCCACCTGTTGCCATCTTTTCCACTTCTAGCTCCAGTTTATCGAACCTCACTTCTAGCTCTGCCATCATTCTGGTCATTGCAATTTTGGATTGAGAAATAGACTCCGTGAATTCTTCACGCATACGGCAGAGGTATCTATCCACTAATTCCATATGTCTTCCATCTTCAGTATCAATTTGTTTCATATAGCTCTTATTCCTGCTAAGTTTCCTCCGGATAGGCCAAAGCCCAGCAGTGACCAAGACGACCAAGGCAAAAGAAGTAGACTATTCTGGGGAGGAGTCCATGATTCTCGATGAATACACAGTCCATAAGAATACGACCAAAACTCTACTCTGTAACCAATGAACAATACCAAATGCAAAAATTCGTTGCATGTCTCGTCCTGATAAAACTATCTGGGTGCTTAATAAATTCATGATCTTGGGAGGATCCTTCACACCGATCACACACCGGGGATGGAACAGTAGAGGATGACCAGAAAGATCCAGGATTTGGGGAACTTCAATCATGTTGGAATGAAATGATGGAATTCGAGTGCGGACATGACAATGGAGGAGGGCATATAAATGCTACATGTAGTACACCATGTGCCCGCATCAGTGCAACCCCTCCACCACAATTCTACATGATGGAGAATGGGACAGAAGGATGCCACATGGGAAGCATTGGGACAAGCCCATAGATCCCTTTCCCATGGGCCTATGGGATATGGAAAAGGGAGCCAAATCCATTCAAAACTAATGATCCTTTGCTCAAGGATGTGGCGACAATAGTCGCAAGATCAAATTGATCATTTAATTCTCTTAAGACCTAGAAATAGTCAATCCTATGGAATGATTTGGAGTGGATTTTAATCCTTTTAATCAACTGACGGACTTTTATTTGGGATGGAAGAAAGTTGGTAGTTAAGGATTGTATGACTAGTATTGAGTCCCCAATCACCATAACTTCTAAAATTTCTTGGCTTCGAGCTTGGAAGAGGCCATTCCAGAGAGCAAGTGATTTTCGCAATGTTGTTAGTTTTATCACCTAGTCCCCAAGAATACACATGTTCCTAAATTCCATCAGGATTAATGAGAATCCCTCCCCTTCCTGCCACCCTTGGATTCCCTTTAGATGCTCCATAAAAAAATAAAGTGTATCTTCATGATTCAGTCATCCACTTAATGAAATATGATTTTTCCATCCTTAGCTCCCAGGAGGATGATTTTTGGAGAGGAGGAAATATCGACCCAGGTAAGTCTAGAGAGAGACTATGGAGCCATGCTTCTTAAAGAGAGGAGAGAGGGAATCCGGACGAGTAAGTCCACAATAATTTTATACAATATCCAATCAAATCGAAGGCTTTGGAGACAACTTGTGATGTAGTGGAAGCTTTAAATTTGAAGATACAAGAGTTTCTTTCCAACCATAATTTCCATAAGATAAATTTAGGAAGATTCAACCAGCATGACTTAACCAAGGTATTTTTCATACTAGAGAAAGGGCAGAGAGGTGTCAAAGTAATTAACAGGGAGTGGATGTTCCTAGGAAGTTGCATTGCACCATCTATACCAGCTAGGGCTTAATGAAAAATGTCTTTTGCGAAAGAGAAAGAGATTAACAAGTGTTCATCTAATTCTAAGTTTGAAAGGAAGAAGGAGCATCTAGTGGGACCCTTCCAGCCTTTTTTCCTGAGATTGTCTCCTGTTAATATCTGGTTATGAGCCACAGTACAGATACAGAAATCAATTTTAGGGAGACTTTTAACTTCCCATATGGTCTTCTAGATAGCATGGTTTTCTGGAACATGGGGACTTGACTTGATGCACTTATAAATTGCAACCATGGAGTATAAGCCCGGCTTGTTCCCCCAACCCCTGGTGGATTTAGAATTCTTTGAAATTGGTGTTTTTCCTTGGAGGAAGGAAAGCAAGGCTTCTTTTTCAACTCGAAGATGAGGGGGAAGTTTGGAATACACTAGGATTTCTAGGTTTGAGGGAAATCAATGTTTCATTTTGAAATATCCCAAAGAGTGGTTACGTTTTGATCTCTTAGGTAGCTTGCAATTTGAGCAATACCTGGTTGTGAATCCAAAGGATGTCCCCCCATGATTGAGTCATCCCATAGCTTCATATGCTTACCATTTCTTAGAACCCAAGTGAGATAAGTGGAAAAGAAGCTATAATCCTTTATACAAATAGAAAAAATAGGAGAACATTTTCTAACTCTAAGGGGGTTTTCAAGACACCTTAAACGATTTCCTATGAAGTATTTTTTCCATAAGGCTTTCTTACTCCAGGAAATTTTTCCAGAGACTATATTCTAGAGAAGCTTGGATCCAAGGGCTAGATTTTGCACCCTGAGGTCACAAATTTGAAGGCCACCCTCCATCAAAGGCCTTGATATTTTCTCCGATCTTACCAACGGAATTTTTTTTTCTCTCTGTTTCCATCCTTTCCAAAGGAAGCGTCCAATCATGGCCTCAATTTGAGCATTTATTAATTTCGGAGCTAAGAGAATGGAGCACTGATAAATGGTGATGCTGGTAATAACTTCTTTAATTAGCATGATTTTCCCAGTAGTATTTAGCCAAGAATATCCCCAAGTGTTAATTCTAAATTTTAACTTGTCAATTAGAGGAAGCCATGTAGTGGAATCTGGGGCAAATTTAAAGACAGGAACTCCTAAGTAATTAAAATATTCCCATTGAGTTTTTCCTTATACTTCCAAAATTCTAAGATATCTGACATTTCCCTTGGATTACAATTCCAAACATATACTTGACTCTTCTTGTAGTTGATATGACTACTTGAGGATTTGTGATAAAGATCCAATTCTTTCTTGAAGTATCTTGTCGATTGAACACCTTCTCCTCAAAGAAGGATCATGTCATCAACAAATTGAGCATGATTAATATCTTTGGCTCCCCAAGCAATACATATACCTATAAGATATTGACGATGTTGGATTTGATCTAACTGAAAACTAAGAAATGAAGCTTCAGTGGCATAGAGAAGAGGAGAGAGAGGAGAACCTTTCCGTAGACCTCACGTGGCTTGAAAAAAACTTGCTACCCTGTCATTAACCAAAGGAGCAATCCAAGGACTTCCAATACAAGATTTAACCTAGGATATGAAGGCTAGATTAAATCCAAAGTGAAACAAGACCTAGAACATAAAATCATTTCTGACTCTGTCAAACGCATTAGCTAAGTCTAGTTTAATGTCCATACCTTTTTCACAATTCTGTAGACATGAGTGAATTGCTTCCTGGACGAGGATGATGTTATCGGCTATGTTTTTCCTTTTATAAACACCCCTTGATTTTTTAGGAATTATACGGGGAAGAATATCTTTTAGCCTCTTTGCGATAACTTTGGTGATTATTTTATAACCGATATTGCATAGAGAAATAGGTATGAAATGGTCAAAGGCGGTGGCCCCTTTTTATTTTGGGAAAAGGGCAAGAAAGGATGAATTAGTGCTTCCTCCAATCTTGCTGCAGGACTGGGACTTTAAGACCATTTTGTGGAGATCCATTCTGATTGTTTTCCAACAATATTTGAGAAATCTGGTAGTGAAACCATCCGGACCTGGGGCTTTGGTAGGCTCCATACTAGCTAAATATTTCTTAATTTATTTTTTTGAGACAGTGGAATTAAGGGACCTATTTGTGGCCTGATTAATCAAGGGGGGACTAGATTCAAAACAGGGGAGCTGGGATAGGCCCCAGAAGGTCTTTCCTCAGTGTTAATATTCTTGAAATGCTCCATAGCCTCTTGCTTGATTTCATCGAAGTATTGGATAATTAGGTCCTTCTTATGAATTTCCTTAACTGCTTTATATTGCTTACGACCCTCATCTTGTTTGTGAAAGAAGTTAGTATTTTTATCCCCATAATTCAGCCATAGACATCTGGATTTTAATCTCCAGTACTCTTCCTCATTTCTACAAGTAGAGTGCAAGTTTAGTTGGAGGGATGCTTCGTTTTCCAAACAGTCCTTGTCAATCGTTTGATATTCCTTCTAGATCTGATGTTTCTCTAAGAGATTCTGGGCCTCGATTCTTTGTAAGGCTAGAGACTTTAAAGACTTAACCCAAGATTTAATAGCACCTTCGATTTTTCTAAGCTTTTCTTCCCAGACAAAAAATGGAGACCCCGAGATTGGTTCCTTCCAAACCGTTTGAATTATATCCTGAAAGACTTCCTACTTGATCCAAGATGGGCTGAATCTAAATGGAATAGGACCCAGATTCATATCCTCATAGGGATCCAAAAGAATTGGTTTATGATCGGACATGCTGAAGGGAATAATGGAAGATTCATCCCTAAATCCTAGAAAAAGAAGAGAGTTTTGAACCAGAAATCTGTCAATTCTAGCTTCTATGTGACCTGGCCCAATTCTTCTATTAGACTAGGTGTAACGACCTGGCCCAATCCATAATGACGTCTTATACTACTTCTCGCAGTGGGTCTCTAAAAATTCATTAGAGGAAATTTTAAATCAAAATGGGCCTCCTAAAAAAAAGTAATAAAATAATAGTTAAAATAATAAAATAATATTTATTAATTTTGGAGGAAGAAAAGAAAAAAACCACTTTTTGTTTGAATTTTTGACATAACTCCCCATGTTTTTACTCAAATTTCGATCGGGAGAGCTCGTTGGATGTAGAATTAAATTCTGCATCCAACGAGTACCCACTCGACATACTTTTGACAGGCTCCACTACCCCCAAAACAAGAAATACCTGAAAAAATGTGATGATCATCACGTTTTTTAGGTATTTCTTGTTTTTGGGGTAGCAAGGCCTGTCAAAAGTATGCCAAGTGGGTACTCATTGGATGCAGAATTTAATTTTGTATCCAACGAGCTCTCCCAATCAATAGCAGGGCCTGTCAAAAGTATGCCAAGTGGGTACTCATTGGATGTGGAATTTAATTTTGTATCCAACGAGCTCTCCCAATCGAAATTTGAGTAAAAACACGGGGAGATATGTTGAAAATACAAACAAAAAAGGTAGTTTTTTTTATGATACATATCCCCAAATTTATATTAAAAAGGTGTTTAAGACCCATACAGTATTTCAAATTTAAAGAAATTTCATTGGCTAACACATGATGACATGGAATTTGAGTTAAAGTTAAAAGGCCAATTTTGAGTTGAAATTTCCTCTAATGAACACCCTTTCGTTTATTTAATATGCAGAGTAATATTTAGATCCCCGGCCAGGATTAGATTTCCAAGCTGAGGGGTTCTTAGGAGTTCTTGAAAACTTTACCAACACTATATTTTTTTTGTTCCTGAAAAAAGGACTAGAACATAGAGATTTAGAATACTTACCAGAAGGCCTGAATTTTTGTGATGGAGACTTGTGAAGATCCAATGTGTGCTGAGAGAAGAGTAAGTTTGGTCAAAATTAACTAGATTACATAAGGTTCCTATTCCACCAGAGGCACTTCAGGGACTTACAGCAATACCTTTCCCATTTTTCCAAAAATGCTGACTAGCCTGCAGGAAATTGAGTTCCTCCATTTTTGTCACATACCCCAAATTTGAAAAAACATTTTATGTTTTAGGAGACATTATGTTTTAATTTTATTATAAAGTTTGTAATTATTGACCAAGTGGGGTCAAGGATAATTGTATTTAATTGCTGAATATTTTATTAATTAATAAATAAAAGATGAGACAACAACTTAAGGAGGTTGTTAAATGAGTGGTTACTGACCACTTGGTGGAATAAACTGATTTGAGAGCAGATTGACACTTGGAAGCATCCTCAAACTACTTCTAGATATTGCAAGAGGAAACTTCCCTATTTTTGTGGTCATGTTCCCCAAGAAAGTGGAACAAGAGAAGGTGGCTCATTAAGTGAAAACAGACCCAAAAGACCTAGGCATGCTGATAAAACTACCCATTGAATTCAACTGAGGCTACTCATTTTTTTACTTGTGAAATTTTTGAGTGAAATAGTTGCACAAGAAATTCAAAGGAGGGGACAGGAAGAAGTGTTTGAGTGGAAAGTGCTAATTTACTGAACTATTGCAGTTGTTTTGAGCAGAGTTCTTACTGCTATAGGCAAAAATATCACTGTTGATTACTCTGTGGAGTTGCAAAGGTTTCTAAACCTATTCTCTCACTCGGTGCTTTCAACCAGGTGGACCAGTAGACAGGCTCGGGGGTCCTAATATTTGCATCTTAGCAGTCTTCTAGAGTTGGTTGGGAGGAACGGGATCCTTAGGTTGTTGTCTCCTCTGCTATACTACCAGGTTCTAAATATTATTTTGATTTCCTCTATGAAAGCATAGGAATAAGAACATATGAATTTAGGAATTAATATATTTATATGTCTGTTTCATCTATTTATTAAAATTAGTTAGATAAATCTTCTACTGTTCAAAGATAGATAAATTATGGATTAGATATGTATTAGAATAAATGATTTAGGGTTAGTTTAAATTTATTGATGGATAATTATTATTTACTTTCTACTTTTAAATCTTTATAGGAATGTTCAGAAGAAAGATTCTTTATTTCAGAAGTTTCCTTAGTTAGAATACACCTTTTTAAAACATAAACAAAAACTATCATAAAGAAGGTCTCTTAAAAACCAGTACACAGTTTGTGTAACTGTGTTCCTTTTAACACATTAATAATTACTATCTATAAGCTTAATCTATTATAAAAACATATAATTATTAAATATTACAGGAGACATAAAAATAACATAAATAGGAGTAACTTATAAACAATAAAATGAAATTATAGTAATCACTTAGGTTTTGCAATTAACATCTAAGTAATTTAATTATTACTATAAGTAAAACATTAGATATTAAATACATTATAGTAAAACAACAACAATGTCGAGTTTCGAAATTAAAATAAAATACAGACCCTAAATTAAGGATAAATGTAAACCAAGTCTTGTTTTCTTTCTTCTCTCCAGAATAGGGATTTTATAGTTTCTCCCATATCCTTATTAATCAAATTCCTCAATATACAATTATAATATCTTATTCATAATCACCCTATATTAAATACAATTCTACACAATCGAGCTTGGGTTGTAGTAACAATCCCCTTTTCCCTTTTTATTTTCATAAACCAAATCTTATACTAAAAAGATAAACATAACTAACTTTCATATTAAATTTCCACAAAATACCCTCATCTTTATAAAAATAAAAATTATGGGCATTTCACGACCGTAGAATCCTCTCATCATTTTTATCAAATCATTCACCAGATACAGGTAATTAACCACAAGGTTCTTCAAATTTTCATTAATAAGCTTAAACAAAATAGAATTTTACAACCCAGAAAAAAACACGATGCCCATAGTCTAACAAAATCTCTTTTCTACACAGGTCGAAGTACCCATTTTATTGTCAACTTTTACAAGTAAAAAACAAGGTATTTACCACTGCAAAACCCTAGGAAAATTTTAAACCATTGAATAGAATAGTCCACGGCCACATGACCTTTACAAACCAATGTTGTTCAAAATGAAGCTACGGCAAGGGAGTTCCAAAATCTGCAAGATAACATCTTTCCAAACCCCATATATCACCACACAAGAAACCTCAGGTCGTGGAGCCGATGCTTACCAATCAACTGAGCAATATTGGCAGCTCCAGGTCGCAGTTACTTGCTGGTCCTTTCTCCCTGCTCAGCTGGGAGTCATGTTTTCGAAACCTCCTCTCTTTTTACTTCTACACATTCAAAATTTAAAACAACGGTGAATAACCTATTACTTACAGTTCTTTTAATATTAAAATAAAAACTTGTTGATAGTCAAATTAAATAGATAAAAAAAAGGGTTACCTGTTCCAGTATTAGTGCTTACGACTGTAAGGAATTCTTTTGCAAACCTCCAATTATACAACCACACCGAAATAAGGGGGAGGAACCAACGGAGAAAAACACCACTACAAGAGATGTGCAGAAGAAAACACTCCCTAAGGACCTCAATGAGAAAATGGGAAAACAAATAGTAAGCCACGACGAAACCCAATTCTTCCCATTGTCAGTGCAAATCCACAATGTAAACTGTGAGCTTAGACCCAGATTTCATTGCTATCAAGATAGATTTTACAGCTTGGCTGATACACGGATGAAGAACACTCATGGAGCTATACTTTGGCATCGAAGGCCATCATTCACAGAGACAAGACGATGGCACCAATGTCCATGAGGCCATGATCCTAGCGGCATTCCTCACAACAAAAGGTATAGTAAATAACACGACATTTTAGGGTTCAAATAGTTAAGTAGTAGGGTTTACCAGCGTCAAAACCCTATACACTAACCAAAGGCCACATGGATTCTACTTTTACTTTGATTTTGTGGGTGTTGCTCTATAGTTTGAGAGCATGAATTGAATCCTGCAACAAGGTTTTATATAACCTTTGTTAATTTTGGTAGGAAGCATATAGGAACAAGATTTTCAATTATAGAGATATGTTAGCATCATTTTTTTTAGTAAAGGTATTGTAGTTTAGCCATGCGTAGATAAGGTTAACTTATGATATAAATACCTTATAATGAGTAATATGTTATGCAAAAGGGTTTTTGGTTTATATTTGTTCTCTAGGTAATGAACTTTCCACCCCATAAAAACAAAGCATTATTACTGCACTTATAACCTTATAATATATTCCATTGCACTTTTCCTTGGTAAATACCTAGGCAATAATAAAAATATACTCTTCATGAAACCGTTAGTTTCATACATAAATGTCATTTCTTTTATACCTAAATTTATGAAATAATTGCTTATGATTATACATTGATACACATATAAATAAATTGCCTTGGTAACAAGTAACAATGTATTGTAAGATCTAGTTTGCAGAACTCATCATTCTCTAGAGTTGCATGTAGGGTTTGGTTTTAATATAAATACAAAAGGGTACACATAGGATGAACAAGTTATATTCAAAGTTAGGTAGAAAGCATATATTTCTAGTTTTTCTTGGATTTATAACTACTTATTCTTATAAATAAATAATTAGGAAGCAAGTATACAGGCAAACATTATGTCCTTAAAACAAGAATAAGTAGGTTAACAACTTAGACCTCAAACATTATGAACAGCTTAACAATTTCAATATTTGGAAAAGATACAAGTTTGACAATACCTTCTTTTTCTCAAAGTTGTAAACTAAACAAATATTCTAGCATTTTACTTTTGCTAGTTGAGAAAATTAATCTTGATCCTGAAATTGGAGTACAAAACGTCTTATGATAAAAACTCCTGTACAAGAATCAGCATTTCAATGCATTAGCTTCAAAATCTAAGTAAGCCTCGGGCATGAACTGAAGTTCCTTCATTTTAAACAGGAAAGAAACTTTAGTACATAGTAAACAAACAGTTGTTTCAGCTCATACTACTTCACATCATCACCTACTAAATCAATATTTCAATACTTATTTATGAATGCAAATAATGAAGTATGAAGTTATAGAAATTAATAAAGGATTTGGTTTTAGCTTCTAGATTAGACCCTTTAAAATGATACTGTTAGTGGTTAAGTTACCCACGTCATCAATGTTTTTAAACATTAATTGTCGCAAGAAAAGTTTTAAATTTTTATGAAATTTTGGAGTATTACCTATGGTATTAGAGCACATGTTCAGACACTAGGCCTGAATGTGGCTCAACATGTGTAGACAAACAATAGATAAAATGCATGCATAACTGATTTATTATTTTTCTTTTGAAATGTTGTTACAAGATTTTTTTTTCTAAGTTATAACTGCATGTATGGAAAGACACGAGGAATATGCAGATGAAGAGTCCCCGTTAATTGAACAAAGTAATTCTAGAAGAGAATTGGTTAAGGAAGAAATAACTAACAATTCTTCAGAATTATTCCAAACTATTAAAGAATTAAGAACTATAATGGAAACAGTTAAAAAAGAGAATGAAAGAATTCTAAGAGCTCAAGAGGAGCTGAACTAGATACTGATGGAAAAATTTCAGAGTGAAGGAAAATATAAACCAATAGGATCCGAAAATACGTCCTACCAACATAAAAATAAAAAGTCCAAATCATCTAAAATTGAAATTAGTTCGTCCTCTTAAGTTTATGGTGACTCACACAGGAAGAATCGCCAGTACTCTAGTGATAGCAGTGAGGATAATTACCATTCTAGAAAAAGAAAATTTAAGCCTTATGAGGAAATTTCAGGAGAATTTAAGGAGATAAAACCACCAACTTTCTATAGGACCCCAACCCGGTCCTCAGTTTAACAAGAATCTAACAGTTGAAGTTTTGTTTTATCAACTGGTTCTAAGTTAACCTGTTAACTTGTTTTCATTCTACTAAAATTTTGATGCATGTATAAAAAAAATAGATTATCTTTATACAATTGTTTCCATTCCACTAAATCTTTGATGCAAGTATAAAACAAATAAATTATCTTTATATAACAATATTACAGCATATAATCTTCATAATTTATTTTGTGTAATCAATTTAACAGTAAAAATTCAAGCATGTTCAAATGAAAGAATATTCAAAATACCTGTAAATTTCACAGTTTTTCCTTGAGTAATTGGTCCCTTCAAGATCCTTCATTGTTCAACCTGCAAGCCCTTTAACCATAACATAAAACTCAACTGGCCAAACCAATCTGCCACCTTGCCAACTAGGATTGTCTCGCCGACTTCCTAGCTCCAAGAACTCAGTTCTTGGACGCTAGAGCCCAAAACCTAAGTATAGTCCAACCAGTGATAAAATCTCCCTTTCTTTTGAAACTTTTCCAAAAAATATTTTGCTCTCTTCCTCCTCTTTTTTCGATGTCCAAAACCTCCCCACTCTTCTCCCCTATATCCTACTCTTCACCAACTCCCCATGCATTCATTACTACCTTATCCCAATCATAAATATTCAACTTTCCTTTCATCCACTTTGTCAGGTTTCCATAATTCCCCAACCACATGGATTCTCGTGGTTACTAATAAGTCAATCAATTTATTATAAAATAATAATAAGTTGTACTGCCATTCATTTCCTACCATTTTCAACATAAAACAATAATATTCACAGTCAACATTTTCAAGTCATAATAATATATATTTAATAATATTAATAACAAAATATCATTTTATGTAGTCATTACTTTATTTCACCGTCTATCATAATTGTCATTAAGACTCATTTAATTATTATGAACTAAATAAATTTTAAACATGATTTACTAAGCTATTTACCCTATTCAACAACTAAACAACATTTGTGATTAAGTTCTTAGTTAATGCTTAATTTTTATTACATTTTGACTAATCCTAATTAATTATAATCCATTCTAATAATCATTCATGGAACTAATTACCATATTCAACATTCAAACCTAGTTATAATAACCTTAACTATAATTAATTGTGATTAATACTCAATTAACACCACTTTCTAATTAGTTTTATTTTATCGTAATTAATTATAACAATCCCAATTAATATTGATGAATTACCATATTCTAATTAATTGTAATCAATCCTAATTAATTACAATTAATCATAATCACCATTCATGGAACTATTATAATTCATCCTTTAATTAGCATTTATTAATCAAATAGATAATAAAGTTATTAACAATGATAAACCACATTAATACTTTATATAATGATTTAGTAACCATGAACTTATTCAACAACTAAGTTAATCAAATATTAATAACATAATAACACCATTTGTATTATGAATTAGCATTAATTGAAAGTACTCCTCATTAGGACTTAATCGCAATTCATTCATTAATTAGCACCACATTCAGTAAACATACTAAGTAACTCTAACCAACTTAATTAATATTTATTTAATGATGACCATAATCATTAACCAACCTTAATCATAATCAAAGCCCTTACTAATAACTTGACCCAATTATGTCAGTTACTAACCATTGCGTTCCTATCTACCTACTTCATTCTACATAATTCACAACTAACTTCCACATCATATCCTTCCTCTGCTGGAATACCCTGGAGTGTCAACTACATGACCTAGCTCCAGTTAGAACCCGTAAGTGGAAGTGTCAACTCTATTGACCAAGATTCCCCAACAGACATCCACTAGTCATCATCACACAACTTGGGGAGAGTACCATAGCACAACCCTCCCATGAATCCAGGTTTTGGGGACAACAGTGGGAAATGCCTCCACCCCCCTCAATGGAATAAGAGACTATGTCAGCATTCAACATAGTGACTGCATTGCGACTGTCATACTCAGGTTTTGTCATCGAATAACCAATTTGGGCGGTTGAGTTTCCTGAAACCACACACCATCCCGCACATCATGATAATAACAATAATCACATATAACAATAACAATTCATTCTAATACCATATTCTTTGAAGTCATACCATCGAGGTGCTTCCACCTTGTGGAGATCAACTATCCTTTATCTCTTTTAAACCTATTGGTTAGTGTCATAACAAAATGTCATATAATCTTCGACATGTCCATACATAATATGTTAATACTAACAACAACATTATAACCATTTTCACCATGCATCTAGCATCGTAATCATTTACTTGAACATAACTTAAATCGATATCCACGTACCACATTCTATTCAATTTGCATGCCAAAGACATAATCTAAACATGTTCATAACTCATAATATTAACATCACACACACATATATATAAATTCCACAAATAATAAATTCATATGTCCACAATGTCATCTACTGACGAAGTTCCACAATAAGCAAATACATCAAGTAATGACACAATGTCATCTACTGACGAAGTTCACAATAAGCAAATACATCCAGTAATGATAGTCTAGGTAATAAGGTCAAAATGGGGTGTTACATACACCCACCCTTCAGGAAACTTCATCCCGAAGTTATAATCAAAATAGTGTGGGAAAATCACAACGCATGGTCTCTGCATCCTCCTAGGTAGAAGAACCTGGGCTATACTTGTCCCACTAGACCTTAACCTGGTCCACCAAATGGTGCCTAAGTTATCTAGCCCTGCGGTCCAATATACGTAATGGTTTGACCCTGATGCTTCCCTCGTTCGAAACATGCAGTTCCTTCCAATTTAGTTTATGAGACTCATCTTCTATATAATGGCGTAAAATAGATACATGAAATACATTATGAGTTTTATGCAAATGGGGTGGCAGCGCAAGACGATATGCGATGGGTCCAACTTTCTGTAAAATTTCAAAGGGTATTATGAATCGAGGTGACAACTTTGTCCCCTTCCCAAACCTAATGGTACTTTTATTCAGCCTGATTCATATGAAAACTGCATCTCCCACTTTGTAGTTTATGTCAACCCTATGCGCATCGGCATAGCTCTTTTTCCTATCCTGAGCTTCCTTTAACCATTTTCTAATCTGAATCACCTGTTCTTCCATCTCCTGAATCAACTCAAGCCCCACAATTACTCGGTCCTCTAGTATTTCCCAAATCAACGGTATTCTGCATAGCCTCCCATATAAGGCTTGATAAGGTGGCATACCAATTGAGCTGTGGTAACTATTGTTGTAAGCAAAATCTACTTAGGGTAAATGATTTTCCCAATGGGTTTGTTCATCCATAACATACATCCTAAGCATGTCCTCCATAACCTGATTCACTCTTTCTATCTAGCCATCTATTTCTGGATGGTAAGCTGTGCTTAAATTCAACTGAGTTCCTAAAGCAGACTGCAAACTTGTCCAAAACCTAAATGTGAATCGGGAATCCCTATCCGAGATAATATTCTTGGGAAACCCATGAAGAAGAACAATTTCACTGATGAACACCCATGTAACATCTGCAACATTGTAGGTTTCCTTAACTGGAATAAAAGTGAGCAGTCTTGCTCAATTTATCAACAACAACCATAATGGCATCATGCCTATGCGAGGTAAGAGGCAATCCTACCACAAATTCCATCGAAATAACCTCCCACTTGGACATGGGAATGTCAAGTGGCTGCAATAGTCCTTCCTAGTGGTGATGATCAGCTTTGACCTGTTGACACTCAAGGCACCTAGCAACAAATTTGACAACATATTGCTTCATTCCTGACCAAAAGAAGAGTTCTTTCATGTCTGTATACATCTTCTTTACTCCCAGATGTGCACAATAGACTGATCTGTGGGCTCCCTTGAGTATAGTTTCTGTAATATCTCCCTCCTTACGAATATACATTCTCCCTTGATATCAGGGTGAATCTGCGGACCTCGGTAACACTTTTTGGCAAGCGCATTTCGGCAAAAACAAAAAAATGCACCTCGGTCAAGGGCTTGTTAAACCCTCGACCGAGGTATTAATATCTCAACCGAGGTTTTATCAAGCCCTCGACCGAGGTTTTGTTCACCCCTCGGTCGAGGTATTTATTAACCCTCGGTCGAGGTATTAAAAACTCGATCGAGGGTTAATAAATACCTCAACCGAGGTATTAACTTGGTCGAGGTACATACCTCGATCGAGGTGCCTCTATCAAAAAATTTATAAAAAGAGGCCGCAGGGGAATCACTAAATTACCAAAGACTGCAAAATATATTCATTATAATTGAGCTTTATGTAACTCCGGTCTCCAGTGAATTCAAACATTAATGACACTCCCCGAAGTCCCTGGTACAAAACGAAATGGAGCCGTTTATTGAGTAGTGGGATGCAACTGCAAGTAGCGAAAGCTTTTCACATATTGAACCATTTTCAATATGTGAAAAGCTTTCACTGCTTGCAGTTGCATCCCACTACTCAATAAACGGCTCCATTTCGTTTTGTACCAGGGACTTCGGGGAGTGTCATTAATGTTTGAATTCACTCCCGGGCTTTAAGATGTTGTATTTAGTGATTTAAGATGTTTAATACTTAAATGTTTTAAAATAAATAAAAGAGATGATGATATAGAACTATTTATATTTTTAGATTAATAAAATAACATGTATAATGCCATAAATATCAATGGATCGTATGATAATCAAATGTGTTAGGTTTATCGTTGTTGTTGTTATACTATAAGTATACTAGGAATATTAACCAGTTTCAATATATATAGCTAAAACACAACCACAATCATATTTTAAATAGTATAAAATATTTTTTACCAAGTAAGAATAATATATATTAACCTCTATGCAAAATCCCCACAAATGTCTAAGGCCACACAATATTAACTAGTAGTTTGGATGGTACTTACCTTTCTTGCAAAATAAGTATAAGTTACTATTTACATAAAACAACAAATTAATGTACATACTTTTCAAAACTATAAAATTTGTCAATTAATAAGTCTTTATTAATTCTAAAAATATAAATTTGTAATTTCAAAAAATATAAAATTATTATTTTTTATTTTTCAAAAAAACTTTTTAATACTTATGTTATATAAAATATTAAAACCTTTTAAACTAGGCTGAAAGCTCTACATAATGGTTGTCTTGATTTACATGCAATCATAAATATTATTGTCATTCGAGTTGTTAACTTTTGGTGATATTGGGTGAAAAATAGAACATATACTCTAAATCTTTCATGGGTTTAATCATAAATAGCTTCTTGTGTAGTAAAATGTGATGATGATTTGAAAATGTGAGTGTAATGTGTATCAATACCTCCATTCCAGACCCCTAGCGAACACTTATATAGTAAAGGCCTCTATGTTTTCCAAAAGGATTAAATTAATTTAAAAGCAGTTTAGGTTGAACGAAGTTGAGTGAAGTCCTCAACAACCAAGAGCCACGGTGAGCTTACCCTAAAGTATTGATGGGATTGTGCTTATTTCTATCCGTAATGCATTTTCACCTGGTTCATGTAGGTATCTATTCCTATGCTTAAGACCCCCAAAGCATGTACTCTAACGTGGTAATTTAAATTAAAATGGAAAATGGTAAGTATTAACCCATTAAAATTTGTTCTTTGAACGAGCCAAAATATTAAAAAAATTACACATTAAAAACGTTGCAAATTTTACATATATGTGGTGCCAATTTACATCCCTTGATCCTAAATTAAATTATGGTGTAGTCGTTATTTGCATTAACAATCAAAATTCTTGTGATAGTGTTAAATTGTATGCAAATGCATGACCAAGTCATGAACGACTTAAAAGAGTTGAATTTTCTTTGTATTCCTCATTATTTAACAATGTGTTTGGAATGTAGCACATTTACAACCAAACCTTAACAATCGTAAGAGGATTTGAGATTGATGTTAAACGACTCATTATTTTGATGAAAGAAGTGGGAATTAAGTGAATTCCCATTCTTAATTTGACAACATTTGTTATTGCCAAAAAATACAAGAAAAGTTAAAAACAAGGACAATCTTCGAAATCTTAAACAATATAGTGAAAGAGTTTATAAAAGAGGGCATGTATGTACAAATTTATGTATATATCTTTCAAAATGCACATTAATGCACATGTGCCATTAATGTTTGAATTCACTCCCGGGATTTTGCTCCAAACGAGTTTACATGACCTCGACCGAGCTCATACCTCAGTCGAGGTATTAACTAAACCTCAACCGAGGGTTTGTAAAGCCCTCGACCGAGGGTTTAACAAACCTTTGGTCAAGGTTTAGTTAGTACCTCGACTGAGGTATTTAAATACCTCGGTCGAGGTTTATACCTCGGTCGAGGGCTTAAGAAAATAGACTTAGCCCACATTCAAAGAAATGAAAAATTTTATGTGCCTTGCAGAGGTGTACACCCTGCCATTCCTAGCACATAACTGAGCAGAGTTGATACCGATAAATTCACCAACGAATCTTCTATCCATTGAGGTATCATACACGCATTTTGGCATTCATATGATATTTATTTATTAATTACTTCTAAAACTTATACTTAGATAAACCACACTGCAACTTCGAAGCGGC
>LPNX010488439.1:283185-410723 GCA_001517045.1 Pseudotsuga menziesii | reverse complement strand
ATGCGTTTTGAGGGCTTCTATCTAGCACATGAGTAAAAAATCAGGTTTTCATCGCCAAAATTGGCCAAAAAGTGTTACCCATCTTCATGGAATCACCCATCACATCAACCCATCTGCTTCCAGTTCATATCCTTCAAATTTAGGTTCCGCCTGCCTTCCCTGCTAGAGTACCAACACGACCTTTAGGTACCAACTGCCTCTGACTAGCTCCCATAATACTCTCTCCCTTAAATCTACCTTTAAAGGTATGAGAGGGAAAATCCTTGGTTTTCTGCTTAAGGCACCGACTACTACATTCTCCTTCCCCTTGATGTATGAAATCCCAAAATCGTACTCACTCATAAATTCACTCCATCGCCTCTGCCTAGCATTTAGGTCTCTTTGAGTGAAGAGGTACTTCAAGCTTTGGTTATCTGATTTGATCTCAAAGCTTCTCCCAACAAGGTAATGTCGCCAAAGCTTTAGGGATAACATCACTGCTGCTAATTCTAAATCATGGGTAGGGTAATTCTCCTCAAGAGGTTTTAAATTTCTTGATGCATAAGCTATTACTCCACCTTCCTGCATTAACACAGCACCCAAACCTTTCCTTGAGGCATCTGTGCAAACTGTGAAGTCTTTCTCCATATCTGGAACCCGCATAATTGGTGCATTCATTAGTAATTCTTTTAATTTAGCGAATGAAACATCGCATTCTTCAGTCCATTCATATCTGATACCCTTGCGTTGCAAGTTCGTTATGGGTTTTTCTATTTTTGAGAACTCTTCCACAAACCTTCTATAGTATCCTACTAAACCCATGAAGCTTCTTACTTCATGGGCATTCCTTGGAACATGCCAATCCATTATGGTCTTTAACTTTTCTGGATCCACAAAAATTTCCTCAGCAAAAATGATATGCCCCAGATAATGGATCTCCTTTTTATAGAAAGAACATTTGGACAACTTGCCGTACAACATGTGTTCTCTCAAGCATGACAACACTATTCACAAGTGTTTCTCGTGCTCTCTTTCGTTCTTGGAGTAGATAAGGATATCATCCAAGAAGACTTGCACAAACCGATCTAAGTATTTTCTAAACACACTATTCATGAGGCTCATGAATACAACCAGTGCATTAGTTAAGCCAAAGGGTACCACCACAAACTCATAGTTCCCAAACCGAGTTCAAAATGTTGTCTTAGGTATATCGCCTTTCTTGATCCGAAGTTGGTGGTAACCCGATCATAGGTCGATCTTAGAAAAGAGCGTTGCCCCTTTCATTTGATCGAAGAAGTCGTCGATTCAAGGTATTGGGTACCTATTTTTCACAATGGCTCTGTTCAAATCTTTGTAATCTATGCAAATACGCAAGGAACCATCCTTCTTCCTTACAAATATTACTAGTGCACCCCACAATGAAATACTTGGCCTTATGAATCCTAGGTCCAACAGTTCCTTCAGCTACATTTGCAACTCGCAAAGCTCTGGGGCCATCATCCAGTAAGGTGCCTTTGATGTTGGCTATGTACCGGGTTTAATCTCGATGGTAAAATCAATTTCTCTCTCAGGAGATAACCCAGGCGGTTCCTTGGGAAAGACATCATTGAATTCAGCTAACACCGGGTATTGATTTAATGAGGGTCCCTTCTCATCACTTATGACTTCAATGATATATAACTGACATCCTTTCCTCATACATTGTTTCACATTCATTGTTGAGATAAAACTTAGGGACACCTTCCGTTTTATACCCTGAATCTCAATGGCCTTCCCTTTGTCATTAACACAAAGGGCCTTCTTTTTGTAATAGTCGAGGAAATCTTGATGTTCCTCAAGCTATTTCATACCTATAATAACGTCATAAGTCCCAAGGGAGGTGACATACACTTTGACTTGTGTAACACATACCCCTAGATTGACCATACAATTGTCGACATTGGGTCCTACTACTTGTTTTATCCCTGAAGCCATTTTGACTGAGTTGAAATCGTTGTGTTCGCAGGATGCTAACCCACAATTATCTAATGCTTATGGAGAAATAAACTGTGAGTAGCACCAGAATCAAACAAAATTATGAGTTTAACATCATTGATTATACCTTTTGACTCCACCACCGTTGACTAGTGTTCAGCCTGATTATTTTGCACTGCCACCGAGATTTGATGCTTGCTTCCTCCACTCCCCATCCGGGCCTTTCCTTCTCGATGCACTATACCAGATTGGAACTCAGGACAGTCTTGCTGATAGGGTGGACCCCCACACCCCCAGCAAGAAACTTGTAACGGTGTATGTGAGATGACCTGTTGAGACCTATGAGGGGAGTTCCTTCCCCTAGATCCTCGTGCCCTACCAACTGTTCCTCAATAATTCCTCGTAACCTGGTGCATTCCTGTTGTATATTGGGACATTGTACTAATTTCCACTAATCTATCTACTGCTGCAACTTTGGATGTAAAACCTGTTTCCATAGGGAGGTGGCCTCGCATATCCTCCTCTAGGGTAGGTTCGAGGGGCCTTCCCTATGAATCCTAACTGTTGAGTATTGAATGTCTTCAAGGGTTTCTCACCCAACATCTCTTCAGTATAACGAGCACATTCGAATGCCTCAGCAACTGAAGTGGGTTTCCACATCCATACTTGGGCCCGTATCCTAGGATTGAGTCCGTACACAAAGTGCTGAGCCTAACATTGATTAGTGTCCAAGTAGGGTACATACTTAACCAATTCCATGAATCTTACCTCATATTCCTCTATCGATAGACTCCCTTGAACCAAGGCGTGAAAGGCTCTTTCCTGTTGTTCCTGGTAGAAGGCTCGCAAGTACTTCCCTTTGAACTTATCCACGAATAGATCCCATGGAACAATGTCTAGGATAAGGCGCAATTTCCTTTCTTGGTTTCCCCACCAGTTTAGAGCATTTTCCTTCAACTGAAATATGGCTATTTTGGATTTCGAAGTGGAAGTGTACTCTTGTAATGCTAAACACCTGGTGATCCCTTCCAACCATGTTTCAGCTCATACCCCTCTGTGACCACCAGAAAAATCTGGAAGCCTAATTTTCTGTAGCTCCCTCGTGATGTCTTGATGAGGGGGTCTCTGCAATAGGTTCAATGGTATTTGAGGGTCACCGTCCCTCAACGGCAGGGCCTCGACCTCTACCTCAGGTGTAGTGCTTCCCCTTTGAAGTCCCCTCAGTGTCTCATTTATTGCCTCAAGGGAGCGCAAAATGAGAACTGTTTTTGGCGATGGTGCTAGCACATTCTGCTCATGCACCGTTTCTCGGCCTCGTCCTTGACCTGATCGTGTACTTGCCATAGTGATCCTGTATCATGGTATAAGTCATCATTAGTACATGGTTCATGTTTTATCTAGGTCAGAATTAAACACATACTCATATCTACAGGCTCAGTGGAAGTTTGTTTCTTTCTTCACCCATAAACGAGCTTTACATGATATTGAGTCAAATGCCTGAGAAGGTAGGGGTACGAAGGCACTCCTACATCGAATTCATCGTCGAATCGTGAATAAGAGACTATGTCTCAGGTCACGTGCATGGCGTCACGTCATCCTTGTGGCTTGGGTAGTCATCAATGACCATACCTCTCGTGAGGTTCACACTCGTCGTGATTCCCCGCATAAACCTCCTATGTTACTTTATCTAACCTAGAGTTGAATTAACTCAAGTTATCCATGAAACCCGTAATTAACTCAAACCTCTTACAATTAAACCTATGAAATATATATATAATAAAGTTTAAATTAACTATTTAACTAACTAATTAATTTAATAATATTAAGTTATATTAATCTCAACCATATTAATTATTAAATTTTAATAACCTAATTTTAATTTAACCTAATAGATTAACATTAAACTATATCGAATTTCTCAACCTGTTAAATAATTATCCTAACAATTAAACTTAAAACCACTACACATTGGATTAATTATCCAAAACCAATTTAATTATTGTGATTAATATTAATTATCCCTAACCCTAAAATTTTATCTAGTTTCGGGCAGGCGTGCATGAGGGCCACGTGCCACAATCTCACCAAACACCATAAGATAGGGTTTATCCTCAGCCTGAGTGCATTTCCTCCCCTGAAATTTTGTTGTTTTGAGTGAGCTCTGCAACTTGAGCTCTACTCTCCTGCTACAGGTTCGGCTAGGGAAATGGTTCCACCAGGACGCTAGGGATAGCACCACCTCAGCTCCATCACAACGCAACTCCTGAAGGTCCACTGTCCACTCCTTATCCTTTTGTAGCTGAAGGTCCACTCCTGAACTTATTTTCCCTACTTTTTTTTTTGGTTGTTTGTTTGCTGGAGTGGTGGCTTCTGCCGCCAGCCCTCTCCGTTTTGTAAAAAAAAATTGTTCTTACTGTTATTATATATATATATTTCTCTACAATTTGCAGAGGGTGGGCAGCTACTAACTCCTCATTCTCCCCATGCAGAGTGGCAGCAGTTATGCCCTCTCTTGTCCTTTTTTTTTTGAACCAAAGCAAGCGTGGGGCATGAAGCCACCCTCGTGCGCAAGCATTCATGAGCGCATAGCTCTTATTTCCTCTCTTTGCAAGCATTTATTGGTATAAAAGCCTTCTTGGGGCCGAAGTACTGAAACACCACCAGCCAGTAGTGCCTCCTTTTCGGCTGGATGGGGGTAGCTCTAGGGCCGCTTAAGTGCGTGTCCCTCATCTCTCTCTGCTTCGGGGTTTCGATCGCAGGATTTCACAGTGAAAGTTTTTATTTTTATTTTTTATTATATATATATATATATATTACTGTTATTATATATATATATATATATATATATATATATATATATATATCTGGCTCAGCCCATGGAGGAACGCCTACCTGGGCTTGAGCTGTTGACCTAGAAATGTAGGTTAAATGTGTTTAGGCTTTTAATTTCAATTAAATAGTGAAGGCTGTTCATAATGGCTATTTCCCACACGATTTCTCTCATTACACTCATCAATCTGAGTGGAACGATTACAAACCTCTCTGGCTGTAATCTTACATGCATCAAACTGCCTGTAATAATGTGGAACAATTATTGATTACATATATATATATATATATATATATATATATATATTCAACTATTAATTTGATTTTAAACAGAAATGAATTGTTCATAACAATTTCAATTTCAGAATCTAATTCTGCATGCTGTTCATAATGCTGTTTCCAATAGCTTTTTTCTCCAGTTATTAATATATCTATAGTGGCTTATATACAGTAGTTTTTTTTTTTTTCAATATAAAACATCTTTACTTATAGATATTTTAAAATCAATTAATAAATTATATTGCTACTTCTAATTGCTATAAGCTTAGTTTCAATTTCAGAATTTAATTGTGCAAGCATTTTGTAATTATAACTGGAACAAATTAAATTTTAATTTCAGAATTTAACTGTGCAAGCATTCAGCAATTATAGCTGGAACAAGCTTAACTTAAAGTTCAGAATTTAAATAACTGGAACAAGTTTAACTTAAATTTGAGAATTTAACTGTGCAAACATTCAACAATTATAACTGGAACAAGTTAAATTTTAATTTCAAAATTTAAGTGTGCAAGCATTCAGCAATTATGGCTGGAACAAGCTTAACTTAAATTTCAGAATTTAAATAACTGGAACAAGTTTAACTTAAATTTCATAATTTAACAGTGCAAACATTCAACAATTCGGCAATTATATAGGGATAATTTTGAAAATCTCTAAAAGAGAGTTTAACTCTTTGTCTCTTTTCTTTTCTTTTTTAAATATAAAAACTTTGGATGTTTGTTTATTTATTTTTTCCTAAATTGTTGTATGTAGGTTTTGTTTTATATAATTGGCTTTAAATAGAGTACCTAAAGTGTGTGCATATAAAACTACTTATAGGGTGTGTAGCTTTTCCCCATAACACCGGTTATATGTCCTTATATATATATTTGGTATATATGCATGCAGCAAACCCTAAGATATATATTCCTTAATTTTTTTGAAATTTATATTAATATACTTCACTTACTACTATCTTAAATAATTTTATTTGAGGGCAGGCTTAAATATTATTCCCAATTAAATCCCTACTATATATATATATATATATATATATATTAGTTTCAATTTTGTTTTAATACAACTATACAATGAGCCCTTGCTTCCAGATTCGGAACCATGGCTCCTATACCATGTATAGGACCCCAATCCGGTCCTCAGTTTAACAAGAATCGTTAATATATATATATATATATATATATATATATTAGTTTCAATTTTGTTTTAATACAACTATACAATGAGCCCTTGCTTCGAGATTCAGAACCATGGCTCCTATACCATGTATAGGACCCCAATCCAGTCCTCGGTTTAACAAGAATCTAACGATTGAAGTTTTCTTTTATCAACTGGTTCTAAGTTAACCTCTTAACTTGTTTTCATTTTACTAAATTTTTTATGCATCTATAAAACAAATAGATTATCTTTATACAATTGTATCCATTCCACTAAATCTTTGATGCAAGTATAAAACAAATAAATTGCCTTTATACAACAATACTACAACTTATAATTTTCATAATTTATTTTGTGTAATCAATTTAACAGTAAAAATTCAGGCATGTTCAAATGAAACAGTAAATACCTATAAAATTTACAGTTTGTCCTTAAGTAATTGGTCCCTTCAAGCTCCTTCAGTGTTCAACTTGCAAGCCCTGCAAGCCCAAGCCCTGCAAGCCCTTTAACAGTAACAAAAAACTCAACTGGCCAAACCAAACTCAACTGGTTAAACCAATCTGCCACCCTGCCATCTAGGATAGTCTCGCCTACCTCCTAAGTTCTTCGACATGGCTTACCCTTTAACAGTAACAAAAAACTCAACTGGCCAAACCAAACTCAACTCGCCAAACCAATCTGCCACCCTGCCATCTAGGATAGTCTCGCCTACCTCCTAAGTTCTTCGACAGGGCTTGCAAGCCCTTTAACAGTAACAAAAAACTCAACTGGCCAAACCAATCTGCCACCCTGCCATCTAGGATAGTCTCTCCTACCTCCTAAGTTCTTGGACCCGTGAGCCCAAAACCTAAAACCTAACCAATCTACCACCCTGCCATCTAGGATAGTCTAGCCTAAGTTCTTCGAGAGGGCTTGCCCTTTAACAGTAACAAAAAACTCAACTGGCCAAACCAAACTCAACTGGCCAAACCAATCTGCCACCCTGCCATCTAGGATAGTCTGGCCTACCTCCTCAGTTCTTGGACCCGTGAGCCCAAAACCTAAAACTTAACCAATCTGCCACCTTGCCATCTAGGATAGTCTCGCCTAAGTTCTTCGACAGGGCTTTCCCTTTAACAGTAACAAAAAACTCAACTGGCCAAACCAATCTGCCACCCTGCCATCTAGGATAGTCTCGCCTACCTCCTAAGTTCTTCAACAGGGCTTGCAATCTCTTTAACAGTAACAAAAAACTCAACTGGCCAAACCAATCTGCCACCGTGCCATCTAGGATAGTCTCACCTACCTCCTAAGTTCTTGGACCCGTGAGCCCAAAACCTAAAACCTAACCAATCTGCCACCCTGCCATCTAGGATAGTCTCGCCTACCTCCTAAGTTCTTGGACCCATGAGCCCAAAACCTAAAACCTAAGTAAAGTCCAACCAGGAAAGTCCAACGAGTGATAAAATCTCCAACGAGTGATAAAATCTCCCTTTCTTTTGCAACTTTTCCAAAAAATATGTTGCTCTCTTCCTCCTCTTTTTCTGATGTCCAAAACCTCCCCATTCTTCTCCCTTATATCTTACTCTTCATCGAATCCCATGCATTCATTACTACCTTATCCCAATCATAAATATTCAACTTCCCTTTCATCGACTCCCATGCATTCATTACTACCTTATCCCAATCATAAATATTCAACTTCCCTTTCATCCACTTTGTCAAGTTTCCATAATTCACCAACCACATGGATTCTCATGGTTACTAATAAGTCAATCAATTTATTATAAAATAAAATAAGTTGCACGGCCATTCATTTCCTACCATTTTCAACATAAAACAATAATATTACTTCAGGTCACATTAATATATATTTAATAATATTAATAACAAAATATCATTTTATGTAATCATTACTTTATTTCACCATCTATCTATCATAATTTTCATTAGGATTCATTTAATTATTTATGAACTAAATAAATTTTAAACATAATTTACTAAACTATTTACCCTATTCAACAACTAAACATCAAACTAAACATCATTTGTGATTAAGTTCTTAGTTAATGGTTAATTTTTTTACCCTATTTAACAACTAAACATCATTTGTGATTAAGTTCTTAGTTGATGCTTAATTTTTATTACATTTTGACTAATCCTAATTAATTATAATCCACTTTAATAATCATTCATGGAACTAATTACCATCTTCAACATTAAAACCTAGTTATAATCACCTTAACTACAATTAATTATGATTAAAACTCAATTAACACCACTTTCTAATTAGTTTTATTTTATCGTAATTAATTATAACAATCCTAATTAATACCTAGTTATAATCACCTTAACTACAATTAATTATGATTAAAACTCAATTAACACCACTTTCTAATTAGTTTTATTTTATCGTAATTAATTATAACAATCCTAATTAATACTCATAAATTACCATATTCTAATTAATTGTAATTAATACTAATTAATTACAATTAATCATAATTTATCTTTTAATTAGCATTTATTAATCAAATAGATAATAAAGTTATTAACAATGATAAACCACATTAATACTTTATATAATGATATAATGATTTAGTAACCAAGAACGTATTCAACAATTAAGTTAATCATATCTTAATAACATAATAGCACTATTTGTATTATGAATTAGCATTAATCAACATTAATTGACAATACTCTTCATTAGGACTTAATCACAATTCATTCATTAATTAGCACTACATTTAGTAATCATACTAAGTAACCCTAATCAACTTAATTAATATTTATTTAATGATGACCACAACCATTAACCAACCTTAATCATAATCAAAGCCCTTACTAATAACTTGACCCAATTATGTGAGTTCCTAACCCGATAAGTAACAAATATAATTTATCTTGTCACAATTACAAAACATGAATTTGTAATCATAATAGCATGGCATACCATTTATACAAAAACACACACACACACACACATATATATATATGAGTTATGTAAACGTTGCTAATGCTTACATACGTCGTGTAGGTACACTAATAGGACTCAACCACACATCAGTTGACACACACTTAAACATGAATTTGCAAGGTTTAGACTCTAACTCATATCATAATAAGCCATGACACAAACAAAACGTAATGATACACTAATTAAGAATCAAGCAAAGAGTTTCAACACAGAGTTAATCAGTTTCCATTCTAAAACTTTCATGTCATTCCTATCTACCTACTTCATTCTACATAATTCACAACTAACTTCCACATCTTATCCTTCCTCTCGTGGACTACCCTGGAGTGTCAACTACATGACCTAACTCGAGTTAGAACACGTAAGCGGAAGTGTCGACTCTATCGACCAAGATTCCCCAACAAGAATCCACTATTCATCATCGCACACCTTGGGGAGCATAACGTAGCACAACCCTCCCATGACTCTAGGTTTTGGGGATAATGATGGGAAATGCCTCCACCCCCCTCAATGGAATAAGAGACTATGTTTGCATTCGATGTAGTAACTGCGTTGCGACTGTTGTACTCAGGTTTTGTCATCGAATAACCAATTTGGGCGGTTGAGTTTCCTGAAACCCCACACCATCCCACACACCATGATAATTGAGCAATAATCACATATAACAATAACAATTCATTTTCATACCATATTCTTTGAAGTCATACCATCGAGGTGCCTTCACCTTGTGGAGATCAACTATCTTTTATCTCTTTTAAACTCATTGGTTAGTCTCATAACAAAATGTCGTTTAATCTTCGACATGTCCATACATAATCTGTTAATACTAACAAAAACATTATAATCATTTTCACCATGCATTTGGCGTCGTAATCATTTACTTGAACATAACTTAAATCGGTATCCACGTACCATATTCTATTGAATTTGCATGCCAAAGACATAATCTAAACATGTTCATAACTCATAATATTAACATCACACACATATATATAAATTCCGCAAATAATAAATTCATATGTCCACAATGTCATCTAGTGACGAAGTTCCACAATAAGCAAATACATCTAGTAATGACACAATGTCATCTACTGACAGAGTTCACAATAATCAAATAAATCCAGTACTGATAGTCTAGGTAATAAGATCAAAACGGGGTGTTACACTTTCAATGGTGAAACTAAGAAAGGAGAGGAAGTTGAAGCATGGCTATCTAGAATGAAGTAATATTTCCAAATCTATAATTACTCCAACCAGCTAAATGCAAGAATGGACATTTACAACTTAATTGGAAAGGTAGATATCTGGTGGCAGGATTTAAAACGAGTAAAAGGTATAAGGAAAAGAAGATCAACTGAAGTACCTTTAAAAATTACCTTAAAAAGAAGTTTATGTCGGAACAATATTATGAAGAGTGAGCTAAAGAATTCTATGAATTAAAGTTGGGATCTACGAATATGAAGGAATTAAACAGTAAATTTTTAAGTTTATTACATTACGTTCCTTACATTGTGTACGAGAAGCCTAAGATGTAGCAGCTTCTAAGATATTTACCTTTTCAAATTAAAGACAGAATTGAATACGATAATCCAAAAACCCTTGAGGAGGCTATGCAAAAGGTGAATTTTCGCTATGAGAAGAACCAAAAAATGGAAAGTTTGCCAAACTAGAAGGCTAAGAGGTCTAATAATTTTGAACATAATAGGAAGGGTTTCATATCTAACCGCAATTTTAGGAATAATAACACACGTAACTTTCCTAATAAGAATTTACAAGGAAATAAAGTTAACTCACAGTCAAACCCTAATGGCCCTATAAATAAAGAACTTGCTAATAATCACATCAACTATGTTAAGAATAATGAACGTAAAGAACCAGTAAAGTGTTGGGATTGTAATGGGCCTCATTATGCATCAGTTTTCCCTAACAGAAAGAAGATTGTCGTCAACATTCATAGAGTGTAGGAGGAGGTGACTGTTGGTGACTAAGCAAGGGGGATGCCTAGGATCAACATGGCACTAGAAAATAGGCAGGATGATTATCAAACTTCCATGGTGGAAGTAGAAGGTAAATTGAAGCAAACACCCATTTCTATCTTAATTGACACAGGGGCTAGCCTGAGTTATGTTTCTCCTAATTTAGTAGAAAAATTCAATTTATCAGTAGAAAATTTTGCAAATTCATGGTTAGTTCAACTAGCTACAGGAGCAGAAAGAAAAGTGAGTAGTTTTGTAAAAGACTGTACTGTAATTATGAATCAGTTTGAAACTTCTGTGAAACTAAATATACTTCCTTTAGGCTCTTATGATATGTTAATTGGTATGGACTAGTTAGAACAACATAGAGTAATTTTGAATTGTTTCGATAAAACTTTTACTTGCATAAATAATGGAGGAGAAACAGTAACCGTAATAGGAATTCCTAGGAAAACAACTATTAGACAAATCTCTACCTTGTAATTAAATAGAGTTGTTTGGAAGGGTTGTAAAGCCTTTGTTGTAACTGTAATAGATGAAGAACATATTGATAATGAAGATAAACTAAAACTAGAATATATTCCAATCCTAAGGGGGTATTCAGATGTATTTCGAGAAGAAATTTCAGGACTGCCTCAGAAAAGGGAGTTAGACTTCACTATTGAGTTGGTACATGGTGTAGTGCCCAGCTCAAAAGCTCCTTATCGGATGAATATATTGGAACTAAATGAATTAAAATCACAGTTAAAGGAACTTATTGATAAAACATATATAAGACTAAGCGTGTATCCTTGGGGAGCACCTGTCATTTTCATTAAAAAGAAGGATGGTACTCTACATTTATGCATTGACTACCATCAACTTAATAAAATGACCATTAAAAATAGATATCTGTTGCCTCGCATAGATGATCTGTTTGATTAGCTATGCAGAGAAACTGTATTTCCAAAGATTGATTTACGATCTGGTTACCATCAATTTCGAATCAAATATGAAGATATTTTTAAAACAACTTTTAGGACCAGATATGGTCACTATGAGTTTGTTGTCATGCCATTTGGGCTCACTAATGCCCCAGCTGTCTTCATGTGTTTAATGAATAATGTATTGCATAAGTATCTCGATAAATTCACAGTGGTTTTCATTAATTACATTCTAATGTATTCTAAGTCTAAAGAAGAACACGAGGAGCACTTAAAAATTGTTTTACAAGAGAAGGGAACATTAGCTTTATGCTAAATTTAGCAAGTGCAATTTCTTTAAGGATAAAATACAATAGTTGGGCCATGTAATAACTAGAGAGAGGATCTCAATTGATCCAAAAAAGATAAAAACAATTGAAAAATGGCCAATTCCAAGGGAATTGACTTACATGCGATCATTCATGGGGATTACCGGTTACTATGGAAGATTCATTGAGGGGTTCTCAAGAATCGGGAAGAAATTCGAGTGGAATAAAAAATGTGAAGAAAGTTTTAAGAAGTTAAAAACATTATTAACTATTACACCAATCTTAATATTTTTTTTATCCTAATAAGGACTTTGACGTATGCACTGACGCATACAACGATGGTCTAGGTGGGGTTTTAACTCAAGAAGGACACGTAAATGCATACGAGTCTAGGAAGCTTAAAATTCATGGGAAAAAATACACTACTTGCGATTTAGAGTTGGCTTTCATACATGCTTTGAAGATGTGGCGCCATCAATTAATCAAAAGAAAATCTATGTTAATGACAGATAATAAGGGATGAAAATATTTTTTCGATCAACCTAATTTAAACGCAAGGCAAGCTAGGTCACAAGCTTTCCTTAGCGAGTACAATTTTGAGATCCAACATATTAAGGGAAAAGAAAATAAGGTCGCTGATGCTCTAAGTAAAAATGCAAGATTGAACTTTGTAGCAGCAATCAACACTTATAAAATAGATTTAGAGGAACAACTAGAGGAAGGAGTAAAATTGGATGAAAATTATCAGAAATTACAAGGAAAAGTAACTGAAATTTTAAGTAGAGGGTATAGTATAAATGAAAAAGGATTAATACTTTATAAAAACAAGCTATATATACCTAATGTACGTAAAATTAAGCTGCTGATTTTAAATGAAATACATAAGAATCCTTATTCAGGACATCCTGGTTATCAAAAGACTATAACCATATTATGGAAAGATTATTTTTAGCCAAACATGAAGAATGATCTAGAAGAATACATTTCCAAGTGCTTTGAATGTCGACAGGTTAAGACTGAACACCAACATCGATGTAATAACCCCAAAATTCGTAAAAATTTAAAAATTTTCCTATGACATTGAATGTTTACAATCATCACTTCCAAGGGACATTTAATTGTTAACAGTTAACATAATAAGGTTTAAACTAGAAATAATTTCTTAATTAAATTCTAGATCTACATACTTAAATATTTGCTTTCATAAATCTTTATTAAAGATTTGATTTAGGAGGTGATGATTTGGAATAACATGAACTAAAACATCTGTTTGTTTACTATGTGCTAAAGTTTTTTTTACTATTTGTAAACATGAAAGAACTTGAGTTAAGTCCGAGGATTAATTAGATTTTTAGCTAATTTAGTGAAGTGATGCTTCTTTTACAGGTCCTCTTACAGGTAAGACATTTTGTAACCAATTTCCGGATCGAGATTAATTATCTCAACGAGCATAAATAAAAATGCTAGTATATTTGTTTAATTTAGAGGTTTGATCAAAATAAATGACGTATCGTTGAAACTGTATATTTATGTTTTATTTAATTTCTTGTAAGCATAAGTATTTGGATAAATTTAACATAAATCTTGTCATTCTTCTATCTCGCTTCGACTATAACTTGTTCATCAAACTTTCATTTATTTATTATCAGTTTAGGTCCTATATACAATTCTAGTGAAAGATAAATTTGCAAACTAGGTCAAATGAGACATTATTACCTGTTACCATGGTAATTCGTATGTATTTGTCTCAACAACATTCAAATGTTATGTAAACTAGAAAAAACCTAAATCTAGGTATGATCATAAGGTATAATGATGGATATTCATACATGGAACTAAAGTTTTAATGCAGAAAACAGTCTACTAACTGCTTGAGTATTTTCCAAGTGGGAATACAATAATATGAACATTATATCGTTAAACAAATAGTATTACTGCTTTGTGTAAGGAATAAAGAGATCATTTCCTACAAAATCTATTTAACCTAGCCTTCGCATGACCTTCATCTTACAAGGAGATATGATGTAAAAATTATTACCCTACAACAAAACTAAGTTATAATACTCATACTAAGAATCATGCCATGAATCTTTCTATACTTGCAATCTTATACATATAAGTATTTTTAACCAATGTATTATCATAGGTTTTCTAAAGGTCTTTTTGCAAGTCCTGAACTTTATCACAAGGTGTTTGTTTATAAATTTAACAAGGTTAAAGATTATTTTGCATAAGTTATTGAAAATTACAAGGTTCTTAAAACATTGTTGTAATCCCTAGTTTATGTGAAGATTACCACCAATAACATTTTTCTTTAAGATTATATTGTGCATCTTATAATATAAATATATTATTCGAATGTTAAAAGGGTTTATAACCAAAATTATATGTAAAAACTTTTTACTTGCGGGCTTCTCCAAGACTCTCTAAACTATAGAGCTAGACCCACAATTCCAAAACATATTGATCTTCCAAGTGGTCGATGGTTATAGGATAGGGTTTTGACTTTTATGGATTTACTATATATGTCTCAAAAACCCTAAATTTGCACATTTACCCTATCTTTTACCTACTATCGAGAGGGAGCCTTAGGCTTACAGCCTCATGGATTCACCATTGTTTTACTGCTGCAAGTAAAGACCTCTGTCTCCATGGCTCACCTCTGCACGTGAGGGATTTTATCTACTTTTCTTATCTCTGTGTGTAAGGCCTTTGTTGCCACTTCTTTTCCTCTACGAGAGCTTCTCTTAATCCATGGGTTCACTTGTGAGCTCTTGCCGAATTAGCAGTGTGCTTTTTAGTTTTGACGTCATTGTGGTTTCTGGTTGATGGCTTAACCATTCCATCAAGTGTGAGATTATCTATCTTTACTGCCCAGTTGCTAGTGTAAAGGGATTTTTACTTGGTCGAGAACACTGTGTAAGCGAGTTAAGGTGTGAATGGAAGTGAAGCTTCTCCAGGTAACTCATCGTTTCCATTATTGTATTTGTGATAAGTGTATATGCTAATTCTCACCCTTTTTATTTTATATACAAAAAGATTAACAAAATCTTTAATGGGTGTGAAGGTTAGTTTACAAGCAGATTTTTTAGACTGTGTCTTGAAGACTCCAACAAAGAGGGGGTCTTCACGCTCCTTCAACAAATGGTAAGCCTTGGTCCTTGTCTGAGGTTTCCTCTGCGATGCTGCATGGGTTCAAGGGTGATACTGTTTCACTTGGTTTGCGTACTTCCTTGGTTGTGGCTACAATGTAGTCTGTTTGTTTTTGGGAAGGCTGTATGGCCGTGACTTAAATATTTTAATGAAAACTTTATGGAACGCTTGCGGTCGTAACTTGATTTACAAGAATTTATCTTGGATAGGATTTAAAGCCGTGACTTTTTGGGGATTTTTAATTATGTTTTTAGTTAGGGTTTAGAAATAATTTACATTCTGATTAAGCTTTTAAGCTTACTATGTTAGATACTATATAATCAGTATTGAACTGTGGTTTAAAGAAATCAATGGCAGACTGTGGGGTTTCTTGTAATGGTTAAAAAATCAATTTTGTTTAAGTTAACTTAATAGATTATTTTTCTGCTACAATGCTTGTTTTGATGAATATATGGTTAAATAATTTAAAAGAGGTTTTATTACGGTTTAAGTTCATAATTTTCAATTTTGTTTTAAAGGAGGAAAAAGTTCAGAAAGTTGCTTTTAAAATAGAGTTTGAGTTTTTCTCTATCAGTAAAAACAATTATTTCAGGAAATAAATAAAAGAAGGGTTGATTCGTACAACCTGAGTTTTTACTGTGTACTTGGGTTGGAAAATTTAAAAGGTCTTTACTTATTTAGTCTTAGTTTATATTTGACAAACATATTTAATATTGTTTCTGTGAAAAGTTTATTTAATTCTGTGTATTTATAAAATAGATAATTTGTATTTGTGTGTGTGTGTGTGTATATATATTTAAGATCTTTCTTGGAAATAGTTCATGTCTAGCTTCTTTAACAAGTGCATTCTAACTAAGGAACTTCTGAACATTCTTACAAAGAATCTGTAAAACTAAATAAACATAATACAGCATTCTTCATTTGATTTATCCATCAAAATCTAATCTAACCTACTGTACTAGAGTACCACCTTCTTGAAGGTGTGGAAAAATACAGTTAGGTATTTTATCCATCAGTACAATTTGAAAATTACTCTAATCATTATCCTAATCCATATCTAATCCAAAATTTGTCTATCTTTTCATAGTAGAATATTTCCTTCAATAATTCTAATAATAGATGAACATAACATAACATATTATTTCCTAAATCAATTCATTCTTGATCCTAATTATGCATAGAAAATTTAGAAAGAACATATAGAACTTGGAAATGTAGCAGAGGAGACAACAACTTAAGGATCCTGTTCCTCCCAACCAACTCCTGGAGATAGATTAACTGCAAACCTCAGGATCCCTGAGCCTGTCTACTGGTCCACCTAGTTGAAAGCACTGGGTGAGAGAACTAGTGTAAAATCCTTTATAACTCTACTGAGTAATCAACAGTAATCTGTTCTGCATGTAGCAGTATGAACTAGGCTTAAATCAGCTGCACTAGTTCATAACTTCAACCTTTTCACTCAAAAACTTTTGCTAGTCCCCTCCATCGAATTTCTTGTGCACTAAATTCACTTAGAATTTTCACAAGTAAAGAATAAGCAGCCTCACTTGAGTTCACTGGGAAGTTTTATTAGCATGCATAGGTATTTTGGGTTAGTTTTCACTTAATGAACCACCTTCTCTTGTTCCATTTTCTTGGGGAACATGACCACAAAAATAGGGAAGTTTCCTCCTACAACAGCTAGAAGTAGTTTGAGGATGCTTCCAAGTGTCAATCTGCTCTCAACCCAGCCTATTCCACCAAGTGACCAGTAAAACACTCATTTAACAGCCTCCTTAAACTATTTTCTTATCTTTCATTTATTAATTAATAAAATATTCAATAATTACATGCAATTATCCTTGACCCCACTTGGTCATTAATTACAACTTTATAATAAAAATATAACATAATGTCTCCTAAAACATAAAATGTTTTTGAAAATTTGGGGTATGTGACAATACAACCGGTTTACTATAGCCCTTACCCATCCCTAGCTGGAAATGGGAAATAATCAGTCCTGATTTTATTACAAGTCTACCTCGAAATCAAAATCTGAATGATTCGATAATGGTAGTCATCGATAAACTCAGTAAAGAAGCTCATTTTATACTAGTAAATACCACCTATAAGGCTGCTAATATTGCTGATATATTCATGAAACAAATATTTCATTTACATGGGATACCAATAGTTATAATTTTTTACAGAGACCCTAAGTTTACGAGCATGTCATGCCCCCTCAAATTGACCATTAAAAGTGTTGACCATGCTAAGTTCCTAGGGGCTCAAGTTGTTATTAATTATTCCTCCTAGGATAAATTTTTACTAATAATTGTTCTAAGGCATGTATTTAATTTTATTTCATCAATTTTATTTATTATGCACAATAATGATGTGGAATTAAGGCTGCCATGTCAAAAGGGCACAGTGGGGAAAGCTAGTCAACTTTCCTTGGTAAAAATAAGAAAGTCCATGACAAAAGAAAGCAGGAGAATAAAGGGAAGTTTCCTAAAAGCAGGAAGAGCAGGCAGAGGTAAAATAAGGAAAGTATTTCAAAGGGGAGGGTGTAGTTTCCTCTAATGGAGCTCAGAAAAGCTGTAAGAGAAAAGCAGTAAATTTTTTTAAGGAAAGAAAGAGTTTCCTTATGACCTAGGAAAAGCAGAAAGATGTCATAACTCAAAAGAGGCAGCTTTTGACCAAGGAAGGGTGCAGTTTCTAATTGTGAAGGATGATTTGGACTTGGAAACAATTCCACATGGTCCTAATTTCCTAATTTCCCAAAGGGGGCGCTTTTGTGGCTAGGGTTAGGTCACTCATGGGGTTGACTTGCTCTCACAGGTCACCATTGGCCTCAACTTACTAAGCAGGCCATCCATAATTCTATAAAAGATGAATTCAAACCCATTGCTTCAGTTTGGTTGATGATTTGATTGCTGAATGCTTATGTGAGCATTACTTCTAAGTGTTGTGCCTTAGACTACTGGGAGATGAGCCCCAGCCTTCCATTCCCCTCTCCTTCCATCCCCTTTTCTTCCATTGTAGGTGTGGAGCAATATATTGTAGGAATTAAAGTATTTAAAAAGTTATTTTCAGCCTCCCTCAAGTTCAGGTCCATATTTAGTGAAGCCCTAGCTTCACTTATGCTCACAGCCCTTGCTAGTCATGATCTGGGCCTCATGCCCCTTGTTTTTGGAGCATCCTTGTAATGGTCAGTAAATGATGTAATTTATGTTCTGTAGGGTCATAATATTCTAAAAATTATATGTATCAGGTCAAAACATCTCTGCCCATAAATATCCTTGTCTTCAGTTTTTCCTAAAAGGCCTATTTTAGCAATGTATGGGGGAAATTGAATAAAAATGAGTGATATAAGGAATATGTCAGGTTGGGGAAGTAATTTAAGGGATTTTAAATATTAAATGAACTTATATTTACCCCTTTTATAGTTCACATGTCTTACAGAAATGCATTTGAGATGATTTAACTGTTTTTTTTAGACCCTACGTAGATTACTAGCTTTTAATAACGAGTTTTGGTAAAATTGATGTAAAACCATTTCTATTAACTCAATATGAGATATGTCAGTTCCTGTGGGTCAATAATAGGCCCAAATTCCAATATAAATCTCAAGAACCATTTTTATTTGGTTCTATACCACCCTTTTGGATCCTCCTCCGCGCATGGTTTTCCTTGGCCAAAACTGTCGTAAAACCCCAAATTCATTCAAAACTTCTCAAAACCTTCCAGAATCTCTGAAAATTGTATAAAAAATTTAGTTATGATATACTAAGGGTGTAAAAATCCCTTGGTTAAAACAGACCGAACTACCCTTCTTAGTTTCACGGTTTGGCTGCCCAGAAGCATGGTAGTAGGTTTCCGCGGAGTGGATTCTGAAACCTAAATGGCACCAGATATAAATGTGATAGGGGAGAGGGAATTCCATGTTTGATTATCTTTGGTTGATTCCTTCTGCTTACTCCTTTTTCCTGCAAAATTTCCCAAAATAAACCCCTTATTTGCCCAGTCCGAGAAGTCATTGTGTAAATTAATTCAAGTTCAGAAATTTTAATATAATTTATAGAATTGAAGAGTGTTCATGTATGTACACCATACTTTGGAAATTACAGTGGTATCAGATCACTTTCCTTGGCTCAGCTTGTGGAAAGTAACTCTCAATGGAAAAGTAGCTTAGCAATATCTTCAAGTTGCAGTTGTGGAATTAGTTCCAGTGATGGAAGATTTATACTTTGAGTTGTATGAGGAAGAAGAGCATTCAAAATTGGATGATAGAGAATACTTAAGAATTTTGATGCAAATAACATTGAAAGGGATGAAGTATGCATCTCAAAGCATCATCCAGTCAGATCAACAGACTAGAGAATTCCTTGCCAAGCAGTTGGCAAGCAAACATGGAGAAGGGAGTAGTAGTGTCTCTCAGCATGAAGGAAATAAAGTTGGAGAGTCTATGTTTTCAAAAAAATTAATACATGTAGGTTCTATGAATACAAAGAATCCATCAATAAAGGAACTAATTTGTTCCACTTCTCAAAGTAAAGGGGAAGAAAAGAGGACCAAAAGTGAAGATTCATTAGAGCCATCTGCACATGGTTTCTTTGAGAAATTATTTGGGTTTTCCCTAAAGAGAGATCAGCATATTTGTAGCATCCACGAGGATGATGAATCACCAAATCCTCCATCATAAGGAGATGAAGAAGATCCATGCACAACTAAAGATCCAATAGCCCAACATCTAGTTATTCGTAACGTGGAAGGTGAGATGAATTCAAATTTCTTTGTGGCTGATTTCAAGATAAGTACAGAAGAGATGGGGAAGATTGATGATGGTGATTTATATTTTGGATATAATCCAAAATATAAACAATATTCATATTTACAATCACCCCTTAAGCCTCACAAGGAAGCACAAATTGAGCACATCTCAGTAGGGTGTGAAGCAGAGAAATGGGTGGGTGAACAAGCCACCATAATTCCACCACATAAGGAGGAGAACATCACACATGGAAAGTTAGTAAATTATTATTTTTATGTGTCATTGTGTAAGTTTGATATGGCATCCAATTCTAGTGAAGATTTCAGGATGGTTGACCCCCCTAGTGAAGAGGTTCAGAATTTTGGTGTAAAAAATGAATGTAGTATGAAGGATGAAACTTTGAGAGAATATATTTTTGGTGCACCAAGGATGAATGAGAACTTAAGTTGCAGCCCAAATTATGTTTTTGAGGACTCAAAATATGAATATATTGCAGCAACAACATATGGATCATATTTGAAACCTCAAGTTCACTGCATGAAATTGATCCAGTGATGGAAAATGAAGAGGAGGAACATCTACAAGAACCTCATCTTCTTGCAGGGTCATTTAAGATGGATGAACAGAAGATCCAAGAGGCCCTGAAATTTCTCCATGACACTCATGCTTTAGTTTCAAATATGTGTTGGGAATATTCTTTAATGGAAGACCAATATTCCTTTGAAGCCATGGAGAATATCTAGAAAGCAATGTCCACAATCAAAGGTAATTTCTCACAATTGCTTTCAGATAAAAATGACATGTTTGAGCTTGTTGAGTTGTTGCGGAAAGCATCACTACATTATGAAGAAAGTATTTGCATATTTGAAGAAGAGAACTACAAGCTCAAAGGTGATTTGTTGGACACCCAAGATTCTTTGAGATACACTCAAAGTGCCCTCTTAGAATCACAAATGAAGATAGAACAATTCCAACAAGAGTGGAAAGAATTGACTGAATCCTAAATCTTTCTTGAGAGTCATCCCTTTTGGGTAAATGACATGAAAAAATACATGGAGGAACCTCATGATTGGATGGACCAGGAGGAGCATTCTATTTAGTATGCACTTAAAGAGTGTGCAGAACAGTTTTATGAGAACCAAGCACTTGATTTCTTTCCAAGGAAACTTGAGTTGTTCCTTGAAGATAGACACTCTCCCATGGAAGAGTGGGATGAGAACACCCAATTTGGGCCAGCCAATAATGACAAAGTTGTAGCCATAATTCTCATTACTGAAGGTTGCAAACATGCAAAGAAGGTTCATAGTTCTTTCCCACATGTCCTAGTTTCAGAAACACCAATGGGGAATGGACAGTGGGTGAAGAAATTTTTCTAGTTTGTGTCGCATGCACAACAAGAAGATCATGATTTGTCCCCATGGGAGATAGATCCTATTGTAGAAGAGGTGGATGATTATATATCATATAAATCAGCAAGAAATATCTCTGATTCATTCACTGGATGGTTGGATAGAGGAATCACTGAAGAGGAAAATATGGAAGGTAAAAGTTCTATGTCTTGTTGCAAGAAAATTGTTTTTAATATTGTTGATTTTTCTATGATTTACAAGTAGCAGAAAAGGCATGTGTGTGCAGCCACTTTTGACAAGAAGGCATCATATCTACACATACTTTCAATGAGTGGGTCAATTGATGGATTTTTGCACCCTTGGATCAATGGCAAAGAGTTGAGCCATTGGATGAAAAGGGGAGCACCTATTGAGTTCCATAGAGACATATTTGGAATGAAGACCTTGGGAGGGAAATTTTTTTATTTCTGCAATAATGTTTTTGTTGTGATTGACATTGTCTTGACATGTGAACAGCAACAAAGACTTATTTTGCAGCTATTATATACCTCCCATACACATGGACATGAGGTACATTCCAATTTGCATGTGCTTGAGGAGTTTGAGGTCAAGCAATATGAAGATCAAGCACTTGCATGGTTCCTAAGAGATTATGCGTTTCCTTTAGGAAAATGTTGTACAATTTTGGAGGAGGCACATGATCACACTATCACTCAGAAAAATAATGGAGTAATTTGTGGATCCATTATCTTGATTGATGAGCATTGTAGGGATTTGGCTCACAATTCTTCATCCCACACTTCTATTTCAGCCACAACATGTGGGGATGAAAATTGGGTGAAAGGATTTTTTCTGTTGATGCCACAAGAGGAGCATGATACTTTCACTCTTCCAGTTGAGGTATTCATGGTCAAACCATGTGGTTTGACAAGTGCATTAGTAGTAGCTGAATTATTCCCACCTGAATCATTTATCATGAAATTTTGTCTGTCCATTGATTGGGTGGCTAGACACATGATTGAAATGTGTGCACTGGAGGGTAAAAATATTGCTTGCATTAATGGAGATACATTGGACACATCAAATAAATTGTATGAGCAATGGAATGAGAATGTATGGCTACTATATGATTCTTTTAGTATACATGGAGGGGTATGGGATAACCTCCTGTGTATTCATAACAACAGTGACGTGAGTTCCATTGCTAGCTTGCACATGGATTTTCATAATTTAGAGAGGCTCAAGATGATTTGGTCCCACATTAATGAATTCCATGTCTAGTGGGAGAGTTTAAAAAATGTTCAGTTTGGCATGGGGAGAGATGAGCTCCCAGTATGGTGGTATGATTTTCATGACATCATTTTCCTCCTCTACAATGATAAAATTTTGTTGTTTTTATTGATGGGTAGAAGGAGGAATATAAAACCATGGGATCCATGCATTCTTATGAATGACAGAGTTCAAAAGGTGGAAGAAAAATTTGGGTCCTTGCAGAGGAGGCAGTGGGATCCAGGAATTTTACTCAGTTACTTTAACTGTGTTGGAAATTTTTCTAAAGGAAGTGGCATCAGAAAAATGGCTATGATAAGAGTGGAGCATCAAAAACATGGTGGAAAAATTTGCAACACTCTGTGGTGCTTCTGCTTGAGGACAAGTAGATTTGGGAGGGGAGGACTGTCATGTCCCCCCAAATTGACACTTAAAAGTGTTGACCATGCTAAGTTCCTAGGGGCTCAAGTTGTTATTAATTATTCCTCCTAGGATAAATTTTTACTAATAATTGTTCTAAGGCATGTATTTAATTTTATTTCATCAATTTTATCTATTATGCACAATAATGATGTGGAATTAAGGCTTCCATGTCAAGAGGGTGCAGTGGGGAAAGCTAGTCAACTTTCCTTGGTAAAAATAAGAAAGTCCATGACAAAAGCAAGAAGGAGAATAAAGGGAAGTTTCCTAAAAGCAGAAAAAGAAGAAATAGGTAAAAGCAAGAAAGTATTTCAAAGGGGAGGGCACAGTTTCCTCTTATGGAGCTCAAAAAAGCTGTAAGAGAAAAGCATGAAATTTTTTTAAGGAAAGAAAGAGTTTCCTTATGACCTAGGAAAAGCAGAAAGATGTCACAACTCAAAAGAGGCAGATTTTGACTAAGGAAGGGTGCAATTTCTAATTGTGAAGGATGATTTGGACTTGGAAACAATTCCACATGGTCCTACTTACCTAATTTCCCAAAGGGGGCACTTTTGTGGCTAGGGTTAGGTCACTCATGGGGTTGAATTTCTCTCACAGGTCACCATTGGCCTCAACTTACTAAGAAGGTCATCCATAATTCTATAAAAGATAAATTAAAACCCATTGCTTCAGTTTGTTTGATTATTTGATTTTTGAATTCTTATGTGAGCATTACTTCTTAGTGTTGTGCCTTAGACTACTGGGAGATGAGCCCTAGCCTTCCATTCCCCTCTCCTTCCACCCCCTTTTCTTCCATTGCAGGTGTGGAGCACTAGATTGTAGGAATTAAAGGATTGACAGAGTTATTTATAGCCTCCATCAAGTTCAGTTCCATATCCAGTGAAGCCCTAGCTTGACTTATGCCCACAACCCTTGCTAGTCATGATATGGGCCTCCTGCCCCTTGTTTCTGGAGCATCCTTGTAATGGTAAGTAAATGATGTAATTTATGTTCTGTAGGGTCATAATATTCTAAAACTTATATTTATCAGGTTGAAACATCTCTTCCCATAAATATTCTTGTCTTCATTTTTTCCTAAAAGGCCTATTTTAGCAATGTATGGGGGAAATTGAATAAAAATGAGTGATATAAGGAATATGTCATGTTGGGGAAGTAATTGAAGGGATTTTAAATATTAAATGAACTGATATTTACCCCTTTTATAGTTCTTATGTCTTACAAAAATGTATTTGAGATGATTTAACTATTTTTTTTAGACCCTAGCTAGATTACTAGCTTTTAATAACTAGTTTTGGTAAAATTGATGTAAAACCATTTTTGTTAACTCAATTTGAGATCTGTCAGTTCATGTGGGTCACTAATAGGACTAGATGCCAATATAAAATTCCAGACCCATTTTTATTTGGGTTGGTACCACCTTTTTGGATCCTCCTCCGTGCAAGGTTTTCCTTGGCCAAAACTACCGTAAAACCCCAAATTCATCCAAAACTTCTCAAAACATTCCAGAATATCTAAAAAATGTATAAAAAATTTAGTTATGATATATTAAGGCTGGAAAAAACCTTTTCAAGTTTCCAGAAGCCCCTAGTTAAAACAGACCAAACTACCCTCCTTAGTTTCACGGTTTGGCTACATAGAAGCGTGGTAGTGGGTTTCCACGAAGAGGATTCTGAAACCTAAATGGAACCAAATATAAATGTGATAGGGGAGAGATAATTCCATGTCTAATTATCTTTGGTTGCTTCCCACTGTTCACTCCTTTTCCTGCAAAATTTCCCAGAATAAACCCCTTATTTGCCCAGTCCAAGAAGTCATTGTGTAAATTAATTCAAGTTCAGAAATTTTAATATAATTTATAGAATTGAAGAGTGTTCAGGTATGTACACCAGACTTTGTACATTACAGGGAAATTTCTGGAAGTCTCTATTTAAAGGCCTGAATACTACTTTAAATTTCAGTACATCTTTTCATCCTCAGAAGGATGGACAGACTGAAAGAGTGAATCAAATATTGGAAGATATGTTAAAAATGTATGTTAGAGAAAAACCAGGTAAATGGGAGGGTTACTTACACTTGGTAGATTTTTCTTATAACAAACACTACCAAGCTTTAGCAAGATACAACCCATTTGAAATTCTGTATGGAAGAAAGTGCAATACCCTCATCTCATGGAGTAACCCAGTTGACATGTTAGTAATAGGACTTGAGCTATTAAAAGAGATGGAGTTAATTGTAAAGAAGGTGCATGGTAATTTGAAGTTTGTACAAGATAGACAGAAAAGTCAAGCAGATCTTAAACGAACTTAGAAAGAGTTCCAGGTGGGTGAACATGTTTTTATAAAGGTAAGGCCTAAAAAGAGTTCTTTGAATATAGGAAGTTGTGCTAAGTTGGCACCCTGATATTGTAGGCCTTTTGAAATACTGTCCAGAATGGGACAGGTGGCATATCAACTGGATTTACCGCCAAATTTAAAGGTTCATAATGTTTTTCATATATCTGTATTAAAAAAATATGTACATGATGTTACTCATGTTATAAATTGGAATGATGTGTAGCTGGAACCCGAAGGAGATTTTTTGGTGGAACCGAAATGTATCCTTGAAAGGAGGGAGATCTTGCTTCGGAATCACACCATTGGGCAAGTGAAGGTGCAATGGAAGCACCTTAGTCCAGAAGAAGCCACCTAGGAATTGGAGAGTTATATGTGGGAAGCATATCTAGTTTTGTTTTAGGGAAACTCTGAGGACGATGAATAAAATAACATCGAGGATGATGTTATATTTAAGGGGGTGTGTATGTCNTTATGTTTTAATTTTATTATAAAGTTTGTAATTATTGACCAAGTGGGGTCAAGGATAATTGTATTTAATTGCTGAATATTTTATTAATTAATAAATAAAAGGTGAGACAATAGCTTAAGGAGGTTTTCAAATAAGTGTTTACTATCCACTTGGTGGAATAGGCTGGGTTGAGAGCATATTGACACTTGGAAGCATCCTCAAACTACTTCTAGCTATTGGAGGAGGCAACTTCCCTATTTTTGTGGTCATGTTCCCCAAGAAAGTGGAACAAGAGCAGCTGGCTCATTAAGTGAAAACTGACCCAAAAGACCTAGGCATGCTGATAAAAATACCCATTGAATTCAGCTGAGGCTGCTCATTTTTTTACTTGTGAAATTGGTGCATAAGAAATTCAATGGAGGGGATAGGAAGAAGTGTTTGAGTGGAAAGTGCTTATTTACTGAACTAGTGCAGTTGTTTTGAGCTGAGTTCTTATTGCCACATGAATAAATAATATTATTGTTGATTACTTTGTGGAGTTGCAGAGGTTTCTAAACCTATTCTCTCACCGAGTTCTTTCAACCAGGTGGACTAGTAGATAGGCTTGGGGGTCCTAAGATTTGCAGCTCAACAGTCTTCTGGAGTTGGTTGGAAGGAACGGGCTCCTTAGGTTGTTGTCTCCTCTGTTATACTACCAGGTTCTAAATGTTATTTTGATTTCCTCCATGCAAGTATAGGAATAAGAACATATGAATTTAGGAATTAATATATTTATATGTCTGTTTCATCTATTTATTAAAATTAGTTAGATAAATCTTCTACTGTTCAAAGATAGATCAATTATGGATTATATATGTATTAGAATAAATGATTTAGGGTTAGTTTAAATTTATTGATGGATAAAAATACTTGACTGTATTTTTCCACACCTTCAAGAAGGTAGTACTCTGGTACAGTATGAGAAATTAAATTTGATGGTTAAATCAAATCAAGAAAAGTAGGAATTTGATTATTTACTTTCTACTGTTAAATATTTATAGAAATGTTCAGAAGAAAGATTCTCTATATCATAAGTTTCCTTAGTTAGAATACATATGTTTAAAACATAAACAAAAACTATCATAAAGGAAGTTCTCTTAAAAGCCAGTACACAGTTTGTGTAACTATGTTCCTTTTAACATAGTAATAATTACTATCTATAATCTTAATCTATTCTAAATACATATAATTATTAAATATTATAGGAGACAGAAAAATAACATAAATAAGAGTAACTTATAAATAGTAAAATGAAATTATAGTAATCACTTAGGTTTTGCAATTAATATCTAAGTAATTTCATTATTACTGTAAGTAAAAGATTAGATATTAAATACATTATAGTAAAACAACAACAATGAAAAGTTTCCAAATTAAAATAAAATACAAACCCTAAATTAAGGATAACTGTAAACCAAGTCTTGTTTTCTTTCTTCTCTCCAGAATAGGGCTTTTACAGTTTTTCCCATATCCCTATTAATCAAATTCTTCAATATACAATTATAATATCTTATTCATAATCACCCTATATTAAATAAAATTCTACACAGTCGAGCTCGGGTTGTAGTAACAATCCCCTTTTCCCTTTTTATTTTCATAAACCAAATCTTTATACTAAAAAGATAAACAAAACTAACTTTCATATTAAATTTCCACAAAATACCCTCATCTTAATAAAAATCAAAATTATGGGCATTTCACGACTGCGAAATCCTCTCATCATTTTTATCAAATCATTCACCAGATACACGTAATTAACCATAAGGTTATTAAAAATTTCATTAATAAGCTTAAACAAAACAGAAGTTTACAACCCAGAAAAAAAACACGATGCTCACAGTCTAACAAAGTCTCTTTTCTACACATGCCAAAGTACCCATTTTACCGTCAACTTTTACAAGTTAAAAATAAGGTATTTACCAGTGAAAAACCCTAAGAAAATATTAAACCATCGAACAGAACAATCCATGGCCACATGGCCTTTACAAACCAACGTTGTTCAAAACGAAGCTACGGAAAGGGAGTTCTAATCAACCGAGCAATGTTAGCATCTCCAGGTCGTAGTTACTTACTGTCCTTTCTCCCTGCTCAGCTGGGAGTCATGTTTTCAAAACTTCCTCTCTTTTTAACTCTGCACATTCAAAATTTAAAACAACAGTAAATAACCTATTACTTACAGTTCGTTTAAGGTTAAAATAAAAACTTGTTGATGGTCAAATTAAATAGATAAAAAAAGGGTTACTTGTTCTAGTATCAGTTCTTACGGCCATAAGGAATTCTTTTGCAAACCTCCAAGTATACAACCACACCGAAAGATGGGGGAGGAACCAACAGAGAAAAACACCACTACAAGAGTTATGCGAAAGAAAACTCTCCCTAAGGAACTCAACGAGAAAAGGGTAAAAAAAACAGTAAGCCATGACAAAACCAAATTCTTCCCACTATCAGTGCAAATCCACAATGTAAACTGTGAGCTTAGACCCAGATTTCACTTCTACCAAGACAGAGTTTACAAATTGGATGATACATTGATGGAGAACACTCATGGAGCTATACTTTGGAATTGAAGGCCATCACTCGCAGAGACAAAACGATGGCACTAGTGGCCATGAGGCCATGGGCCTAGCAGCGTTCCTCACAGCAGTAGGTATAGTAAACAATGTGAGATTTTATGGTTCAAATAGTTAAGTAGTAGGGTTTACCACCATCAAAACCCTATCCACTAACCAAATGCCACGTGGATTCCACTTTTACTTTGATTTTGTGGGTGTTTCTCTATAGTTCAAGAGCATGAATTGAATCCTACAACAAGGTTTTATATAACCTTTGTTAGTTTTGGTAGGAAGTATATAGGAACACGATTTTCAATTATAGAGATATGTTAGCATCATTTTTTTAGTAAAGGTATTGTAGTTTAGCCATGTGTAGATAAGGTAAACTTATGATATAAATACCTTATAATGAGTAACATGTTATGCAAAAGGGTTTTCGGTTTATATTTGTTCTCTAGGTAATGAACTTTCCACCCCATAAAAACAAAGCATTATTCCTGCACTTATAACCTTATAATATATTCAATTGCACTTTGTTGAACCCCATTTTTTTACCCTTTTTGAGCTAAAAACCTTATGTATTAACGCATATTTTGTTGTCATTTTGGCGTCTTTGCATCATACAGATTACCATTCAACTTCAGGTATGATCTTATTTTGATTTATTTAAGATTTATTCATTCTTGATTATTTTACTGTTTTAATGAGTAAATTCGATGGTTAATTGATGTAACTACTAACAAATGCATTCGTCGATTGCAAAGCATGATTTTTGGGCAAATTTGACATGCAAACACACATTTGTCTAGATATGCGCATAACATATCCAACAAGTCATTCAGCTCACCGAAACAACCGCACCATGGAACTGATTCATTCTCCAGCATTTAAGCATGAGCGACCTACAACCGTTGTTGTCCACATGCTGAAGTGATATCATGAGTCTCGTTCTAGAAGGTTTCCAGCATTGACATCATGCCATTAGTTCATGCCAAAGAAGGGAAGCCTGTACGCCACCTCATGCCTGATGGAAACCAACTCGCAATAAGGGAGGAAACATGATTGTGTGTTGGCATTAGATAAATGGATTGTAATAATGGTTGACTCATCTCAAAGAGAAGTCGACCACTAAAGGGTAAGTTGCTGGATTTCTCAAAACTATATATATAAGAACGCTTGTATGCGAGAAGGAGTTAAGAAGTTAGGAAGAAGTAGTTTTTAGCTCAACAAGCTTTTATGTAATTCAGACTCTGTTTTATATTTTTAATGGAAGTTCTGTTGCACTGTCTACAATCATGTTCCATTAGCATTTATCAGGCTGTGAATCTATTTGCTGGGAGGACCCCCCGCCAATCAGAGCTTTATATTTTCATATAGTCTCTTTCATTTCCTTTTCGTTGTAATTAGTATAGCTTTGTTTATAGATTGTTTATGCAATTTCATTCTTGCAAATGTTTATATTATTTCCTGTAGTTTAGATTTTATTTCAGTATTGTGATGCTTATAGCTTAGATTCCATTTCAGTATTATGATGTTTACATAGTATTTCATTTTAAGTTGGCAACCAGTTGCATATAGACTAGATTGTAATTTCTTTTTGCATATAGACTAGATTGTAGTTTCTTTTTGCATATAGACTAGATTGTGATTCCTTTTGCAATTAGAGATACATTCGTTAATGAGCTCATAAGGTTTTGATCAGTTCAACCATGTCCAAAGTAAAACTTTGGACAGGTTGAACATATTAATCAATGTGATTTCATAAACCATATTCACAACCATAATAACATAAGTTAACATGAGGATCGATCACTTGATGTTTTATACATGGAAGACAATAAGAGGGTAAGTGTGATGACAATATAATGATGACTGGAAAGTTCCTAATTACATATCACATCCATATGGGGGATTTAAGCTAGATCATATTATGTCAAAAATCGTACAAAATCATAGGTCAAAATTAGTCATAGTGCTCTTATAACCATGTAGATGTGCCTTAATAATCATAGGTATAGCTCAACTAATTTAACCTTTTTCCCAAAGACAAAATTAACCTAACACCATAACACAATTAACCATTAGTGGTTTAATATCACAGTTTTTATTCAGATTGTCATTTGGCATTTCATTTAGACCAGCATTCGACCCTTCATATGATCCTTCATATAGGTTTTTTTATGTAAAAACATGCTTTACTAGATTAGATTGCTGCTAATTATCCTGAAAACATTTGTCATTTTTCAGTGATAAGTGAATCTTTATATAAATAGTAAGAAAAATAAAGAAAGTATAATCTTCACAACATAATCTTCCTCCCCCAAACCAAATATATGGCATGTCCTCAAGCCATGCAAGAAAAACTAAGTAATTTCAAAATAGTTTAATACAGAGTTCTATCATGTTGTTATCATTTTTGCAAGAAAAATAAAAACTAACTAGTAAAATGGAAATGATTCAGACATGTACATTTATTAGAAACAACAATTCTTAGAAAGTTCAGGTGAATAATGACAGTATAATTAAAAAAATCCATAGGAAAAACTAGTCATCAATGCCTCATTGTAAGGTTTTCTTATCATCTCAAGAATATTTTTGATTTTACCCTAGAGTTTGTGAGATTCTATAGCTATGGGTCCCATTTCTAGGATAATCATATCCTAGGTATTGGTTGAATTAGATGGTCAGATCCAAGTCCAACTTATAACCATTCTCTAATGACATCATAAACAATTGGCCTACATATGTATTTATATATATTCTGGTTTCTTTACAAATATATTATCATTTTTCCAAACCATGTGCATAGTGATGCATTAACCAGATCTCTTTTACCTTATATTTCCCCGCTTCCAGCAAACCTGTTCAATACCCCCACGGGTTTATCTTGGTACTATGCAAGCATAGCCCCACTGCCAGCAGGCCTTTTCAGTACCCCGACGGGTTTACTTGCATTTACCCAGCTTCCTTGTTTTTAGATGTTACTTAGCATTGACCTACTTCCAACATGCATGTTCAGTACCTTGACGAGTTTTCTTCATATAATTATTTTGAGTATATGGAAGTCAATTGGTACTAGAGCGTGGTAATCCTACTAAACACATAATTCAAATTTAGAACAAAGCTCATAAGTAATTTTTTTAATGGCCTTAATTATGGATCATGTCAAAAGCGAATAACTTAAAGCTGTTCTTTGACCTTTCAGTCTATCTTCTTCATAAAAGGTCAGTAATGTTCCACACAAGCATAAATTTCACTTACTTTCAAGTTACCACAAAAATGCTTAAGATACCAGTTTTGATGACAAGTATAGGATGAATTAGTAGACCATAGGTGTAAGATAAGGATCTGAAGAACATGATAATTAGAGTAGGTCTTTCAAGCGACTGTTCTATTAAATCATAAATGTACATGTCTAAATCAAAATACCATATATAAAAGTGTAACAAATAATAGAATAAATGGTTAAGGATGATATACAAATAATTCTTTAATTGCACTAAAAAGTTCAATTTTGATAGTAACCAAAAAGAAAGAGTTAAGATATATTATTTGTCTTTTAAAGCACTTCCCTTTTAAGATAATACTCCATGAGCTGCTTATAGAGATAATGTATTTGTAATCAAATGACAACACCACTTGTTAGATGATTCATACTTATTCATAACAAAGAATCTATAAAATTCATAAGAATGAGAAAAAGGAAAAAGATTATTTCTGCTTTAATTTGACAAAACTGCAACGAATGATCGTGGGAATGAAACTTCTATATAAATGCAGTTAATTTGTTAGAAATGACGCTTACTTATTCGGGTGAACACAAACATAATTACATATATACAAGTAATTACAACCCAAAATAACTTTAAGGATCAGGAGGAGGAGGAATAATTTCCTCTTCAACCAATTCCAACTCCTTTTGCTGCAAGAAATTTTGTACAAAATCATGTTTAGATGTTGGTTGATGGTAGAGTCTAAGTCTGTTTCCATTTACTACAAAGGAAATTTGTGAACCATCAATTGTCTTAATTTCTACTGACCCATTATCAAAATTTGTAACTACTTCATATGGACCCATCGAATGAATAGTTAATTTTCCTTTAAAATTGTTGTACCTTGAGTCAAATAGCAATGCCAAATATCCAGTATTAAATTCTTTTTTCTTAATAAATTTATCATGCCATTTATTCCGTTGATTATGTATTAACATTGTTCTTTGGAGTGCATCCTGTCTAATTTCATCTAACTCATTAATCTGTAACACTCGTTGTCTCTGTGCTTCGTCCAAATTCATGCCTAATTGTGCTGCCATACGAAAGATCTTAACTTCAAATTAGATAGGTAAAAGGAATTGTTTTCCATACACTAAATCATAGGGGGTATGTCTGGTAGTGTTTCTCCATGTTATCCTATAGGCCCACAAGGCCTCCGGGAGTCTATCTTCCCAATCCTTATGATGTAAGTGAATGGTTTTGGTTAAGATGGCTTCTAATACTTTATTGGTTGATTCAACCTGGCCATTATCCTGGGGATAATAAGGTGAGGATTTGCAATGTCGAATGCCATACTTCATGGTGATTTCTTTCATTAACTTATAAGTGAATTGAGAGCCTTGATCTGTGACAATTTCTCTAGGCACAACAAACCGAGTAAATATTTCTTCATATATGAATTCTACTACTGATTTCTCTGTGGCCCTAAACAAAGCTTTAGCTTATACCCACTTGGTAACATATTCTGTGCAAACTAGGATATACTTCTTCTTACGAGACATCAGAGAAATTGGTCCTACAAAATCCAGAGCCCATTTCTCAAAAGGCTCTATTATGAACTGAGGATGTAAGGGCATCTTATCAGAAGACGTAGGTCTAGCCATTCTTTGGAAACTATCATGTCCTTTAACATATTTGGAAGCATCCTTGAAAATGCTCAACCAGTAATAACCAGAGTGCAGCGATTTGTATGTCGTCTGCTTATCAGAAAAATGTCCTCCACATGGTCCATCATGGCATGCATAGAGGGTATATGTCATTTCATCCTCCCGTACGCATCGTCTAATAATAAGATTTGGGCCAGCACTAAAGAGATCATTATAAACCCAGGAATATTTAAAGCTCTGAACTATAACGCGACACTTCTCAGGTGGGGATAAGTGATTTGGTAATTTCCCAATTTCTAAATAGTTGGCAATGTCTACGAACCAAGGGGTTTGAACAGATACAACAAATAAATGTTCATCAGGAAAAGTGTCATCAACAGGTTTAGTACTGTCATTATGTTGAATACAGGAAAGGAAATATGCTACTAAATTCTCTTACCAGGCCATTCAAATGATAGTAATGTTAAATTCTTGTAATAAAAGAAGCCATCGAGTAACCCTACCATTCGTAATTGGTTTATTCATTAAATATGATGGCAGAGTGATTTGTATGCACAAAAAATGTGTGTCCTGTAATGTAATGGAAAAAATTAGTAATAGAATAGACTACTGCCAAAAATTCATTTTCAGTAACAGTATAATTAAGCTCAGCAAGGGTCAAATTGTTGCTAATAAAATAAATAGCATAAGGTGATTGGACTTCTTTTTTTCCTAGGACTCCTCCTATGGCCATATCAGAAGCATCAGTGGATATATGGAAAGGAAGGGACCATTTGGGACCCCTCAGTATTAGTGCCACTGATAATTTAGCTTTTAAGACTTCGAAATCACTTTGACAAGATTCGGTCCATTGGAATTATACATCCTTTGCAAGAAGATTAAACATTGGTGCAGCTATTTTAGTAAAATTATCAATAAAGCGACAATAATAGCTTGCACGTCCAAGAAAAAATCTTACCTCTTTTTCAAGTTTTGGAGAAGGAAGGACAACAATTACTTCTATTTTCGCAGGATCCACCTTAATTCCTTGGGAAGAAATATGATTCCCCAAGACTATACCTTCTATTAATAAAATTTTACATTTCTCATGACTAAGGGCCATGTTTGTTTCTTGACATAGAATCAGGACCTTCTCAAGTTTATCAAGGGACTCTTGAAAGGTATTACCATAAGCTATAAAATCATCCTTGTAAACCTCCACACAATCATGTATAATATCAGAAAAAATTCCTAAAACTGCACACTAGAAATTGGCTAGTGCATTACATAAGCCAAATAGAAAAACTCTATAGGCGTATGTTCCCCAAGGGCATATAAAAGTTGTCTTATCTTGATCCTCGGGTGCTATTAAAATTTGATTATATCCAATATACCCATCAATAAAGGAAAAGTATTATTTTCCTGACAGTGTATCTAACACTTGATCAATAAAGGGAAAAGGAAAATAGTCTTTAAGAGTGGACTTATTTAGCTCTCTGAAATCAACACAAATACGCCACTTCCTTGTGAATTTATTCAAGACTACCACTAGAGGAGACACCCATTTACTGTCGAAGATAGGATAGATGAAACCAACATTAAGAATTTTTTGTAACTCCTCTTTTACTATATCTTTTAGAGCAAGATTCATCCTCCTATGAGGCTGTTTCACAGGTGGAACGGTTGGATACATGTAGTTATGGTGAATATAGGTGTTAGGGTGTATACCTTTCATGTTAGTGTATTCCCATGCAAATGCTCCAGATTGGATTTTAAGGACCTTAAGAAATTGTCCTTGTTGGCTTTCAGTTAACCCTGCATTTATGTGTAAAACTTTTCCAGGGCTAACTTCACAAGGTACAGTATAAGACCCTATGTGCTCTTCAATTGCAAAGACACATGGTATTTCTACGAATTTTGAGAGAACCATATTTTATTGAAACTCATATCCAAATATCTGATTGAGCTGGGAAAAACACTGCGGAAAATATATACAAGTTGTAAGAGACAAACTGGTTTAATAAATTCTTAGTAGTTTTCTCTTGAAGTTCCAAGGAATAGTCACTAGAAAAGAAGAGATATTCAATATTTTCATCCCCAAAGGGGAAATCTAACCACCACAAAGTTTTAGTTACAGGTTGTGCTGGGGGATATAAAAATAAGTCTCTATGTAGAAAACCCATTTGAAATGGTCATTTCCCCATCCCTACATCCTATAAAGGCATTAACAGTGGCTAACCATGGTCTCCCTAAGATAATAGGATGTCCTTTAGAATGATCCTATGATTCCACGACCATAAATTTGACAGGGTATTCGTATGAAGCTACCGATACAATAATATCATCCAGGGCTTTAGTAGGTCTTACCGTGGTACGGTCTGCTAGTTCTAGGATTGAAGGGGTAGGTTAGAGAAAATGTCCCAGCCATAAAACTTCTAAAACTGTGGTGGTCATCATATTAATGGAAGATCCTAAATTGATAAGTGTATTTTCTATGGCACTATTATTTATAATCAGTTACTACTGGGGCCTCATGATTTGTATATTTTTCAATCCAAGATCGGTTTGTCATACACTTAGACATCTCTCCTATAACATGAAATGTGAGGGGGTCTTTTTTCTTCTTTCCTAGGTGCTTAATGCATAGTTCCTTTATTACCTTGTTGTAAATTGGTATATCCTTAATAGCCTGTAATAGAGGAATTTTGACATAGATATTCTTTAGTTCATTCATAATGTCATACTCGGGATGAACTACGGGTTTTTCTATTGCTAGTCGTTCTAGAAATGGAGGAATACTTTTTTCCTGAATGGGTTCTTGCTGAGGATGGGTATGTACTAGGATATTTGGAATATCCACATCCTACAGAATAGCATCATTCATGACTTCATTTGAATCTTCTTCGTCATTCTCTTCACGAATGATGATTGATGACTTGGGTCTGTCATTTACAACTCTTCCAAATCGTAATTGTATCTCATGTATATGTACAGTTGAAATAACATAGGATGGAAGAGTTTGCAACTCAATGCTATTAATATATTGAGTTGGCTTATTATTTGGATTAGGTATCGGTTGTGTAGGTAACAATGTAGGTCGTGGAGGGTTTATGTTTTGGAAGCGATGAGGTTGTTGTGTAATAAGGGGAACTTGAGGCACAAACCCTGGTAAAAATTGCTCAGTATTAGTTGAGTGCTGAGGATAAAGGTGATTAGGTATAGAGACAGGTGGTGGTTGGGGGTAGGATTATCCCCTCCACCCATGTCACCAATACCATTGCTGAGTAAAATTAGGAGGAGGAGGATACTCAGGTGGCCAATGCTGCCAACTTGTAGTGTTCCAATGTTGAGGGAGTTGGTAAGGTTTGTAATAGGTGGAGGTTGTGGTGAAAAATTATGATATGGTGGCGGGTCCCTTAGTTGCGAAGGAGGCCTCCTGAATGTTTCACCAACATTCCCACTCTTGTATATGGCTTGTAACCCTGGTAACGATGGGCAATTGTATGTTGGATGCTCCTCCATACAGATGTGACATACAGAAATGTTATTTAATGGGAATTCCCATTGGGGATGTTTAGTTCTGTATCTTGGACAGAAAATACTCATTGTTGCTCGTTCCTCTTCTTTCCTTTTCTTAGCTTGTAATGGATCTAGTTGGGAACCCATTTCTCCTAAAATATTAGTTTTGAAATTTTCCAATAGGTTTCCTAATTCCATCCTTGTGAATCCACTTGAACTGGGAGTATTTATTTTTAGATTTGTATTATAAGGCTCCCAAAGATTTATGCCTACTTTCCCCCTAATCCTAGAATAATTTCTACATATATCCCCAATTTGTGCAAAAGGTTTATGAGAGATATCATTGGATTCCATGACATTGAGATTTTCTACCAGGTATTCTAAGATCCCTTTAAGGAAGAGTGTTCATACGACATCTTCTCAAAGGTCGTTATGTTTATATTTATGTAATGTATAGATAAATATTTCGAGATAGTCTTCCAAGCTCTCGTATTCAAGTTGTTGTATCTTAATTATATTGTTTCAAGAGTCTCTTGGTTTGTAAAACTCTTGGTATTTTCATAAGAATGTAGTTTTCATATCTTCCCAAGTCCTGATACTAGATTCTCCTAATCTCATGAACCATCTTAAGGTAGAGTCTTTCGGTGTAACTGGAAAAAATTGTAATTTGTGGGAATCTTGTAGATAGTTGTAACTTCTACAGAGGATGCCAAAATCAAAAAAAAATGTGTCCCGATCTTCACTACTTTTCCCATAGAATTTACGTAAGGAGGAAGGAGGGTTGTTCTTCATATTTATATCTTGTGCAGTGTCTAAAATAGGGAACCTGAAGGTACTCTCAATTCGGTTTTCTCCTTCTCCTTCATCATTTCTAACCTCGCCATTATCTTCATTCTCTCCCTGTCTCTCCATGTAGTTTTGATTCCTAAACAATGTGTACCTAGGAGGCTCCTTTTGAGGTGATAATGGGCCATCCCAAATTTCTTTTTCGGGGGAGATCTTCCTATGATCAACTACGTTTTTATTAGATTCTATAGGAATGGTAGGTGCTACTATGGAGGTTTCTATCTATGAACTAAATATATTTGTTGAGCTACCAAAGAGGGCTTGTACCTGGTAAGGATCAATGAAATAGACAAAGTTAGGATCCCCTACTAATGAGAAATTTGTATTTTTAGGTTTCTGCACTAGTGGAGGGTTGAGGGTTTCAAAAGGTTGGCCCTCTTGAATTTCTTCAGCAATGGGATCCTTAGGAATTTTCTCCAGGATTTCTTCCCCGTCTATGGTTTCTCCTATAAATTATTTAGGTTTCCAAGTAGAACTACTTCCTATGTGGGTTCTTCGATACCTTTATGTTGAGTTAGTGGTTGGGGTATTTCATCCCCTGTACAGGTTAGTAGGCATTTTAATTAGGTTTTGAGAATTAGCTCTAATGTATCTACCATTAGAATATCTAGGTTTGTTCATGAAAAACTAAGCTAAAGGGGAACCTATGCTACTAATAGTACTACTACTGTATTTGGGGGTGCCTGTTATAACAGATGCACAATTTCTTACCTCTCGTCTTACCGCTCCCCCAACACCTGCCTATTACTAAAATTCATAAGGGAATTCTACTTACTCTACCTTACTGAACAACTCCTCGGCAACGGCTCCAAAAATGTTGGGTGTTATAATGTCTTAATTAATTCACTTAATATTTAATTATTGGTTGAGTTTGGTAAACATAGAGTTGACACAAAGTATATGCGAAGGTAGAGGGGTTCCTAGGGTGTCGTGGAAATATTTTAACAAAGAAAATATCTAAAGATATTTCAAAATGAAGAACTGAGTCAAACTTATATAAATTCAACTATGAAGGTCATTAAACCAAAACAGAGTATTAGATTAGAGCAGTATCAATCTATACTACTCTACTATATGGACAATTACTGAAAGATAAAGATATAAACAATACTATTCTACTCTTTATAGTAAAACCTATTAATAAACTATTCTACTTCTTAACAATTTCAGAAACTAGTGATACAAGGAAGGATTATATTAGAAACAAACTATACATGCAATTAACAAATGTATATAATGGTTCAAACTGAACTATCTAATCTCACTCTCCTTGATTGTTCTGTGGATATGCATTCACTGTTATTGGAACTGGAGGAGGAGGAGTGCCAAAATGGATTTCAAAATAAGTAAAGAAATTGAATGGAATCAAATCTAACTTAACTTCTACAAATCTATGCAAGCTAAGGAAGGTCCAATTACAGGTGATGGTAAAAATGGTGATCTATTCCATAAGCAACTGACTCTTAACTAAAAATATATTACGAACAACTAATCTATTAAGAGACAAGATTATTTTTAAAGATTACTTTCATAAATAACCAATTCTTATATGAAACAAATGTAAGGGAAATCTAGCTTATAAACAAGTAAAATAACTTAATGAAAGAAGAAAGTAGAAAAATTAATAAATATAACTTTAATAAGAAGCAAGTAGAAAAATTAATAAACAAGACTTAATTAGGAAATAAAGTAGAAAACTTAATAAATAAAACTCCTTTAAATCCTACTCTACAAATCTCTTCAGTAACCACACAGTGAAAGAAACAGGTCCTACTACTATGATCAATTTACAAGGTGCTAGTGTACTTCTCTAAAGTTTTAACATGTCTAACCCTAAACTCAACATACACAAGGATAAATCAATCTAAACTAAATATATATTAACCACAAATTGCAACATTATTGAATAAAGAAGTCAAAGATAAAAGAAACAAAACAAAGCATAACTCAAAGCATATTTAGGTAAGAGAAGGTGGAAAATAAGGATGGAACTTGATACATACTTTCAACAATATAACCTAAGGTCCTAATGATAAATATAATCAGTATCTAATTACCACAGTCAAAACATATTCCAAAAGCTGAAGAAATAGAGCTTTAAACAGGATTAAAATGAATTAATAACACTTAAGGTTGAATGAAGGGTTGGATAGTAGACAGGAAGGTAGGTCTGAATGAGAGGATGAACAGGTTGTCTAAATGACAATCTATATAGAGAAAATAATATAAAGTAGCCTAAATGATCTAATTATCAACTGATCTTGTGCACATGAAAACAAAATGCATGAAGACAGTAAGTAAACCTACTTAGTGAACAAATTCGAGATCAAAATAACTTAAACTAACTCATAATTATAAGTACATCATTATCTATTGCATTGTTAAACAAACTGAAATATAACCAAATGAATTTATGACAAAACAAAAATGAACAAAACTGAACCTACTATAACTTGATCCTAAGATATCAAATCAATCTACCCTATGTACTTGTCAACATAAGACTGAACAGTAAGCTAAAAATACTGAAAAAAGAATTGAAAGCAAACTAGGTGCACAATCGGTCACTTTTAGTCAATGAAATAAGAACTAGATTATCGTCACAACATCAAACTATAACATATGCTACAGGAAATAATGAAATGAACAATTGTAGGAAATAAAATCACATAAACAAATTATAAATGAACTACATTAACTGGAAGGAAAGAGGTAACAAAAATACACACAAGAATGAAAACCACTGGTTGATGAGGGGCCCTCTCAGCAATCAGGGTGATTCTTCGCTAAACGCTTACATGAACATGATCATAAACACAACAAGAATGTAACTTATATTAAGATTTGAAACAATATTACAAAGTTTTTCAAGATTGACTGATTACATGCAAAAACTAGCTTGCTTCTCTCGCATGGAGGCATTTATATATATATCATTTATAGGGATGAGCATGTTGACCCTTTCAGTGTTCGACTGCTCCTAAATTTAGTCAACCATTATTAGTCCCGACTGATCAAATGCCAACACACAACGCTTCTCCTTCTTCCTCGTGTGTTGGTTCTGCATTACACATGATGTTGCGTGAGCATTCACTTTGATGTGGATTGGTGTCATGGTGTTGAGCAGAGGAGGAAAGCTAAAGAGCCTTCTAGAACGAAGGTCATTCTAGCATCCAAATACGTGGAGACATAACAGTTGCAGACCTTTCTATCCTTTAACGCTTGGGAATCTTCCAACAAATATTGCACGGTTTGATCGACAAGCTGGATGGTGAGTTAAATGGGCTCTGCACATATCTATCTTGATGTGTGTCTAGTTGTTGGCTCATCCAAAAGATCATACCCTGCATAAAAATTCATACATATATCAAACATTCTCCTAAATAATATCAAATTTAATCAAAATAATCATTAAATAATAATAATAAACCAGAATTTGCATAAATCCAAATATATTCATACCTGAGGCTGAATGATAAGCTGTATGCCAGAAATTTGTCAAAAAGATAACAAAATGGATGTCAAAAAGTGTAATTTACTAGCCAGAAATGGTGACAAAACTTAAGATCAACATCCCCCCAAACCGAAGAAATTCCAGGTCCCACTGAGCAAAACAAAGATGAGTTAGGAAGAAGGTTGAGTTGCGTCAGCAGCTGCCTTCGACTTAGATGATCAGAAAGAGGATTTAAACTTCAAATTATTGGCCTGAGATTTTAAAAAAGAATGCCACTCTTGTTGAGTGTTATGTGATGAATTGATAGCCTTGTTGAGGTATTCAAAAGCTTTAACTTGTAGACGCAAATCCTTATTCTCTGCAATTAACTTGGCATATTCCTTATTCTTCCTTGTTGACCGTGCCAACTCCTGAGTTAATTGATATACTGTCAGCTGGTGAGGAGTGGATGGTTCCACGAGTTTCTTGGTTTCTAGAGGTGTATTCAGTTCCTTAGATGATATCTCAAGGTCAACAAAAGGAACTTGTTTTTTAAGACTCATGTGTAACCGGGAATATTTCACCTTCTCCGAATAGAAGTTGTTCCTCTAGTCTGAATGGTTCATATCCAAAACAAATGAGTGAATGAAAAAGGATGAAGACCCTCCCTAGACGTCGTAGACACCTGGAATGTTGCTTCGATAGTGAACCTATGTACCTGCAAACACATCAAAGCTACTAGAACATCATCTACTTATCCATGTTAGTGACTAAATAATCTAACAACATATACATGCAAAATCAAAACAAATAGTAATGTGGGACAAAAATCAGCTTTGCATTAAAGATAAATGGAGAAGCTTACAACCATTGCCTTAGTGTTGAAAGACATCCCCATGAAACCAACATCCCATTTCCATAAGCTCCAACTTTACTCTCTATGCTCTCCAATGGCCTGGACTAGGTAGTCAATCCAACAGCATAGCAATACCTCTATAGTTCTCCCCCTCAACTATGTACATGAGCTTGTATTTATAAGGCTCAATAGATAGGGATAGTTGAGATATTTGTGGGTGAGGTGGCCTCTAAGATCCTATGATGGGGGATCTCGAGCTCAACTGACCCACTATGATAGGGATAAGGGAGGACACAAACCTCATGAACTAGAAGCCTCGAGAAACTTCTCTTTTTCCCATTTTACGCAGGGTAGCACTTTTCTTCCCTTATGACAAAGCGGTTTAGATAAGAAACACTTATGGGACAAAGGCCACAGGCGGTGGAACCACTTATGGAACACAGGGTACAGGCAATGCGATAAAGGTACCACTCGTGGGACACAAGGCAAGTGCGTTGTTGATTTTTTTCATGTAAGATTGACAAATAGGATAGGTTTCCACTCCAAGTGCTGGAATTAAGGGCAAACAAGGTCTTATCACATGGTGGTGATAGGATTTAGGTATAATAGAATGCCCTATTAAATTTTCATATGCTTAGCTAAGACATCAGTATTTCATTTGGTATTCATAACAAAAGCATATAAACAGGATCACTGAAAGATAGACAAGCACAACCATACAAAAGGAACACAAGGATTTATCCTGGGAAAACCCTAAAGGGAAAAACCCAGCAAAAGCTTCCTCAATATAGATGCCCCAAAAAGATAAAAGATAAAACCAGCAAGGAGATCAAAGCCTGATCCTCCTCCTTCTCTAGCTACTTCTCTTCTCCACTAATGCTCTACACAAGTGAGAGTGTGTGTTACAAATGAGGAGAGCTACAGCTCTATTTATATTCATCCGTTCAATTAAGTTAACTCATCTGTCACGTAGGCTCGAGTTACACATGTAGGCTGAAGTAACCACACTAGGGTGCTAATGACCCACCTTTACAATTAGAGGGGACAACCTCATGACTCTTATTAGTTCTTCTGATTAGAAGTATCAGGGTACAAGATAATACAAGTGGTTCTCTCGGTAGGACCATCAGGGACCACAAAAGATACATATAGAATATTCTTCGAAGTTACAATATTTCAACATGCCCTCCAAAGCATGAGACTTAGAGGGATACAATAAACGAAAGCTTTGAGAGAAAAATTGTCACCTAGAGATGAAAATGTTAGCTTGATCAGAGAATGTCATCCAGTATGAATTTGCAGTACATCAATACATTTGACTCATAGACACAAGTAACCAACTCATGGCTATAGACCAATACAAGGCAGATCCATGAGAGGAATAAACAAGCATCGCTACTAGAATATAGTGTAGATCCATGTGATAGAGGACTCAAACTTGGACATAGCTACCAAACATACAATGTAGATCTATGTCATACAGACGCAAATTTGAGCATAGCCATGACCATACAAATGTGGATCCATGCTAGATATAAAAAACTCCATCTCAACCTAGGGAAAGCAATGAGCGCTAAACAAATACCCAGGGTCTTCGTCTCGTCTTCCACAAAGTATGATTTTATCCATGTGATTACAATGATCTGAAGTCGAACATGGTAGAAACCACTTGATTACTGGCCAATGATGTGAACTGTTAATAAGTGTGAGGGATATCATCATTGATGTCAATGACTCCCAAGGTACCCTAGTACAATCTATTGAGTGTGAATAGATGTCCTGATGTCTAACACCTAGTCAATTCTATCGATCAAAGGTCAATGATGTGAACCTATGTCAAGAGTGGGAGAATCTGTCATTAAGGGATACAAATCTCGAGGTACTAAGTTTTTGTTTCTAAGACTATTTTCCTGATAATGAGCTGATGTTAATGGGAATAGTCTTGTCGAAGGAAAGCCATGATGAGTCCCACATCAATGACATGAAACTCGAAACATAGTTCTGGAATGATGTGAATGTAGTAACCACCATAATGACTCAAAAGCACTGACACAGAGACTGTTTTGCTTACAGAGGTAAACTTCTTCAACTTCCCTTTGAACATCGGGTGGCACAACACAATAATTGGCAGCATGACTGAACCAAACAAACACACAATGCGACAATGGACATGCATTCCTTTTGAAAGACTCAAAGGAGTGACATGACTCATGAAGTGGATCATCACAAAGATCAGCTGAATACCCAATTGACTGACATGATATGTAGACAAGTGCCATGTTCAAAGGTAACGACAAACTACTGCCATTTATTTGCAAAATGATTCCCTTCCCATTTCCCCCATCATGATCGATGAGTGCCTCTTTTCTGTTTTACAAGTTCAAAGAGGGTAACAAACACTTGGTGTACCTCATCCAAAGATAAGTCCAAACTCATATGTTTTACAAACCTGAGACAGGAGGGGTTCGTTCCCAAAAACGGGTCTCTCAATCTTTAATTTAACAAGTCCAATGAAAGAAAACTCGGTATTGTTCATGTTTAGAGAGTCTAAACGATTATGGAAGAAGAATCCAAAGGGTCATTTTTCGTATGATTTAGTCCCTAAGGCCCGAAAAAGTGTAAAATCATACCTTAGAGAAATCTTCCAGTAATGATTGGCTGGAGTGTTCCTTTTTTGTAAATAGTCTATCCGAACCAAAAAAGAGATAACCTACCGTCAGAGAGACGACTCTTCAAATATTTTAACGAGCGTGAAGAAGACAAAATTGCTCGACAATCTTTTCATATTTAGGGAGCCTGAAAAGGGTTTAAAGAGGACTCTATGAGGTTTCTTTACACAATGTTATTTTTTATGATCCTAGAAAGAATCAGAAATGGACTCGACGATATTTTCATATTTAAGGAGCCCAAAAAGAGTTTAAAGAAGACTCCATGAGGTTTCTTTACACAATGTTAGTTTTTACGAGCCTGGAAAGAATCAAAATGGACTCGGACCTTTGATACTAAGTTTCAATAGTGTGACCAAAGTGTTGCAACAAATTCTCATCAAATTTTACCATTTTATGGTAGTACAAAAAACTCAGAAACAAACTCCCAAAACTTTACTGCTATGGTTCTTCTATCATGCAATTGACTCGAAAACAAGTGTTAAATGCGTTCATAACTGACATTAAGGGATTAGGGCTGATATATTTTCAGTAGTAAGTGATTTTAAACCAAAAATATAACATGTCAAACCCAAAAATGTGTATAAAAGTCATGTAAATAGTGAAAAATCAAAACATTTTACTATTTACCCATAGTGGAGAGCATTTGGGGCACTTTCCTAGCTAGATCTTCAATTGCTGATATCAGGAGTTTCCACTGTCGAATTCATGTGCCGTCAGCTCTAGGTAATAGTTAAAACCCTACTCTTCCTTTTCATAGCTTCAATTTTGATTTTGAATAGTGTTTTGGGCTTGTATGGCAAGCCCTAAAATAATGGGAGTGGGCACTGCACTTACCCCTTGCAAGATATGTAGTACCTTGCTAGAATAGCATCGAAAATAAAGCCCACAGGTGGTGCCACTTCCTGTCTTCAATGAGGCACAGGTGGTGTCGGCCATGAAGATGTAAAACTAATGACACAAGCAAAACTAGATCACTTATTTTTATTTCAATGGTTAATAATGATTCTAATGGGTCTTGTGATTGTTTTTGGCAGGTTTTAGCTGATAAAAAATGGTGATATGGAAGGAAAGACAAAATGACAATGATAACTCTTTCGTTGAAAGGAATGCGGGTTGCATAGCTACATTACAAGACTACGGACTCCTAAAATTCTTCCGAACTTCCAGTATGGTATCACACGAGCGATTGCTAGAGCACATGCTCCGAATGCGGAATCTGGAGCAGCAACACTTTGAGGTTGGTGCTCATATTTTGACCATGGAGGTAGAGGACATCTACTTCTTGAGTGGACTCTCAAGATGGGGTGCCCCCATATCATTGACAGGTTCCCAAGGAGGGGATATTACCACACAAGAGTTGATAAACCAACACTGTATTCTAGGGACAAGGACATCTGGGAAGAAAATCCCCATAAAAATAGTGATGGATGGACCTCTATAGACTGTACTATTCACTATGTAGAGAGTGGTGGGAAGCCAAGGAGTGCACCAAGATTCCAGAGCACATATGCTCTATGCCATAGAGGTCATGGTTCCTACAGTCTTCAATTAGGTGGAAGCCATGCTTTTAATATTCAAGGATTAGCTGACTAAGTGTCGGTAGGGGGAAGTGAAGCAGTTCGGTGTTGGTTCCATTCTAGCCTGATTCTTGTTTGAGCAGGTTCCATAGATGAGACCCCAAGTGGTATTTATAGAGCTGAGAGAATGGAACCCTCGCATGCTAAGGTGGGTACAGATTATGGCTTGTACTAGAGCAAGCAGGGGGAGGGTAAAGTTTGGTGGCCCATTCTTTTGATGGTTGAGAGATCAGATCCTCATGGTGGAGGACTATGTATATGCAGGAACAGACTTCAGCATAGACCCTGGCTTAGCACTCCCACCTGGTGGACAGTGGGCCAACATCGGTAAAAAGCAAAAAACCCTAAAATGGACATATTGTTTTTTTATGTTTTTTTATGTTTTATATTTTTTATGTTAAGTAACAAGACCTGAATATCTTCATGCAGATGTTGGAGCAGCATGACCTGGGGGAGCTTCCCCATTGGATAGACAAGCCAAGGCCTGCTTCGTACCGCAGGGTGATGATGTGACTAGGGAGTTAGAAGAAACATGGAGAGGTTGACCCTAGACATCCCTGATGCTTCCATTGATGACCTCCCTCTGAGGTATCAGAGACCTACAACGGGAGTACCGGGTCAGTTTAGTAGACTTCTACGTAGAGTAGATCGGTTAGTGATGTGCTACCACGAGCATCACTAGATGATGTATGCATGATGTATCTACTGAAAGCTAATAGCTTCAAGATTTTTTATGGTGATTTTTACCTGAAATCCTACGTGCTTTAGATGAGGTCTCATGACCTATTTTTTGTAAACATGTTCATATATATATATATATACAGACTTTTACCTAGTGTTTATATGTCTCAAATGCTGAATGTATTTTACATGAGTTTTATGTGTCTCTAGTTGTTTATTTACAATGAACCATGTTTGATTTTAATGTCATGAGTGGGCGATATGCCAATCTAGGATGTAGTTAGCTAATGAGTCAATAACCACATTATGTTCCCTAGGGATATTCCTATAGGTGATGGTTTCAAATGACCTTTCTAACAAGTGTATTCCTCGGAAGAGGCAGAGAAGTACAGGGTTCCTAATGGTATAAAAATGGTTTAGATAAAAAACCACGAGTTGTGAGTCCATCAAGACTACCAAATTGTGAACATCCTGGGAGGCAGATTTAGTCAGAAGACCTATGACTGCTCGATACTCGGAAATATTGTTGGTAGCGGGACCAATACAAACCGCTCTTGAACTGACCAAATATTTAGCTGAGGAATAGAGGACCCAAGAAGCTAAGGTGAGATTCAAGGTGTGGTGGCAAGCACCATCAACGAAGCCATAGAAAGCCATCTGCTCTGCATGACCAAAACATGGTATTAAAAGATACAGACACTAAACTCAAAACCATATTAAAAATACTCAAATCACACTAAAAGTCAAGCAATATACATATATACAAGATACTATCCAGGAAAGACCTAGGCATAGTACCTCTTTAGGTACAACCCATTGCGAGGTTTCCCTAAAGGGATTCCATCGTAGTCTATGAGATCATAGGCCCCTTTCCCTAAAACTTTATAACTAACAAAAGGATTGTACCACATGGACTCAAACTTTCCTTTCCGTAGTTTGTCATATCTCTAATCATAAGTCAAAACTAGGTCACCCTCGTTAAAGGTACGAGGTCGAATGGATTTATCATATTGTGCCTTGACACGTTTCTTATGTGCCTCATTAGCTAATGCAACATCTCTCCAACTTTCATCAAGGTTATCCAAGTACAAAAATATTTCTTCTTCTACAGAAGTGTCTGGGAGAAGTTCGACGGCAAGTTTCAAGGATGGAATCTGACATTGAACCGGTAAGACAACTTGGAGTCCATAGACAAGCTGGAAAGGTGTGAAACCAGTAGCTACTTTCACTAAAGTCCTATAAGCCCAAAGAGTGGAGAAAATAACATGGTTCCAGTTGGATTTATGGTCTCCAACCATCCGACGAAGCATAGTTTTCAAAAATTTGTTAATGGCCTCTACCTGACCATTAGCTTGCAGATAATATGGCGTAGAGTTTTCATGGCGAAAACCTAACTTGGAACTTAGTTCATCCATCATTTGATAATGGAAATGTGATCCATGATCAGTGAAAATGGACTATGGGACTCCAAATCTAGCTATGACATGATTGAACAAGAAGACAGCGGCAGTCTTACCATCTTCCACATATCTAGGAATGGCCTCAGCCCACTTTTTAAAATAGTCAATGGCTACGATGATGTAACCATGCCCCATGTCTGAGGTAGGCTTACAATGCATAAAATCAATCCCCCATTTGGAAAATGGGCCAATGGCAATGACGTGGTGTAGCGGAGTAGGATGAGTGCGCTTTTTAGGATGAAAATGTTGATAAGGTGGGAATTTATTAACAACCTCGTGACAGTATTTGAAGACTGAAGGCCAGAAATAGCCAGCATGAAGGATTTTTTGGGTTGTAGCCATCTTATACAAATGACCACCACATGCTCTAGATTGGAAATCATTCAACACATGTTCAGCCTCCTCATGAGTGAGGCATCGCCAAAGAATAGAATCAATCCCACGTCTATACAAGGTATCATTCAGGATGAAGTAGTATTTTGCGTGGTGATGGATACGGCGGCGATCGTCACGGGATAGATGTGGCTGAAATCTTTGTGTTTGGAGATAAATAAGCAAATATCCATACCATGGATTGGTAGTGCTTATTAGGAATAGGAATTCATCTGGAAATGAATCACTAGGCTCAGATTCCGTCAAAGCATAGGGAATATCACACATGAGCTCGACAAAGACCAAGGATTTCTTTGATTTGGCTTTGGAAAATTCCATATCACACTCGTGTAGTATGACTATCCATCGGGAGTACTTGCCCTCGAGCACCTGATGAGTTAGGATGTAATACATAGGGTTTTGGTCTGCCAATATAGTGGTTGTACGAAGAAAAATGTAGTGATGAAATTTTTGTACAACAATGATCGTGGCCAATGCTAAATTCTCCAAGCGTAAATATTGGGTTTTAGAATCCATAAGATTCTTACTAGCATAGTAAATCACATGCTCATGACCGTTGCGATTTTCTTAGCAATGGTAGTAGCAGAGGCAGCAATTTACAAGAGAAAGTCCTTTGAATAATCTGGGGGGTGTATCATGGGAGAATGAGTCAAAGCACATTTGATATTATCAAAGGTGCGTTGGGCTTGGTCATCCAAAAAGAATGGGGTGTCCTTTTGAAGGAGACGGATATAACCATGCATTTTCTCTATAAAATTGCACACGAAACGATGGAGAAATTTTTCCTTCCCTTTAAAACTTTGGAGTTCAAGGATATTGGTTGGGGATGGTAGAGCTAAAATGGCAGAAATTTTCAAGGGGTCTATCTAGATTCCATCCTTAGAGACCACAAAGCCTAACAGACGTCCCATCTCAATGCAGAAAACACATTTATGTGGATTGAGCCGTATATTATAATGACGAAATCTTAGGAAAATGTCTCTAAGATGACCAGGGTGTTCCTCTCGTCACTGTGAATGAGCAGGGAGGTCATCAAGGTATGGTTCAACATAATATCATGAAATGCATAGGACATCGCATGCTATAATGTGGCTCTAGCATTTTTCAAGCCAAAAGATAACTTCTTATATGCAAAGGTTCTCCATGGGAAAATGAATGCCGTCTTGTGCTGATCGGTGGGTAATATCTCAATCTAATTATAGCAATAGAAGCCATCCATGAATGAAAAGATGACACTTCCAGCACAGTTGTAGAAAATCTGATCGATGTGTGGAGTAGGAAAGTTGTCCTTGGGACAAGCTTTATTCAAATCCCTAAAGTCGATACAGACTCTAATGGTGCCCTGCTTTTTATTAACAGGGACAACGTTCAATACCCATTCCGTCAAGGGTATGGGATAAATAAACCCGGCTTTGAGAAGTTTCTCTATTTCAGCTTTAATAGCTGCGGCCTTCCGTGGATGGACTTACCTTATTTTTTTCCTGATGGGTTTAGCTGTGGGATAGGTTTTAATATCGTGGACCACAATGGATGGGTCAATCCATGGAATTTATTAATAGGACTAGGAAAAAATATCACGGAATTATTTGAAAAGTGCCTTATATGCTTCAGATTCATCTGTTGAGTAGTTCTACCCAACATGAACATGCTTGATGGTACCAGGCTTGGCTGATATGTCAATCGGATTCATCTGAGTAATGTTGCAAAGGTTTCCTTCATAATCTGTGTCTTGCAACAATATGGGAATTTGGGGTGCACTGACAATATTAGCAGGAAACAAGGATGCATAATCATGGTTAACCAAACTGGTGTTGGGGAGGAACATGGATCTATGATGGTGATCCTCCCAAATGGACTCATGCATACTCATGATCTCCATAATGGACTCATCGAAAGGAAAAGTCTGAGAGAGATAATCTAGAATAGGAAGAGATGGTTCTAACCAGTAAGGTAAGTGGTAAGGATCCGAAGCCACTAGATGAAGGTCATCGGTGTGATCATCAGAAAGGGTTTGAATGGTGGCATACATTGCTTCGTGTGGACTCAACGAGGTGGACTCAACAACTTGTTTTCCCTTAGGATCATGGTCAAATGATGCAATCATATTGAATGTCCTGGCATCTGTGTTAGAAGGAGTGGATGGAAAAATCCCCATAAGGGATGAATCCTTCAACATGCCTACCCCAATCGACTGGTAAGGAGGAGGGGACTGGCCTAACATAGGGATGTTATTAGCTGTAGAGATAGTAACATTCGATGTACAGAAATAAAGCTGGTTAATGGTAACAATTATCCCTAGATGTGGAAATTGGACTATTTGGAATACTGTCAAAGCGATAGCAGTCATGGCATAAAACCAATTTCTTCCTAGAAGGAGGTTGTAATCTAATGGGGCATCTACTACTTCTACTTGAATAGAAACCGTTTTTCCCCCAAGCTCGACTGCAAGTGCTGATATGAGACCATGGGGCTAGAAACCTCGTCCTTCAAAGGATTTTAGAGTCATAGTTGATGTTACAAGCTCGGGAGAGCCGAGAGCTTTCTAACAAGACAGAGACAAAACTGAAGTCAAAGCTCCTTCATCTAGAATAGTTCTAAAAAAATTCCTTCCAACTACTTTCGTGATGATTTGAAAAGAAATTTTATGAGGTATTCTAGACTTATAGTTCTCAATATTGAAAAGAATCAAATTAGTATTATCCGGGTCTAAAGCTCCTAATGCAGTTAACAGATTTTTTCTTTGTATAGGACAAATTTAGAGTACTTCTAAGGTAGGCATTGCACAAGGTGCCTGAACGAGATCTTCAAATACATTATAAAATTGAGAAGCTAAGGAATTAGGGTTAAAAACAAACTTCCTAAGAGTACTCTTGGGTGGACGCAAAATCATGTCGATAGTTGGCTTCTTGATGGTTAAGGGGACAGTAGACGACTATTCCTGAGAACTAGTAGAGGGAGCTTTACCTAAAGAAGAATGGTCTTCTTTATTGTCCGTGGGTTTGTCATAATTCTGACTACAAGTTTATAGACTAATGGTATCCAAGGACATCATACAAATTTCCTCTCACGAACTAGAGTTACCCTGATTAGACATGTGGTCTATCAGTTGTTGTTGAGAGGGAAAAGGATCAATGAGAACTGCAAGTGCAGGATTTGATTTAAAAAATTGGGATATTTCGTCCCAACGAGGACACTCTTTTGTGAAATGGTCACCTCCACATAATAGACATCGATATTTTTCTTTTCTTTTCCCTTTATCGTTATCATTGTTGGTTGGTCTTGGATTCTCCTGTTGGTTTCAACGTTTTTTATTCTTATTTTTACCCTTCTTTTTATTATTGCTCGATATTTGAGTACTTTGAATAGAATTGACCTCGGTGGAAACCTTAGGAGTCAAAGGAGTAGGGGCAACAGTCTGGGGTTGCTTGGTAGGTTTCGTTGCTGACGGGGACTAGATTGAACCAACAATCCCATCAACATGTACTTCTACTGGTGGCTTTGCGGGATCGGTGCTTGGGCAAGGAGCTTGACAAATCAAGTCAAAAAGAGTTCCAGACTGGGAATAGACCAAGTCTAGATATTGGGCTCGACTAATGGCTTGCTCTTCAATAACAACATTGCCCATAGCCACATCTAGGGAAATTGGAGGAAACAAAGATTTGGTAAACGAATTAGCTAATAACTGATCCAGAATAGGAGCCTTAATAAGCCTTATCTGCCTTCTCCACTCATGGATATGATCAGATATGTGGGTGGAGGTGTTCTATCATAGAGAAGTTAAGAGATCAGTACCCATTTCATAATGGATAGGGAGCTGAAAGTGTGTAAGAAACAAGATTGCCAAGGAGCCAAAATCCACAAATGAATGTTGTGGAAGTTCAATGTACCACTTCGCGACTGTACCGATCAAAATTCGCGGAAAGAATTGTAACCAAACTGAATCATTCATGAGGGAGTTTGAAGAACACCACAGATGGAATGTCATGACATGGTTTTTCAATTCATCTCCCTACTTCCCATCGAACTTTGGAATGTCCGATGGTAACTTTACAGGAATGGGAGGCCACGAGGGTTGTGTCGAATGGGGTCCTTAATCAAATTGGACAAGTCAGGAAAGTCCAAAGTTGCTAGGAAAGGTAACAGATGGTTAGGTTGCACGTACTAGTAATATTGATATGGAATATATGTACCAATAGGACCATAAGTAGACTGATAGACAGGTTGTCGCGAGGAATAATTACCAGGAAATCCACCCATGGGGGGTTGATTTCTGGGATCAGGACCGTTAGGGCCACCAGGGCCTCTAGGACCACCAGGACCATTGGGACCACTAGGACCACTAGGACCACCAGGAGGTGGACCAATAGATCCTCCGGGACCTCTAGGAGTTAAGCCCCCTGAGCCACCGAAACCACTAGGGGGAGGGCCACCAGACCCTCCAAGGCCATTAAAAGGAGAGCCACCAGGACCATTAGGACCGTAAGGAGGGAAGCCACCAAGCCCCCCAGGACCATTAGGCCCCCCAGGGGGAGGACCTCCATAAGGTGGTACTCTAGTACCTCCCATAGTATGAATAGGTATCCCCCCCATAGCTGGCATGTAAGACTAGTTAGGTTTCCCCCATGGCGTAAAAGTATTACTAGGGTATGGAATTCCTACATATAGCATTCTTGTAGGGTTGGGTGGATAATTAATATTTCCTATAGGTGCAGTATAACCATAACCCCTAGAGGATTGAGTGGTTACAGGTTGTGCCCCCAAGGGCTGACCTGAACTGGATGGGGTATTAACCATATTAATATGGGTGGGAGGGACATAAAATATAGATTGTTCTATACTAGTCTATCCTTCACTAGGTACGATTCTAATGCCAAATAACATAGTTCATGCCGGGGGTTGCCCCCCGGCACTAGAAGGTGATGATGAAAAAAGAATTAAAGGTTGAGCCCCAAGTATAGAAGACCTAGGACGATTGGGAACAGACATAATATAGGAGGTGGTGGGGTTGGACGTTTGACTTGGGTTGTGTGGAGTCACTGTGCGATCTATAATTGGTTCAATGGGTCTCATAGAATCGACAAGTGAACAATATTCCACAGGCACAGCTGTGGAACGTGGTGGTGGTGTGCCCAATATATCATCTATTTTCTTTTCAATCTCCTGTGGACGGAGAATGGCTGCCTGGTATTGTCCACGTTCTTCTTGATCTGGAGAAATTTCTTCAGAAAATTTTAAACGTGTGCCAAATGAGGAAATGGCTTGTCCTATAGAGGTATCCCAAAATGGAGCATTGGGACCATAATCCAGATAGGTAGTATCATCAACATGACCTTATATGGGAGAATGGAACGAGGTATTTCCCCGAGAAGGTTGTTGGCCCAAGGGAGGCGAGTGTGAAGGATATGGTCCTTGTAGCAGGGATTTCTCCTTGATACAGGGGAATAAATGGCTCCCTTCTATATATAGGACAAAAGCATAGGTTCCTGCTAGTGGGTACATGTAGAAAATAAAAACAAAAACAAAAATTGACAGAACAGTAAACTAAGCTACGAACAGAAAGAAGAGATAAGTAATGGTGAACCCCTCTGCAAGCACAAGTTAGGGTTTCACCTCCAAAGACCTGCAAACAAATCCTAAGCTACAGTAAAACCTACAAAACAATGTTAAACATAAAACCTACAAATGGAAACAAGGGTTAGAAAACAAAGAAAACAAATAAACAAGACATGAAAGACAAGCTGTACCTTCTCTGGTGGAAATGGACCACCATGACCTAGCTTGTGGAAGCACCTCTCTTGGATGGGGAGCTTTGGCTCAATGGAAATGGAGGAGAGGGAGTGTGGGTGGCTTGAGAGGCAAAGGTGTCTCAAGGCATCCACAAGAAGCATAATAGTATGCAAGGGAGAAGTTTTTTGAGAGTAACCCCCACCCTCCTTTTATAGCTTTTTCAAGGGGTTTTAGGGTTTTAAGCCCTTGCTCAGGGATTTAGCCCCCTTTTTTGGGATTTTAACCCCCTCCGCCTTAAATTTAGCTCCTAGGAGAGTATTTTGGGCGCCGTTTTTGGGTTTTTAAGCCTCTTTCTTCATCCTTAGTCTATTTTGAGGGTGTGGGGGTCTAATGGAGTGATATGAGGGTCATGAGATGGTGTCCTTGGGTGGTGTAGGCCATTGAGAGCTGAGTGGGGGATTTTTGGGTTAACATATTTCCCCCTGATGTGTGAGGGTAGGAGCTCAACGTATGGCCGACAAACATCATAGGATTTGTTGTGTAGAGGTGGTGCTTCCAGGGCTAGGGCATGGTGGCTTTTTTTTTTTGGATTAATATGGTTCCCATCAATCGGTGAGATACAAATAATTTGTGACATGTATATGGATGAGGTGGGCATCCCAATGCTCATGACAATGTCAAAAGAATAATTTGATCTATGCTCTAAAATAAAAGAACCGATCATATACAACTGATGTTCCAATAATGGTTGCCTCCATGTTAGGCTGAATACAATGCTGATCTGGTACATTGGACCCATGGCATTCTCATGGAATGCTATATCTTCATGACTGATAGTCTACTGGATATGAAACAGTACATAGCTGTATGGACTCACGGATTGAGAGTCAGAGTCTCTGTGGTACAAGTATGCTGCATCAATCATAATGGTATATAGAAGCACTGCTGGGGCTTCTGAACATTGTCTCCAACGCAACCCAGAAATCACAAGGATCATAACCTATTTAGGTCCCTCCAGTAGACTCATCAATGTGCTAGAGACAGGTGACATCCGGGGTCTTCGACCAGGTATTGTGCGTACCAAGCCCTGTACGAATCTCAATGGTGTGATGATGTAGTTGGAGTTGAGCACGTGAGAAACAACCTTCCCAAGAGGCACTAAGGACTCCTCTCAAGTGGTCCGAGGAACTCATCAATGATGTTAATGAAACCAGGATATAGGGACCTCTCGGTCTATCCTCTGGAATATGTGTGTTGGCGTCGACAGAGGGAGACCTGCCCCTAGCCAAGGAAATGATGTTTCCTTGACTAGGAGAACGAGGGAGATAACCGAAAGGTGTGAGACAATCTACAGACTGACCCACTAAATGGGGGGGGCGGGAGGGGGATGGAAATAATTGAACAGGGGCAGGGGGAGTGTGGTGGACTCAAAATTACTTTATTCAGCATATGACGGTAGGGCGGACCAGGCAGCAAATGAAACTTGACTCATGGGAATGGGATCATAGCTGTAATACCGGGAATTTCGCTACAAATGGGAAATTCTCGGAGGAGGTAGACACTTTTGAAATTGATAAGATCCAAGGAAGAATCATTGCAGAGTACTCTGAACAAAGGCAACCTAAAGGGGGAATGCTACCAAACTGTTTTCTGTGGGATGGTGTCTAGGGACACCACTGTGGTACGATCTCATGGATTTTTGGCGAGCCGGAGAAGGTAAATGCTAGATGATGCTTTCAATTTTAGAGAGTCTGAAAGCATGAAGAAGACTCCAGTGGGGGCTCTTTTTCATTGGTAGTCTCCTATGCCCAAAAAAGGATAAAAGTATACATAGGAGAGCTCACTTATCCTATAGGGGATGAGAGACTTCTTTACCGTTGGCAGTCCAATCAGGCTGAAAAAGGTTAAACCTATACTGACTGAATGGTCATTCAGATAATTTTATGAGCATGAACGAAACCAAGATTTCTCGGCAATCTTTTCTTGATGAGACGGTTGGAAAAGGGCTTAACGACAACCGGTTGAAATATTTTTCATAAAGTGCAGCCCCTTTGCCCGAGAAAGCATAAAAGTATGCAGAGGGGAATGGTCTTGGCTTGAGTGTGCCAAGGAGATCCTTTTCAAATGATGGTCTACATGGTCCGCAAAAGGAGGTAAATGAGACGATGTAGATGCCCTTTCCTATACTTTTAGCAAGTGGGAAAGGAAGCAACTGCACTCGGCAATATTTTCATTGTTTTAAGGAGTCAGAAAATAGCTTAAACGAAACTCCAATATGGTCAACCGATTGTGGTGGCATAAGCGGTGCCCCATGTTGGGACGGTTGACAGAGGTCCAAAGTTCATCCGCACAATATGGATGGAGTAGAAGGATCTCAAACATACCAATACATGATAGGTATATATTGCGGTAGAGGCTTGCAAGTCGGTGCGGCAGAAGGCATGCAAACCGAGGTGGTTCTCAGACAGGGGTCAGGAGAGAGTGTGTGTGTGTGTTGTGGTAGATGGACTTGAATACATGCGATGTAAGTAAAAGTCTGGGGGCACTTATATGCCAAATACAGGCAAGAAAAATAAAGGGTTTTGTGGACGATAGTCCAGGTTTCCGCGTAAGGTGCGGTGGAAAAGACAATTATAAATACAAAAATAAAAGTAAAATTACATTCCTTAAAGGACAGTGGCCCAAAAACTCGCATGAGTAATGGTAGGGGAGTGTGATACAAGTACAGGTCCATAGACAATCACATCATTATGTCATGGCTCGTAAATCAAGGTGACTGGTGGGAAATAGTCCCCAAATTTATTTATTAAACATGAGACAATGGTCTCATTAGGAGATGGAAATTTGAGACCGGAGGTGTGAGAGGTGTCTCGAACTGATTCCTGGTGACTTTGGACTAGCAGCTGATGGTGCTGCCCCTGATTTTTGCTGAAAAATGTTGAAAAACAAGAAAAAGAAAATACTACGCTATAAGGGACTCATAGTGGTTATATCAAGCATAGACTCTCTTGAGGTGGAGCCCGTTGTGCGGCTTCTTCAAGAGTCGACCGTTTGAGTCAGCGAAGAGGTATGCCCCCTTACTGAGACAAAGGTCATTGGCAAGGCAGGATGACAGAATCTGGTATTTTATGGGAAGAACCAATTCCACACTATGGTTTAAAGGGAATGGGGTAAAACCGAAGGTGGTCTTATAGATCTCTACGTCATCGCGTAAGTGGTGCCGTGATAGATCAGGTGGATCTTCCACAACCGACAAGATGGAAGGGCAACTGGTGCTAGAGATCATGTAAATGGTATTGGTTGTGGTTTTTGTGGCCTCACTCCGAGTCTCTATTGGAGGAAGAGGAGTCTTTGATGGACCTAGAGGTAGGTGCAACATAATATCAATTGGTTGGACATGAGTCAACACATCATGGGGCCTTAGAGGTAGGGTAGGTGGTTTAAGGTACCACACAGGATCTCCTAGTGTAAAATTCTATAGATTGCAGGTTTCCAAGATAGACTTACTCATGATCTCAAATGGTAGGAAAAGAAAAGGGAAAAGGAAAATGTTGATCGGGAATGAACCCCATTGTTTCCTTGGTAACTGAGGTTGAGGTTGCAACTGAGGTTGTGGATATGGTTGGGGAAGCAACAGAAGAGATAGGTCTGATAGACCATCAGTGATGGTGGAGACAAGAGGGTCGGTAGAACTGGACATCATGTAAATGGAAATGGTGTCTAAAGAAGGAGGTGGGGGATGGACTTCTTAAATCAGAGTGATCTCAGATTCAAGGGAATGCTGTCGAATATTGGCTAGAGCCATTCGATACTCGGACAAGTCTTGGAAATGGTGAGAATAATGTCCATATAGACCACAGAGAGTGCAAGCATGGTTTGTTCTCAGTGACTTGTTTCTAACTATTGGCATAGTTGGAGGTTCAACCACGGGGAGGTTTTCAGTTGTGTCCATGGCATCCAAATGCGCATGGATCGCTGGGATTTCAGGGGAATTCTAAGTTGGATGGCCCTATTGTTCGCATACGACACAAGGTGGGACTTGTCATGGTTCTGCAGTGTTTTTGGCATTCTTGCCTCTGGCCCTTTTTGGGTGGGGCAGGGTGGGTGCGGATGTAGTTGTTGGCTTTTGCGGATCAGGTGTAGGGTGAGACTCGGTCATGATGGGTTGTACTGGGGTTAAGACAACCTGGGGCATTGCTGGTTGACCTGGTGGATCAAGATACCACACTAGAATTCCCAATGTAAAGTTGGGTAGGGTTAAGCTAGCCATTACCGGTTTGCTCATGACACCAGGTGGGGGAAAGAGGAAGGGAATCGTATGGACTGGAGATGAGCCTAGATAACTCCCTAACAGTTGCATGTGGGGATGCAGTTGTGGTTGTGGCTATGCGTAATGCTGCTGCTGTGAGTGATGTTGCAGCTGTTGTTGGTGTTGCTGCTACGGACGATGTTGTGGTTGTGGTTGGGGCTACGATTGGGGTTATTGTTTGGGTGTAGCAGTGCTTGATGAGACCATGCACAAGTCTGCAGTTTCATTTTGTGTCGGTGTCGGTGGCACTAAATGGAAAGGAGCCGTCATGGAGGTATCAAAAAACAACCTAGGGCCCACATTCAACAACAGAGGTGCTGGTGTGTTGTCAACCATAGTGTTGATTGCAGGGACGACATTAGCATGTGTGGTCGCCCCTTGTGGCTCATTGGTGTTAATGGTAGGGATAATGTTGGTAGGTGTTGTTAACCCTTGCGGATCATGGTAGGTGAGCTGATCAACCATCGCAATATTCCCTTCGTGGGGGAACATCATGAGATGGAAGGCAGTTGATGGAACAGCTCGCATGACGTACATGTAACTTCTCCCGAGGATAAGGTTGTAGTCCAGTTGAGCATTGACGACCTCAACGTCAATCAGCACTATCTTCCCGATTAATGTGATGGGGACATGGGGGAGGATTCCTTAGGATTTCATGGGATGTCCATCATAAGACCACAGAGTTGTGGAGGACAGTTGCAGAATTGGTGATCCAAGTTTCTGCCAAACCAATGTAGACATAATGCATGTGGATGCCCCCTCATCCACTATGCACCAATGCACAACCAAATTTTGGATGGACACTAGGATTTGGAAGGCGATGGTCGATGGCATGCACGGTTCCCTATTTTCTGTGTCGAATGTGATCAACTTGGAGTCAGAGGGGTCTACTGCCCCAAGGGCGGCTAGTAAGGATTTTCACTACGTTGGGCACATTTTAAGCACCTCAACAGTGGACATGGTGGTTGGCGTTTGGGCCAAATAATCCATGATGCTATAGCTAACTACAGCTCTAGCCATGGTGTTGGAAATTCTGTGTATGGGGGGGCACGAGAATGGGGGTAACTGAAAAGGCAGGTTGATTGTCTTAGACATGGATGTTGTTGATGAGTCATCAGGTTCGGTGGTGGTATTGTACCGATTCCATCGGGTTTGCAAGTCAACCTCTTCAGTCGTCATGGCTAGCATGTGGTGAACACCTATTTTGGCCATGGGAGGTGCCCCCAAAGCATTGGGATTGGGTTGGGGAGGGGGAACGGTTGCCACCAATCCTTGGAATAGTAGTGGGTTTTGAAGCACCATGGGGGGAGGTCCTTGTGGTGTCGGGTTGGGTTGGACTTGATTGGTAGCCCGCTGGGCCTCGTTTTGAATGGCCTGCTTAGCGCGAGCCATTAGGGGACACTCGAATGTGTAGTGCCCATAAACATCATAGAGTGTGCACAGTTGGTTTATGTGCAACGGGGCATTGCGTCTTGGTGCATTTTGTCATGGGGGGTTTTGGGCTGGTCAGTTTTCCGCGGCATTGTTGGGAGGGTTCGGTTGTTGACTGCCTCCTTGCGGTTGGTTATTTCCTTGGTTGCAGGGCCATTTATTTCTAGCTTTCCCTTGCTGATTGTTGGGGGAAGGTTGGTTGGGACAGTTTTGTTGTGCGAACACTTGTCCCAACAGAGCGGGTGGAGGGGGGTGGGGGCTTGAACTAGTTTCACTGGTGGTGCATATTATATTTGTGGGGGTGGTGGTGCCACAAATGTGGGCATTTTCCCAACATACTATTGTGTTGGCCAAGCCATGGCCTGAGCCTGCTGTGGTGGCACAGGCTGTGCATAGGAAGTTGTTGCTCCAAACTGAGACATCATTCTTGCGTAGTCCGAAGCTTGGTTTTGGTAAGCAACACTAGCAGTGTTGCTTGGTTGTGGTATAATGATAGGTGGTGTCATTCGAGGTTGTGGTTGTTGGGAGACCGATCCTATGATGTCATCCATAGCATGGGATTCCCCTGATGCATCGCGGTAGGAGGTAGTTGGACGGGGAGCGTCTGGAATGACGGTATACAGGTATCCAGACTGAGCATAGATAAGGTCAAATTGTTGAGCTTTCAGTATGGCCTCTTCTTCAAATTGGGGATTTTTGGATGTGACGTCCTTTGCTTGGGCCGGAGCAAGGTCTTAAGGAACCAATCCAAGAAGATCATGTCATCAAGTTGGATTTTGCATAGACCATTTGGATATGGTCTGTTATATGAGTGGCGGTGCTTTGGTGACAGGATAATAGGATCTCCACTCCTTCATCATATCTGACAGGGAGTTGGAAATACTATAGGAACATGAAGGCTAGGGAGTTGAAGTCCGGGTATTTGGCCTGTGGTAGCTCAATGTACCATTTGGCCGTAGCACCTGTAAGGGTGCGTTGGAATAGCCTTACCATGATGGAATTGTTTATGATGTTGTTGGATGAGCACCATAGATGGAATGTCATTATGTGGTTTTTGGGACATTCCCCTACTTTGCCTTCAAACTTGGGGATGTCTGATGGTAGCTTAGTTGGCATTGGAGGCCAACAGGCTTGATGGTGAATGGGGTCATTTGTTAATCTATCCAAGTCATGCAAGTTAATACCATGAATGGTAGATTTTCCCCCAGGTTGATGTGGGATGGGGCTACGATGGTGGTGGGGTTTGTAGGTGCATAATGCATCTACATATCTGGCGGTGCTTGCGGTGGCACCATTGCGGATGGGCCAATGCCCCCAAGTGTTGTGGGTGGGATGGTATGAGTGGCAGGGATATTGCCCCCAGGTATGATAGTAGGGGCAATGTAAGTGGACAGTCCACTGCCCCCCTGTGTGGCCAGAGGGGCAATGTGTGTGGAAGGGCCACTACCCCCATGTGCTGTCAGTGGGCCAGCTTGGCTGGTCACTATAGATGTTGGAAGCTAACTAATGAAAGTGTGCATGACTCTGCTTGGGCCACTTTCCAGGTTGTAGGTGACAAGTTGTGATGTGAACATGGGTCCACTTGCTATGGTTATGCCGGAAAATGGATCCAGATCTGCACTAGCCATGGGGCTTGATGGTGCAGTATGGAGGTCTGGTTCAGATTGGTATCATTCTGAATCAGAATCAGCGGCTGTGTGGCCTTCTGATGGTGTGGGAGATCACTGAGAGCGGATTCGATGGTGTCGATTGAGTGTTCCAAATGGTGGTGGTTTGCCTCTTAGGCATGAGGAAGAGCGTGGAGGATCAATTGTGTTAGATTTTATGTCTGAAACTGGTGGGAATGATGTTTGGACCCTGGTTTTAGTGGCTTCCTATTAGCTGCAGGTGGTTACTCGGCCACCAAGACTGCCAAAAGACAATGCTTGGATTTTTCCTCATAGGTGTTTCTACTCAATCGAAAGGGGTTGTTGCCCATTTCGCTTGGCAATTCTTCTCAGCGGCTAGCTACTTTGGGGTTCCTGTGGGACTCCTCACAATGAGTTTCTGGGAAGAGCCCAAGTACTTCCCATAGTTGAAGCAGTCAGGGACTTATGTCCTCAAAGACCGCAGATTGGTTGTACTTAGTGTAAATTGGTAAATTTTAAGGCTCACTCAGCGTCATGAACTGAGTTGGGTTAATTAGTTGGTATGGTGTATTTGTTTGTTTGTTTTTCTAGTTTTTGGTAGCTACAAATGGTTTATGAATTCATCATGGTAGATTTCATGTCATTGTGTATGCATGCATTTGAATAATCAGAAATTGTGAACAAATACAATTTCTAACCTTGAATGTGTATGGCCTAACTAGATGTCTACCTCAGACTGATATTCCTCTTCAACCAAGAGAAGGTGCTGGGCTCTCAAAAAAATGGGACTAAACCCATTCGTAGATCCTCAGGTCACCTCCTGGATGCAAGCTTGGTCAACAGTGAGTATGCTTAGCACTGTGAGAAGCCCTCCTTCTCCACCCCCTCTACCTTCCAGGTCATCCAATTTTAGTGGTTTGGAACAATATTAGTGGAGTGCCAAGATCTATATGAGCTTGCCCATCATTGTATCCTAGAATACCTCGAAGGGTGATGACTGGGTAGAGGAGGAAGGGTAAGCAAGACAGTTTGTTTTAGTTTGATTTTAATTAGGCTACATTCATTTGATTAAGCCATTGAGATTTACTTGGAATTTACACATTATTTGTGAAATAAATTGCAGAAAACAAAAACAGAAACTTGAAATTGAACTAGTGTGATGGGCAGAGGCATCTAAGCCACACTGACAGTCCTATAAAACTGAAATTTAATCTCTATTAAACTGAAATTGAATTTTTGTTTGACAGGCCGCACATTTTTTATCAAATCTAGCGAAGGGGCCGCAAGATTTTTTCAGAAACAGGCGAGAGGGTCGCATAGAATGCAAAAATAGTCATAGTCTGTGTTTCTGGGCTGAAGTCGCACTTATCATGGGATTAAGTGCACCCTAGGTGCACTTGTTTGGCCATTAAGTGCTCCATCACCTCACTTTTGGGCCCGATAAGAGCACCCTGCCCCAGATTTTGGATTTTTTGTGAGGCAGAGTCAGATCTGGCTGACAGTAACTTGTACTATGGCTAAATTGACTCAGTTTTTCCTAGTAGAGGCTTCAGTAGTACTGATAACTGAAAATAAACTAGATTTAAAGCAAACTTAACAAGAAAATTTTCAAAACTAGGGCAAAAAAATTTTTAAATCTTGAAAATTAAAAATTTGGACCAGGGATCTTGTGGGATCGACCTGGTATTGTTGCCATTTCTGTAGCAAGGATTTATCCTTGCTACAGGGGAAGGAATGGCTCCTTTCTGTCTATAGGATAGATGGGTAGATTCCTGCTAGTGGGTAAATGCAGAAAATAAAAACAAAAAGGGAAATGGACAAAATAGTAAACTAAGCTACGAATAGAAAGAAGAGATAAGCAATGGTGAACCCCTCTGCAAACACAAGCTAGGGTTCTTCCTCCAAATACCTACAAACAAATCCTAAGCTATAGTAAAACCTACAAAACAATGTTAAACATAAAAACTGCAAATGGAAACAAGGGTTAGAAATCAAAGAAAACAAATAAGCAAGACATGAAAGACAAGCTATACCTTCTCTGGTGGAAATGGGCCACCATGCCCTAGTTTGTGGAAGCACCTCTCTTGGATGGGGAGCTTTGGCTCAATGGAAATGGAGGAGAGGGAGTGTGGGTGGCTTGAGAGGAAAAGGTGTCTCAAGGCATCCACGGGCAGCATAATAGTATGCAAGGCAGAAGTTTTTTGAGAGTGACCCCCCACCCTCCTTTTATAGCTTTTTCAAGGGGTTTTAGGGTTTTAATCCCTTGGTCAGGGATTTATCCTCCTTTTTTGGGATTTTAGCCCCTTTCTCCCTAACTTTAGCTCCTTTCAGGGTTTTAGCCCCTTTTGGGGGGCTTTAGCTCCTAGGAGAGTATTTTGGGCTCCTTTTTTGGGTTTTTAAGCCCCTTTCTTCATCCTTGGGCTATTTTGAGGGTGTGGCGGTCTAATGGAGTGATATGAGGGTCATGAGATGGTGTCCTTGGGTGGTGTAGGCCATTGAGAGATAAGTGGGGGATTTTTGGGTTAACAGTCCTCCACTTTATGCACCGACATTATCTCCCACTTGGGAGGTGGTAGAAGCTCCTTGGTGGATAGCTTCCATTGGATTTTCTCCTGAAACAGGAATAAAATCGGGTGGCAAGCCCTGTACTCTTCTAGAATGTCTTAGCTTAGCCAGTTTGTACATTTCCTATCTAACCTAGGGTCTTAAAAAACTAGAAAACACACCAAAAATTTCCCTACTCAAGCTATAGGTCAAACAAGCAAACTTAAATGACAGGAGGAGTTCAGATAGTCAGGTCTCTCACTCGGATTGTCAAGAAGGTGCCACTCGCGATATACCTCTAGGGTACGTGCGTAGTAATCTCCCCGAATGCTATTTTTGGTGTATGGCTCCAAGCAAGATGGCCAAATGGATTTTCTCATATGGATAAGGTATCCTAGTGGGGTCTCTTGATATACTCAAGGTACGTGGGAGCTCAAATCGGTAGTAGTGATGTCTAATGCATAACCATACACAAGGGGCCTTCCGATATACAATCGAGTACATGAAGTACCTTTCGATATACCTCAAGGGTACATGAAAGGCCATTCGATATACCGATGGTACATGGAAGAACCGCACAAGTCCCAAGATTTAATGCGGACAAGTAACAACAGCTCCTAAGCTTAACAACACCTGAACACGTCTCTAAACTATCACTCAAATTGCTATGTAAATTTTAACCTATAACTATCTTTAATTTTAAAATGGATGGTTAGGTGAATGAATGGAATTTTGACAGAAAAAGTAAAACCATGCAGTATGCTCATGCAAATATTTCACTTTACCGTTTGTGGTATGTCTACCTACGGGAGGAAAAGGGAGTATTTTCTTTTGTTTCAAAACCAAAAATTTCCAAACAATAATCTTGAACTAATCAAAATCAAATACAAGCAACACTTTCCAAACTCATTTATGTTTTCTGAAAGCAATCAAAAGGGGAAGAGTATCTTTTCCTAAAAGAAAATCAAGAAGCACACTACATGCATATGCACTCTATTTTTCAATTTTTCTCAAAACATAAATAAATCTAACTTAAAACTACCATATTTTTTATTCTGATGAGATAGTACTAAATGCAAAAGAGACAAAAGAACATAAATATCCTGAAAGCTTGTGAGGCCAATCAGGGATCTATTGTCTAATGCTTAATGATGATAATAACCTAATCTTAGTAAGAAAATTTCTTTTTTAAAGAAGCAAAAAGAAGTCCTCTATGAAAAAAAAAATGAAATCAAGATGCTAATCAAATGTTTTTCGTTCAGTCTATATAATAGAAATGAAAAGAGATCTCACTAACACCCTAAGCTTTTCAAAAAACAATAAGTCCTTTCACAATCACAACCAACAAGCACAAAAGTGAATGAACAATCATTAAGCCTAATCTAGCTTTTGAATTCTCCAATCAAACTGATATTTAACCACGGAATTTCAAACCACAAGCATCAGATTCTAACACACAAGCCTGACAGTGCAGGGATGAAAGAAAATCAACTCAAATTTTTTTGTGAAAATGAGAAAAAAGTGGTCTTGTAACAAGGCCTGCCTAGCACCATGCTGCAGGGGTCTTAACAGAGCGGTTCTCGCCAGCACCACTTCTAGATAACAAGACTCAAGTGGTGGCACCGTGTGCTGCTAACAGGGTTCAGGTGGTGGCACCACATGCTGCTAACAGGGTTCAGGCAGTGGAACCTCTTCTCACCAACAATATAAGAGGAGTTCCCTGTATAGATCAAAAACACAAAGGAGAACGAAAGATCAAGTTAGAAAAAGATCAAATCAAGGTAAAATTCGATGGATTGATAGTAAAAAGGAGCATAAAAGGTCGAAATAATTTAGATCTAGACAGATCTAGAAGTTTCAAACCAAAATATAGTGATTCAGATAGCATATTTGACTGAAGAGAGTTGGAGATGGAGCCTGGATTTGGACAAGAGTTGAAGAACTAAGGAAGATCAGATCAACTGATACATGTATCTTTTCCCTAGTGGAGTCACCATATTTGTAACCAGGATATTTCACCTTCTGCAGACAGAAGTTGTTCCTCTGGTCTGAATGGTTCAGATCTAGAACAAATGATTGAACGACAAAGGATGAAGACCCTCCTTGGATGTCATAGACACCTGGAATGCTGCTTCGATAGTGAACCTGTGCACCTCCAAACAAATCAAACATGCAAACACATCAAAGCTACTAGAACATCATCTACTTATCCATGTTAGTGACTAAGGAATCTAGCAACATATACATGTGAAATCAAAACAAACAGTGATGTGGGATGGAAATCAGCTTTGCATTAAAGATAAATGGAGAAGCTTACAACCATTTCCTTAGAGTTGAAAGACATCCCCATGAAACCAAAATATCATCTCCATAAGCTCCAACTTTACTCTCTATGCTCTCCAATGGCTTGGACCAGGTAGTCAATCCAACAACATAACAACACCTCTATAGTTCTCCCCCTCAACTATGGACATGAGCTTGAATTTATAAGGCTCAATGGATAGGGATAGTTGAGATATTTGTGGGTGAGGTGGCCTCTAAGATCCTATTATGGGAGATATCGAGCTCCACTGACCCACTATGATAGGGATAAGGGAGGACATGAGGCTCATGATCTAGAAACCTCGAGAAACTTCTTTTTTTCCGATTTTACCCAAGGTACCACTTTTATTCCCTTATGACAGAGCGGTTTAGATAAGAAATGCTTATGGGACAAAGGCCATAGGAGGTGGCACCGCTTATGGAACACATGGTACAGGTGATGCGACCAAGGTACCCCTCATGGGACACAAGGCAAGTGCAGTGCTGAATTTTTTCATGTAAGATTGAAAAATATGACAGGTTTCCACTCCAAGTGGTGGGATTAAGGGAAAACAAGGTCTTATCACATGGTGGTGACAGGATTTGGGTATAACATCATGTCTCGAGCAGGTGCGGGGACATTCTCAGGAGCAACATCCTTCATCAATTTAGCCGAGACACTGGCCAACATGAACATAGGTGAGTTTGGGTTAGGTTTATATGCTTCTACCATATTGTCTGGATGACCGGTCTGAATATCGGGATGAACCATGGTCTGGACGCTAGGCTGAACCATGGACTAGAAAAAATTTTCCTTCTGGTCTCTAGGGCGAGGTCATGGTAAGGGTATAAACTCAACAGATACATGGTTAAGAGGGGTAGAATGGGCAGATGGACTCGCCTCTGATGTTTCTTCATCGAGATGGACAACATTGGGGCTTTTCTTCTCTAAGGATGGGATTTTAATGGATTCATGGTTATGGAGATGCCGAGGGCATTTTTGAATATTGATATGGGGATTCAAAATTTTAAACACAAAAGTATCCCAATTCTAATTCCTCTCTTAAGTCTATTTAAGATCAAGAGCTTAACCAGATAATGGTGATACAAACTGCCCTTAGGGTTAATGGTATTTTTCCTAACCTGGCTCGACATTTTCTCCAGGATTCTAAGGAAATAAAAAGGAAAATTGAGAAATTTCTAATCAACAAAATTTTCTAGAAAACGACGATGGTAGGCTTTGAATACACTGAGCTTACCTTGGCAAGTGATAAGGTGGATGATGACGGTCAGAGGATTAATATATTCAAGCTTAATCCAATTGTGATGGAAACCTTTAATGCCTCCAACATGCTGATATTATGGTTTAAGAGCGAAGTTCTGGGGCACCCGTAGAAGAAACCAGTGCATATGCCACTGAGTTCCCTCTCTTGGGAGCTTGGTCGCAAGTACGATATACTCCTCAGTTACTGGGAATACTACATGGAAAACCATCGCCTTCTTACCATCGAAACCCATCGCGAAAAGCAGTGAAATTTCTTCATCATATCCTTGCAGCAGGTGAAGAAATGGGTTCCACTCAGCTCGAAAGAAGATCTCTCAGCACTCCCGAAATTCCAGTATCTGAAATAAATCTTGATAGCTTTCAGGTTCAAGGTGATTCAGCATTGTTTAAACAGAGGCAAGGATGCAAAGCTCACAGAGATTACAAGGAGATAGTGACGAAAACGGCTCTGCAAGGATGATAGTAGGTGAGGGGGAAATAATAGAAATAAAATCACAAGAGGGTGGTTTAAAACATGCTCCATTCAATCGATCAAATGATCATGCCAAGATTCAACATGTTTAGGCGATCGTGCCATTATGAAAAATCTTGAGTTGTGTGTCATCAAAGGATGCATGCGTTAATGAGATCATAAGGTTTCGATCAGTTCAACCATGTCCAAAGTAAAACTTTGGATAGGTTGAACATATTAATCAATACAATTTCATAGACCATATTCAAAACCATATCAACTTAAGTTAACATGAGGATCAATCACTTGATGGTCCTACATATGATCCTTCATATAGGTTTTTTTTCTGTAAAAACATGCTTTACTCGATTGGATTGTTGCTAATTATCCTAAAAACATTTGTCATTTGTCAGAGATAAATGAATCTTTATATAAATAGTTAAAAAAATAAAGACAGTATAATCTTCATAGGATAATCTTCCTCCCCCAAACAAAATATATGGCGTGTCCTCAAGCCATGCAAGAAAAACTAAGTAATTTCAAAATAGTTTAATACAGAGTTCTATCATGATGTTATCATTTTTGTAAGAAAAAGAAAAACTAAGTAGTAAAATGGAAATGATTCAGATATGCAGATTTATCAGAAACAACAATGGTTAGAAATATCAGGTGAATAATGACAGTATAATTGGAAAATGCCATAGTAAAAACTAGTCATCCATGCCTCATTGTAAGGATTTCTTGTCGTCTCAAGAATATTTTTGAGTTTACCCTAGAGTTTGTGAGATTCTATAGCTATGGGTCCCATTTATAGGATAATCATATCCTAGGTATTGGTTGAATTAGATGGTTGGATCCAAGTCCAACTTACAACCATTCTCTAATGACATCATAAACAATTGGCCTACATATGTATTTATATATATTCTGGTTTCTCTACAAATATATTATCATTTTTCTGAACCATGTGCATAGTGGTGCATTAACCAGATCTCTTTTGCCTGATATTTCCTTGCTACCAGCAGGCCTATTCAGTAACTCGACGGGTTTATCTTGGTACCATGCAAGCATAGCCCCGCTACCAGCAGCCTTGTTCAGTACCCCGACGGGTTTACTTGCATTCACCGAGCTTCCTTGTTTCCAGATGTTACTTAACATTGACCCACTGCCAACAGGCATGTTCAGTACCCCGGCGGGTTTGCTTCGTATAATGATTTTGAGTATATGGAAGACGGTTGGTACTAGAGCGTTATAAGACTACTAAACACATTATTCAAATTTAGAACAAAGCTCATAAGTAATTTTTATAATGGCCTTAATTATGGATCATGTCAAAAGAGAATAAATTAAAGTTGTTTTTTGACCTTTCATTCTATCTTCTTCATAAAAGGTCAATAATGTTCCCCACAAACAAAAATGTCACTTAATTTTGAGTTACCACAAAAATTCTTAAGAGACAAGTTTTTATGACAAGTATAGGATGAATTAGTAGTCCATAGGTGTAAGATGAGAATCTGAAGAACATGATAATTAGAGTAGGTCTTTCAAGCAGCTGTTCTATTAAATAAGAAATGCACATGTCTGAATCAAAATACCATATATAAAATCATAACAAAACATAGAATAAATGGTTAAGGATGATATACAAAGAATTCTTTAATTGCACTATAAACTTCAATTTTGATAGTACCAAAAACAAAGAGTTAAGATATATTATGATTCTTTTTAAGCACTTCCCTTTTCAGATAATACTCAATAAGATTCTTATAGAGATAAAGTGTTTGTAATCAAACTAAAACACCACTTGTTAGATGATTCGTATTTATTCATAACAAAGCATCTATAAAATTCATAAGAATGAGAAAAAGGAAAAAGAGTCTTTCTTCTTTAATTTGACAAAACTACAATGAATTATTGTGAGAATGAAACTTCTATATAAATGCAATTAATTTTTTAGAAATGACTCTTACTTATTCGGGTGAACACAAACATATTTACATGTATACAAGTAATGACAACCCAAAATAACTTTAAGGATCAGGAGGAGGAGGAATAATTTCCTCTTCAACCAATTCCATCTCCTTTTGTTGCAAGACATTTTGTACGAAATCATGTTTAGATATTGGTTGATGGTAGAGTCTAAGTCTATCTCCATTTACTACAAAGGAAATGTGTGAACCATCAATTGTCTTAATTTCTACTAACCCATTATCAAAAGCTGTAACTACTTCATATGGACCCATCCAATGAGTAGTTAATTTTCCTTTAAAATTTGTGTACCTTGACTCAAATAGAAATGCCCAATATCTAGTATTAAATTTTTTTTCTTAATAAATTTATCATGCCATTTCTTTCATTTATTCTGTATTAACATTGTTCTTTGGAGTGCATCTTGTCTAATTTCATCTAACTCATTAATCTGTAACACTTGTTGTTTCTGTGCTTCGTCCAAATTCATGCATAATTGTGCTTCCATACAAAAGGTCTTAACTTGAAATTCAATAAGTAAAAGGACTTGTTTCCAATACACTAACTCATAGGGGGTATGCCCAGTAGTGTTTCTACATATTATCCTATAGGCCCACAAGGCCTCCGCGAGTCTATCGGCCCAATCCTTATTATGTAAGTGAATGGTTTTGGTTAAGATGGCTTCTAATACTTTATTGGTTAATTATACCTGGCCATTATCCTGGGGATGATAAGGTGACTATTTGCAATGTAGAATGCCATACTTCATGGTGATTTCTTTCATTAACTTAGAAGTGAATTGAGAGCCTTGACCTGTGACAATTTCTCTAGGCACACCAAACCAAGTAAATATTTCTTCATATATGAATTCTACGACCGATTTATCTGTGTCCCTAAAGAAATATTTAGCTTCTACCCACTTGGTAACATAGTCTGTGCAAAATAGGATATACTTCTTTTATGAAACACGAGAGAAATTGGTCCTACAAAATACAGAGCCCATTTCTCAAAAAATCTCTATCATGACCTGAGGCTGTAAGGGCATCTGATCAGAAGACGTAGGTCTACCGATTATTTAACAACTATCACATCCTTTAACATATTTGGCAGCATCCTTGAAAATGCTCGGCCTGTAATAAGCAGAGTGCAACACTTTGTATCTTGTCTGTTTATCATAAAAATTTCCTCCACATGGTCCATCATGGCATGCATGGGCGATATCTGTCATTCCATCCTATTGTACGCATCATCTAATAATAAGATATGGGCCATTATGAAAGAGATCATTATCAACCCAAGAATAGTTAGATCTCTAAACTATAATGTGATGCTTCTCGGGTGGGGACAATTGATTTGGTAATTTCCCAGTTGCTAAATAATTGGCAATGTCTCCAAACCAAGGGGTTTGAACATATACAACAAATAGATATTCATCAGGAAAAGTGTCGTCAACGAGTTTAGTACTGTCATTATGTTGAATATGGGAAAGGAAATCTGCTACTAAATTCTCTTTACCAGGTCGGTCAAATGACGGTAGTGTTAAATTGTTGTAATAAAAGAAGCCATTGAGTCACCCTACCATTGGTAATTGGTTTATTCATTAAAAATACGATGGTAGATTGATCCGTATGCACAAAAAATTTGTATCTTGTAATGTAATGGTGAAATTTATTAATAGAACAGACTACTACCAAAAATTCATTTTCAGTAACAGTATAATTAAGCTCGGCAGGGATCAAATTCTTGCTAATAAAATAAATGACATAAGGTGATTTTCCTTCTTTTTGGCATAGGACTCCTCCTATGGTCGTATCAGAAGCATCACTGGGTATATGGAAAGGAAGGGACCAGTCGGGACCCCTCAGTATTGGCGCCATTGATAATTTAGCTTTTAAGACTTCGAAATCACTTTGACAAGATTCAGTCCATTGGAATTCTACATCCTTTGTAAGCATATTAAACATTGGTGCAGTTATTTTAGTGAAAATCTCAATAAACCGACGATAATAGCCTACATGGCCAAGAAATCTTCTTACCTCTTTTTTAGTTTTTGGAGAAGAAAGGCCAACAATTACTTCTATTTTTGCAAGATCCACCTTGATTCCTTGGGAAGAAACATGATGCCCCAAGACTATACCTTCCGTTAATAAGATTTCATATTTCTCATGACTAAGGGTCAAGTTTGTTTCTTGACATCGAATCAGGACCTTCTCAAGGTTATCAAGGGCCTCTTGAAAGGTATTACCATAAGAACTAAAATCATCCATGTACACCTCCACACAGTCATCTATAAGATCAACAAAAATTCCTAAAACTGCACGCTAAAAAGTGGCAGGTGCATTACATAAGCCAAATGGAAAAACTCTATAGGCGTATGTTCCCCAATGGCATGTAAAAATGGTCTTATCTTGATCCTTGGGTGCTATTAAAATATGATTATATACACTATACCCATCATGAAAGGAAAAGTATTGTTTGACTGATAGGGTATCTAACACTTTATCAATAAAGGACAAAGGAAAATAGTCTTTAAAAGTGGCCTTATTTAGTTCTCTGAAATAAACACAAATATGCCACTTCCCTGTGACTTTCTTTGGGACTACCACTAGAGGAGACACCCATTTACTGTTGAAGATAGGATAGATGAAACTAGCATTGAGAAGTTTTTGTAAATCCTCTTTTACTATATATTTTAGAGCAGGATTAATCCTCCTCTAAGGCTATCTTACAGGTGGAATGGTTGGATACATGTAGATATGGTGAATATAGGTTTCAGGGTGAAAACCTTTCATGTTAGTTTATTCCCATGCAAATGCTCCATATTGGCTTTTAAGGACCTTAAGAAATTGTCCTTGTTGGCTCTTAGTTAACCCTCCATTTATGTGTAAATTTTTTCCATGGCTAACTTCACAAGGTATAGTATAAGACCGTATGTGCTATTCAATTGGAAAGACACATGGTGTTTATATGAATGTTGAGACAGCCATATTTTCTTGAAACTCATATCCAAAGATCTAATCAAGTTGGGCAAAAGACTGCGGAAAATATATACAAGTTGTGGAAGAGACAAACTGGTTTAATACATTCTCAGTAGTTTGCTCCTGAAGTACATAGGAATAGTCACTAGGAAAGAAGAGATATTCAATATTTTTATCCCCAAAGGGTAAATATAACCACCACAAATTTTCAGTTACAGGTTATTTTGGGGGATATAAAATAAGTCTCTGTGTAGAGAACCCATTTGAAATGGTCATTTCCCCATCCCTACATCCCATAAAGGTGTTAGTAGTGGCTAACCATGGTCACCCTAAGATAATAGGATGTCCTTTAGAAGGATCCTTTGATTCCACGACCATAAAGTCGACAAGTTATTCCCATGAAGCTACTGATCCAATAATATCATCCAGGACTCCAGCAGGTCTTCTGTGGTATGGTCTACTAGTTCTAGGATTGAAGGGGTAGATCAGAGAAACTATCCCAACTGTAAAACTTCTAAAACTACAATTGTCATCATACTAATGGCAGATCCTAAATCAATAAGTTTATTTTATATGGTGGTTTTATTTACAATCACAGTTACTACTAGGGGCCCCGGATTTGTATATTTTGCAATCCGAGACTGGTTTTTCATACAATCAGACATATCTCCTATAACATGAATTGCAAGGGGGTATTTTTGCTTCTTTCTTGGGCGCTTAATGCATAGTGCCTTTATTACTATCACATGCCCCAATTTTGCAAAAACAATTTTATATTATTTGAGGACAATATGTTAAATTTTATGCTAAGTTGTAATTGATGACTCAGCAGAGTCAAGGATATTTAATGTAATTCTAAATATTTTATTTATAAATAAATAAAGTAGGAGACAACAGCTTAGGAGAGCTGTTAAAAGAGTGTTTACTGGTCAAATTGGTGGAGGAGACTGGGTGGAGAGCAAACTGACATATGGCATCATCCTCAAACCACTTCCAACTATTGCAGGTGGCAACCTCCCTACATTTGGGGTCATGTTTCCCCAAGAAAGTGGAATCAGATCAAGTGGCTCAATTAATGAAAACTGACCCAAAAGACCTAGGCAATCTTTATAAAAATTCCCATTGAAGAGAGATGAGGCTGCTCATTCTAGAGAGGTGATCATTTAGGTTGAATGAATGTACCTCATAGAAATTCAATCGAAGGGAGTATGGAAAATGTTTGAGGGGATAAGTGCTAATTGATCTAGTTGCAGATTTTACGATGAAGATCATACTGCTGAGAGTAGAGTGTTTTTACTTATATATTGGACTAGTCTATTGTTTGCATTCTCCACCAGTTCTCAGCCAAGAAGACCAGTAACAGGCTTAGTGGTCCTGAGGAAGCGTTGTTTGAGCGCTCTCCAGGAGATTTGTAGTGAGGAACGACCTCCTAATGCTGTTGTCATCTGTCCTAAACAAGTTCTACATTATTTTGTTTTACTGTATTAGATAAATCAATCTGAGTTTGAATGATATATGAATGTTCCAGAATTAGTTTGTAAAATGTTAGAATTTAGTAGTCTTTTTAGATGTTTAAAGAAATGAATTTGATTTAGAAAAGTAATTTGTTACAATGGAAATAATTTCTAGACTGTGTTTTTCCACACCTGGAAAACCAGGCCGTACTCCAGCATAGTTAGAATATTTAAAGTAGATGAAAGAAAATGATAAGAGATTGAAATAATAGATATGGTTCTTCATTCTGTAGATAGCAGAGTAACTTAAGTTAGTGTGTAGATTATTATTAAAAAGAACAGTGTTCTTTTATTTATGTTTACTATTTTTATGAGCATATCTATGTTGGAAAAGAAACAGTAGAACTGTAAATAGAGTTATAATAAAGAAACATATTGATTCAAAAAATTTATAGGAGATACAGTAAGTATCTAAACAAGGTTTTAAACCACACTTATATATTTTAGCTTAAACAATTATTTTATATATACTAGAATAGGATTATGTTACAAATACTATTATTAAAGAAATAATCAAAAGTACAGACTTAATGTTTTAATCCTTATGTAACTCTGAATCTTTATTAATTGACAGAGCAGTAAACAAATGTAAACTTAAAAGTAAACAGTAAATAGAATAAAGTTAAGAACTTATTTAAGAAATAATTATTTATTAGACAAGCTCTAACCTGTGTAGGTTTAACCTGAGAGTCAAACCCTAGTTCTACTTTCATTCTTTTTATAAAAGCATTCTTTAAAACAGAATAAACAAATTAAAAACTAGAAGACTATAAGTATACACTAGACTAGGTACAGACTTATATCAAGAACTTACAGTATTGTTATTAATCTTTTTACTTAAAAAAATATATATTATTTTAGCAGTATAAATAATTCCAATACTATTATAACAACGAGAAAGAAGTAAACAGAAACCAACGCATAATTAATAAATTTAAGAATATAATAATATAATGGTTCTTTTACAGTAACCCTAGTATTCTAACCTAATTAATAAGTATAAACATATAAATTTTAACTTAAGATTGAGCCTACAGTCTTTACATTTACTTTATTAATTACAATAGAAAGCTTAAACAGTAATTATCATTATTAAAAGTCGAAGAAGGAAAGACTTTAATTACACAGAACCATAAATTGTAGGTTTATAAAACTAATGCATAAATGAGACAGAGCTCGAAATTAAAACTCTTTTAAATCAAAAGTATTACTTTGTCAGGACGAAGGGCTTAAGACATAACTAAATTACTTCACCCAGATCAAGGCTGGTGTAACCAACATTGTGGCGAGGGTTTGAAATACAAAACTAACAATCAACTTATAAAAACTTCATTACTGTAATGACCTTTATAAGACAATGTATATTTTATTAGAGTATTTGAAATAGAGAACCATTTAAACCATGAAGATAGGAGAACCTCCACATAATAAGAACAAAGTATGTCATTAATTAGGCATAAGGATGAAAACCTGTTTATAAATCAAGAAAAGTGTAATACAAGTCATGGCATCGAAGATGGAGTCACCCTGCTATATGCAAGGGTTTAATAACGAAAAACAAATTTTAAAACTGTAGACAAAACATCCAAAGACTGGAGGAACCGAGGTTGTATTTTCTTTCCAACTAAAAAACCCTTTTTCCCTAACCATTTCCAAGAAAGGATTTTCCACATTTTAACCAGGGCTTACCCGTTGGTATAGAGGTTAACAAGTGATGAGGAAAATCCTTCCAAGCTTGTTTTTCGAACTGTAACCTACAAGTGAAGATCAAAAACCATGATTAGTAACTTGGTTTTATGACATCGTAATTGTAACTGAAATTTATAATATTTGTATGATAAAATAATTACCTGAAGGTGAAATATGCTGGAGCAGAAGAGGAATCGAACCAACACTACGAACAGCAACTCGATGAACAAACCCTCGTGCTCACCTGAGACAGAGGAAATGGGGTTCACAATACATACTACACCAACGAATGGAGCAGGAGTAAGCTCTGGAAATGGCCACGAAAGAATTTGACACTAAAAGCTACTGACAGAGTAACACTACCCTCACGGTAGCGTAATGCATGCAGAAAGAAAAACCAAATGCAAGCTGTGAATCTTGCAATCCACATACTAGAGTAGCAACACTTCCTCACACTTAAACAATGGAGCTGGAGATGAGAACAAGCGATCCCTCATGGCAACAGTAAAACCAGACAGTGGTAAGACCAAACCCTCGATGAAGAATGATAAGTTAGGGTTGTGTTGTGAGTTTTTAAATCATGCATTTCACGGTGGTGGATGTTCCACATGCCCACTAAATTATTCAGTCCATAGTCGGTCGAATGATATAGTTGTCACTGCATGGTCGGGACAACAAATTATTGTCAATAATTTAAATAATAACTACGATGATAATGTAGTTATTAATTCAAAACATATCATTTCACTGATAACCATAAAGTCAAGCTATATTGAAGGACGAGATTTATATGGTATCGTTAAACCTTATATTAGATAAACCATCGAATCCTCGTTGGTAAATTAACTATGGAATATCAATAGTAAGATATTTTCCCTTGATATTAAGTTAATAGTTGTAATAATAATCATTTATACAAACATTATAATGCAAGATTATGATGTTAGATTTAGTGGTATGCAAACACTAGTGGATAAGGAACTAGTTTATAAATCATTATTTTGGAAATGAAAGTAAATAGTATTTACACCCTAGGACAACTCTTAATTTTTATGTAGTCTATAATACCATAAAGTAAGATAAACTTCTTGGAAGTTCGTAATCATCTGGTCTCCATAAGGAACCAAAAATATCTAAATGAATCAAACCAAGGCTAGATCAAACTTGGTAGTTAAAGATAGTAAAACTATCCAGGAATAAATATAGCATCATTTTTATTTACAAATAAATAATATGATAATGTAATTTCATCATATTACTTATGTCATGAATAAATTTGGAAGATAGAAATCACAACTTGACGACAATTGTACAAATGATCAATCATAGATATAATACAATAATAAGCTGATAAATTTCCTCTATTGAAGCTTAAATTAAAGGTAAAGCTAAGAGTTCTATGTAAGCTTGTTTCTTGAAAGGCCTTAGGTTTATTTCCATACTTATAAGCAGTGTTGTAAATTTTAGAAATAGCAACAGCAGTAAACTCCAGTTTTATTAGGAAGTGTTATTATACTAAATCATGAACTCTATGTAGAACTTGTAAATAACATAGCTTATAGGTGGAAAAAATGTTTATCTAAGGTAGAAGTCATACTATTGTTATTGATATTTATGATATGAATTTAAAATACTGTCATAGTTGTAAAATAAGTAAAGAAATTTTACTTTACCTCGTAGTACCCTTGAATTCTATTAAACAGACTTTTAATCTAGCAGTATATTTATGCTAAAGAAGTATATCTAGATTAACACTTTAATAAACTCCTACTGGTTCAAAATTTACCTATCGAGCCTGTAAGAACTAGAAATCCATCTGAGTTAGCAATCACTACGTAAGCCCCAGTTAGAACATAACTTCTCACCTACTTGACAAAATCAAATCATCAATATAGCTAGAAACATTTGAATGCAGGTTATTTACATCACCTATCAAAATTAAAATAGTGTTAAAGTATATGTGTTTAAGTTAATCATTACTTTTTCTAACTGTTTCATTTATTCGTTAACCGTTAGCAGTTAACAAACTGCAACTATAGACAATTTATGTTACATCAAAAAATTTAATTTTTTGTGAAAATTTAGGGTTATGACATGTGGTATCAGAGCACAAGGTTCAAACACTAGGCCTTGATGAAGCCCAACTTGCTTTTATGAAACAGTGAATTTAAATTATTTTCCTGATGCTATTTTCTTTTAATGTTATTAAACAAATAAATTGTTTCTAAAGATTAACAATAGGTATGGAAAGGCTAGAGGAATATGTGGATGAAGAATCTCCATTTACTGAACAAAAAAACTTACCAAGAGACCCTATACAAGAAGACCTAACCACTAATTCCTAAGAACTTTTACAAACATTAAAAGACTTAAAATTTGAAATTGAATCTATTAAACAAGAGAATGAAAGGATTCTGAGGGCTCAGGAGGAGCTGAATCAGATCCTAACAGAAATATTTCAAACTGAGGGAAGGGGTTAAAGAGTTGATTCAAAAGATACAAGTCATCAACATAAATATAAAAAGATTAAACAGTCTAAAAATGAAAGCAGCTCATCTTCAGAGGTATTTGGTGATCAACGTAATTTTCATTCCATTAGTGATAGTAGTGATGGAAATCATTATACTAAAAAGAGAAAATATAAACCCTATGAGGAAATTTCTGGGGAGTTTAAAAAGATTAAACCACCAACATTCAATGGAGAGACTGAGAAGGGAGAGGAAGCGAAATCCTGGTTATCTGGGATGAAAAAGTACTTCCAGATTTATAACTATTCTAACCAATTAAATGATAGAATGGCTATTTACAATCTTTCAGGGAAGGCTTATATTTGGTGGCAGGACTTGAAGAAAGTGAAGGGAATAAAAGAGAAGAACGTAAATTGGAGTACCTTCAAGAGGTACTTTAAAAATAAATTTCTGTCTGAGAAATACTATGAAGAGAGAGCAAAAGAATTTTATGAGCTTAAGCTAGGTTCAATGACTATGAAAGATTTTAACAGCAAGTTTTTAAGTCTTCTTAGGTATGTACCATAGGCTTGTAGATGAAAAAACAAAGGTACAATGATTCCTCAAATGTCTACCTTATCATATCAAGGATAGTGTAATGGCCCACATTATGCTTCATTCTGTCCTAATCAGAAAAAGACTGTTAATAATATTCATACCATACAGGAGGAAATGACTGTTGGAGATTTAGCAAGGACTATGCCCAGACTCAATGCAGTCTTGGAAAATCGACAAGCAGAATATCAAATTCCCATGGTAGAAGTAGAAGGTATGATAAACCAAACTCCTATAGATTTTTTAATTGATCCAGGAGCTAGGCTCAATTATGTTTCACCTAAATTGGTAGAAAAATGTAAGCTTCCTGTTGAAAAATTTGAAAATTCTTGGTTGGTTCAGTTAGCCACTGGTGCAAAAAGGAAGGTAACTTGTTTTGTAAGGAAATGTGCAGTAGTTATGGACCAATTTGAAACTATTGTAAAGCTTAATGTACTACCTCTTGGTTTTTATGACTTACTAATCAGTATGGATTGGTTAGAACAACATAGGGTAATTTTAAATTGTTATGACAAAACATTTATGTGTATAAATAATGATGGAAAATCAATAAATGTACAGGGAATCCCTAGAAGAACCACCATAAGGCAGATTTCTACTCTGCAGCTTAAGAGAGCTGTTAGGAAGGGTTGTAAAGCTTATGCAATGACAATAACTGATGAGGAAAATATAAATAAGACAGACAAATTAAACTTGGAATGCATACTAGTTTTAAGAGAGTACGTTGATGTATTTCCAAAAGAAATTCTGAGACTACCTCTGAAAAGGGAACCGGATTTTACCATTGAGCTGGTACCTGGTGCAGTACCCAGCTCAAAGGCCCCTTATCGAATGAACATACTTGAACTTAATGAATTAAAGTCACAATTAAAATAAATTATTAACAAAAAGTATATTTGACCTAGTGTGTCTCCCTGGGGGGCACCTGTCATCTTCGTTAAGAAAAAGGACAGAACCATGCGACTTTCCATAGATTATTGTCAGTTGAATAAGATGACTATTAAAAATAGATACCCGTTTCCTCGCATAGATTATCTGTTTTATCAACTACGTGGAGCCACGGTGTTCTCGAAAATTGATTTAAGGTCTAGATATCATCAAGTTAGGATCAAAGATGAACACATCTTTAAAACAACTTTTAGAACTCGATATGGCCATTATGAGTTTGTCGTCATGCCGTTCGGGCTTACTAATGCCCCAGTTGTTTTTATGTGTTTAATGAACAACGTTATGCATAAGTATCTAGATGAGAGTGTGGTCGTGTTTATCAACGACATATTAATTTATTCAAAAACTGAAGAAGAACATAAAGAACATTTAAAAATTGTTTTGCAAGAGCTACAAGATCATCAACTCTTTGCAAAGTTTAGTAAATGTGATTTCTTTAAGGATAAGATTCAGTACTTAGGCCATGTAGTGACTAAGGAAGGGATTTCAGTGGATCCTGAAAAGATAAAGACGATCAAAGATCGGTCGATTCCTAAAGATGTAACTTATGTTCGATCCTTCATGGGAATTACTGGTTATTACTGGAGGTTCATTGAAGGTTTTTTGAGAATCGTGAATCTGATAACTTCTTTGCAGAAGAAAGGAAAGAAATTTGATTGGAACCAGAAATGCGAGGAAATATTTAAAAAGTTAAATTTTTTATTAACCAGCGCACCTATTTTAAGAATAGCTGATCCAAATAAAGAATTTGTAGTGTGTACTGACGCCTGTAATGATGGTTTAGGCGGTGTTCTGACTCAAGAAGGGCATGTTATTGCCTATGAGTCTAGGAAATTAAAAATTCATGAGAAGAATTATGCAACTTATGATTTGGAATTAGCTATTGTTATACATGCTCTAAAGATGTGGCGTCATCATCTAATTGACAGAAAATTTATTTTAATGATCGATAATAAAGGACTAAAAGACATGTTAGATCAGCCTAATCTAAATGCTAGACAATCTAGGTGGCTATCTTTTCTAAGTGAGTATGATTTCAAAATTCAACACATTAAAGGTAAAGAAAATAAAGTTGCTGATGCATTAAGTAGGAATGCAAGGCTGAACTTTACAGCAGTTATCAGCACTTATACAATAGACCTGGATGAATAGTTTAAAGCGGGGATAGAACAAGATGAAATTTACCAAAACTTACAAGCTAAAATGAAAGAAAATCCAACAGAAATCTTAAGTAAAAGGTACAGTTTGAATTCAAAAGGATTTTTACTGTATAAAGACAGACTGTGTGTACCTAATGTATCTAAAGTTAAGTTATTAATTTTAGATGAAATCCATAAAACTCCATACTCAGGTCATTCAGGCTATCAAAAGACTATAACTATGTCAAGAATAGAATACTTTTGGCCAAACATGAAAATTAAACTAGCAGAATATATTGCTAGGTGTTTTGAATGTCAATAGGTGAAAACTGAACATCAACACCCAGCTGGATTACTTCAGCCATTGCCCATTCCTAGCTGGAAATGGGAGATAATTAGTCTCGATTTTGTTACTGGACTACCTAAAAATCAGAATTTAAATGATTCTATCAAGGTAGTGGTTGATAAATTAAGTAAATTAGCCCACTTTATACCTATTAAAACTACGTATAAAGCAGAAAACATAGCTGATATATTTCTAAAGAAAATTTTTCGACTACATGGAATACCAAAAGTTATAATCTCAGATAAAGGCCCTAAATTTACAGGTAACTTTAGAAATCTCTGTTCAAAGGATTAAACACTACACTAAATTTTAGTACTTCGTTCCATCCTCAAACAGATGGATAGATTGAAAGAGTAAACCAAGTACTGAAAGATTTACTAAGAATGTATGTAAAAGACCAGCCAGGTAAATGGGAGGTTTATTTGCATCTGGTAGAATTTGCTTATACTAATAATTATCAAGCATCAGCCAGATTTAGTCCTTTCGAAATCTTGTATGGAATGAAATGTAATACTCCTACATCTTGGAGTAATTCGGTGGATAGATTAGTATTAGGTCCTGAACTATTGAAGGAAATGGAAGAAATTGTAAAACAGGTACAAGGTAATCTAAAAGTTGCACATGATCGACAGAAAATCCAAGAAGACCTTAAAATAACTCCAAAGGAGTTTCATGTAGGTGAACATGTGTTCATCAAGGTGAGGCCCAAAAAGAGCTCTCTGATATTGGGTGGTTGTGCAAAACTAGCACCTCGTTACTGTGGTCCATTTGAAATACTGTCCAAGATTGGATAAGTAGCTTATCAATTAGCATTACCACTAAATTTAAGAGTACATAATATTTTTCACATTTTTGTATTAAAGAAATATGTTCATGATGCTACTCATGTTGTTGACTGGAATGATGTATAGGTAGGACCAGAAGGAGATTTTCTGGTGGAACCGAACTGTATCCTTGGGCAGAGGGAGATCACACTTCAAAACCGCACCATTAGTCATGTGAAGGTGCAATGGAAGCACCTTAGTCCGGAGGAGGCCACCTAGGAATTGAAAAGTAACATGCAGGATGCATATCCAATTCTGTTCCAGGGGAATTTTGAGGACGAAGAATAAATAACATCGAGGACGATGTTATGCTTTAAGGGGGTTTGTATGTCACATGCCCCAATTCCAAAAACAATTTTATATTATTTTTATATTATTTGAGGACAATATCTTAAATTTTATGCTAAGTTGTAATTGATGAATCAGCAGAGTCAAGGATATTTAATATAATTCTAAATATTTTATTTATACATAAATAAAGGAGGAGACAACAGCTTAGGAGAGCTGTTAAAAGAGTGTTTACTCGTCAAATTGGTGGAGGAGACTGGGTGGATAGAAAACTAACATATGGCAGCATCCTCAAACCACTTCCAACTATTGCAAGTGGAAACCTCCCTACATTTGGGGTCATTATTCCGCAAGAAAGTGGAATCAAATCAGGTGGCTCAATTAATGAAAACTGACCCAAAAGACCTAGGCAATCTTTATAAAAATTCCCAATGAAGAGAGCTAAGGCTGCTCATTCTAGAGAGGTGATCATTCAGGTTGAATGAATGTACTTCAGAGAAATTCAATGGAAGGGAGTCTAGAAAATGTTTGAAGGGATAACTGCTGATTGATCTAGTTGCATCTTTTAAGATGAATATCATACTACTGAGAGCAAAGTGTTTTTACTGAGATATTGGACTAGTGTACTATTTGCATTCTCCACCAGTTCTCAGCCAAGAAGACCAGGAACAGGCTCGGGGGTCATGAGGAAGCATTGTTTGAGTGCTCTCCAAGAGATTGGTAGGGAGGAACGACCTCCTAATGCTGTTGTCATCTATCCCAAACAGGTTCTACATTATTTTGTTTTACTGTATTAGATAAATCAATCTGAGTTTGACTGATATATGAATGTTACAGAATTAGTTTGTAAAATGTTAGAATTTAGTAGTCTTTTTATATGTTTAAAGAAATGAATTTGATTTAGAAAAGTAATGTTTTAGAATGAAAATAATTTCTAGACTGTGTTTTTCCACGCCTAGAAAACTAGGCCATACTCCAGCACAGTTAGAATATTTAAATTAGATGAAAGAAAATGATAAGAGATTGAAATAATAGATATGGTTCTGCATTCTGTAGATAGCAGAGTAACTTAAGTTAGTGTGTAGATTATTATTAAAAAGAATAGTGTTCTTTTATTTATGTTTACTATTTTTATGAGCATATCTATGTTGGAAAAGAAATAGTAGAACTACAAATAGAGTTATAATAAAGAAACATATTGATTTAATAAAAATGATAGGAGATACAGTAAGTATCTAAACAAGGTTTTTAACCACACTTATATCTTTTAGATTAAACTATTATTTTATATATACTAGAATAGGATTATGTTACAAATACTATTAATAAAGAAATAATCAAAATTACAAAGTTAATGTTTTAATCCTTACATAACTCTGAATCTTGATTAATTGATAGAGCAGTAAACAAATGTAAACTTACAAGTAAATAGTAAATAGAATAAAGTTAAGAACTTACTTATTTAAGAAATAATTATTTACCAGACAAGCTCTAATCGGTATAGGTTTAACCTGAAATTCAAACCCTAGTTCTACTTTCATTATTTTTATAAAATCATTCTTTAAAATAGAATAAACAAATTAAAAATTAGAAGCCTATAAGTATACACTAGACTAGGTACAAACTTATATCAAGAACTTACAGTATTGTTATTAAGCCTTTTACTTAAAAGAAAAGAAATTATTTTAGCAGTATAAATAATTCCAATACTATTATAACAACGAGAAAGAAGTAAATAGAAACCAATGCATAATTAATAAATTTAAGAATATAATAATATAAGAGTTCTTTTAGAGTAACCCTAGTATTCTAACCTAATTAATAAGTATAAACATATAAATTTTATATTAAGACTAAGCCTACAGTCTTTACATTTACTTTATTAATTATAATTATAGAAAGCTTAAACAGTAATTATCATTATTAACAGTTGAAGAAGGAAAGACTTTAATTACACAGAACCATAAATTGTAGGTTTATAAAACTAATGTATAAACGAGACAGAGCTCGAAATTAAAACCCTTTTAAATCAAAAGTATTACTTTGTCAGGCCGAAGGGCTTAAGACATAACTAAATTACTTCACCTAGCTCAAGGCCGATGTACCCAGCATCGTGGTGAGGGTTTGAAAGACAAAACTAACAATCAACTTATAAAAACTTCATTACTGTAATAACCTTTATAAGACAATGTATATTTTATTAGAGTATTTGAAACAAAGAACCATATAGACCATGAAGACAAGAGAACCTCCACATAATAAGAACAGAGTATGTCATTACTTAGCCATAAGGCTGAAAACCTGTTTATAAATCAAGAAAAGTGTAATACAAGTCACGGCATCAAAGCTGGAGTCACCCTGCTATATGCAAGGGTTTAATAACGAAAAACAAATTTTAAAACTGAAGACCAAACATCCAAATACTAGAGGAACCGAGGTCGTATTTTCTTTCCAATTGAAAAAAAAAAAAAAAAAAAAAAAATTCCCTAACCATTTCCAAGAAGGTAGTTGCCATGTTTTAACCGGGGCTTACCCGTTGGTCTAGAGGTTAACCAATGATGAAGAAAATCCTTCCAATCTTGTTTTTCGAACTGTAACCTGAAAGTGAAGATAAAAAACCATGATTAGTAACTTGGTTTTATGATGCCATAACTGTAACTGAAATTTATAATATTTGTATGATAAAATAATTACCTAAAGGTGAAAGATGCTGGAGCAAAAGAGGAATCGAACCAGCACTACGAACAACAACTCGATGAACAAACCCTCGTGCTCACCTGAGATAGAGGAAACAAGGTTCACAATACATACTACACTGACGACTGGAGTAGGAGTAATATTTGGCAATGGCCACAAAAGGATTCGACACTAAAAACTACTGACAGAGTAACACTACCCTCATGGCAACGTAATGCATGCATAAATAAAAACCAAATGCAAGGCGTGAATCTCGTAATCCACATACTAGAGTGGCAACACTTCCTTACACTTAACAAATGGAGATAGAGATGAGAACAAGAAAGCCCTCATGCCTGTAGTAAAACCAAACAGTGGCAAGACCAAACCCTCAACAAAGAATGAGAATTTAGCATTCTATTGTGATTTTTTAAATCATGCATTGCATGGTGGTGGATGTTCTACGTGCCCACTAAATTATTCATTCCATAGTGGGTCGAATGATATAGGTGTCACTGCATGGTCGGGACAACAAATTATTGTCAATAATTTAAATAGTAACTATGATGATAATGTAGTTATTAAGTCAAAACATATCATTTCAATGATAACCATAAAGTCAAGCTATATTGAGGAACGAGATTTATATGGTATTGTTAAACCTTATATTATGTAAACCATGGAATCCTCGTTGGTAAAATAAATATGGAAGATCAATAGTAAGATATTTTCCCTTGATCTTAAGTTAATAGTTGTAATAATAATCATTTATACAAACATTATAATGCAAGATTATGATGTTAGATTTAGTTGTATGCAAACACTAGTGGATAAGGAACTAGTTTATAAATCATTACTATGTAAATGAAAGCAAATAGTATTTACACCCTAGGACAACTCTTACTTTGTATGTAGTCTATAATGCCATAAAGTAAGATAAACTTCTTGGAAGTTTGTAATCATCTGGTCTCCATAAGGAACCAAAAAGATCTAAATGAATCAAACCAAGGCTAGATCAGACTTGGCAGTCAAAGATAGTAAAACTATCCAGGAATAAATATAGCATCATTTTTATTTACAAATAAATAATATGATAATGTAATTTCATCATATTACTTATGTCATGAAGAAATTTGGAAGATAGAAATCACAACTTGACGACAATTGTACAAATGATCAATTATAGATATAATACAATAATAAGATGATAAATTTCCTCTATTGAAGCTTAAATTAAAGGTAAAACTAAGAGTTCTATGTAAGCTTGTTTCTTGAAAGGCCTTAGGTTTATTCCCATACTTATAAGCAGTGTTGTAAATTTTAGAAATAGCAACAGCAGTAAACTCCAGTTTCAGTAAGAAGTGTTATTATACTAAATCATGAACTCTATGTAGAACTTGTAAATAACATAGCTTATAGGTGGAAAGAAGGTTTATCTAAGGTAGAAGTCATACTAATGTTATTGATATTTACGACATGAATTTAAAATACTGTCATAGTTGTAAAACAAGTAAAGAAAAGTTACTTTACCTCATACTACCCTTGAATTCTATTAAGCAAACTTTTACTCTAGTAGTATATTTATGCTAAAGAAGTATATCTGGATTAATGCTTTAATAAACTCCTACTAGTTCAAAATTTACCTGTACAGCCTATAAGAACCAAAAATCCAACTAAGTTAGAAATCAATAAGTAAGCCCCAATTAGAACATAACTTCTCCCTACTTGACAAAATCAAATCATCAATATAGCTAGAAACATTTGAATGCAAGTTATTTACATCACAAATCAAAATTAAAATAGTGTTAAAGTATATGTGTTTAAGTTAATCATTACTTTTGCTAATTGTTTCATTTATCCATTAACCGCTAGCAGTTAACAAACTGTGACTATAGAGAATTTATGTTACATAAAAAAATTTAAATTTTTGTGAAAATTTGTGGTTATGACAATTACCTTGATGTAAATTGGTATATCCTTAATATCCTGTAATAGAGGAATTTTGTAACACCCCGGTTTTGACCCCGTTTGTGTTAAATATACATGATACATATGTTGTAATAATCATGGTGAGGAGCTAAGGGAAAAATCCCCACCATCGATTTGGTTATGTTATGATTCGGATTGGAATGGTCATCGATGGTATATCAGGACATACAACATAAATTAAATTGTGACATCATGTAAATGTGCATTTTAATTAAATCACCCAACTAGCTATGTTCACTGCAACTAAATTGAGAAGGGGCATGATTCCTAAGGATAAGGAGGGGAAATGATGAACCTTGAGCCATAGGGGGAAAAGCCATGTGTCACCACCCTGTTTGTTTTATTCATTTTCCCTTGATTCATCCAACCACCACCTTCATTGTTCTGTTGATTAATTGGGGCATCTATTTTCTGGAAAAAAGACCACTACGCTCACACCTACACTCTCTCCACAACATGCCCTCTAGGTTGCACATGGTCTGTCCACTATCCTGATGGTGACTGTTCATTTTCCTCAGGTGGAGGGAGTTAAAAGGATGGAAATTCCTTGTGGGGGGGTTCATCCTTTCCCTCTCATACACTGTTTTGCTAGTCGGAGATGTTCTTTCCTCTTGATCACACATAGAACCTACGTTTTTTCCACCATTGTCGATTGTGAAGGGTGCATTGTCTTCATCATCGAGAAGGGACCCTTGTTGTCCAACGTTGCTAGTGTGTTTGGACTATGGAACGATCTGTTGTTTCAACGTGATCCGCGCTGTGGCTTTCTTCTGTGTGTTTTCCACATTTTGCTTTGGCTGTGTCTTTTTCCATCATGCATAGTTTGGGAGTTTGTTCATTCCCCATTTTTGGCCTGCACGATTTCTCTAGTGATTGTATGGAGGATTGGGTGATGTGGGTTCATAGTGGTTTGTGGGCTGTTGTTTGCCCACGATTGATGAACTGTTTTTTTCCCCTATAAAATCTTGAATAGCTGTTTGGTTGCTTACATGTTGTGGTTTTGTCCTCGGACTGCATTGGAGTGGTGAATGAGGGCCTGAGGTGCTTGATAAACCTGGTGGGTTGAGAACCACACAGACAGAGCTACTAAGCTGGCTTTCTTCTCCACAACCCCTAAATAGCACTGGAAGGGAGATCAGGGTCTGAGGGACTGCGTTGCAGAGAAGGGACTGATTTCCTTATGTTGGGTGTGTGTGGGTGTTCTAGAAGCCAAGTTGGCTCTAGTGTTGGTGTTTGTAGATCTTCAGTGAGCTCACCAACTTAGCATTTATCCTTTCCCAGCTACTGGATGGCCTGATAAACCCAAATTTCTTGGCTTGGCTGATCTGATGTTCGCCTAATAAACCCAACTGTGTTGGCTTGGCTAAACTATGTACCCTTGGGGTGTTGTTATCCTTGGCTATGTGTAAGCCTGTTAGTTCCTTATTTCTTGGGGAATCATTCCCAACTCGGGGGTGGTAGCATTGCTAAGAGATTAAGGAGCACACAGGCCTATGGTTGGGTGGAATGCTATAGCGACGTAGCTAGTTGTAGAACAAGTTCTTAATAAGATAAGTATTCTTACTAACATCTGTCTGCAATCATATTTACCGTTGATGAATGATGATATACATGTTAAATGCTGATCTATATATGCATGAGTGTTGATTGATATGTTTTGCTTCCATTGTGTATATGAACGATTATGCTTCGTAATATGTTTTATGTTTTTAAGTATCATGCTTCAAAATTATATGTATGTATGTTCATGTTCATGGGGATAGATGTCTAGATGATTTGATGTATAGTAGCGTCCTCCTCACTAGTCGGAGGGTCGGGGAAATTACTATGTGGTATCAGAGCTCTGGTTGCAGCATGGACCTAAATGGGCCATGAAAGACCAAATAGTAGAGGAAGGTTACCTTCTGCCTAGCAAAGATCAGAGAACTTTCACAAAATAGCCTTGGTTTCAGAAAAATTTCTAAGTGTTTGTCCATCGGCACATCGGAAATATTAAACAGATGGATCGTCGATGCTTAGCTGATTGAGTGTCTCCATTGCGGACGGCTAGAGGACTATTATTCCGACGGATAGAGCCTTCGCCCGTCGATGCCGCGGAGGAAAGACGTTCTGGAAATCGACGCAGTGGAAAATTTATTGAAAAATTCTATAAGTAACGAAATCATCGGCCATCGAAAGACATTAGTGGTTCGTGCACCCACCGTTGTGGAAGCCTAGTGCACTAACCCTCCGACACATACAAGTTTCGACTACCGATGACCGATGTGCTTTAGCTCATCGATCAGAAATGAACAGTTGATTTGATCGGCGTTGGATAAGAGATGGTTGAGCTGATACGACTGCGGGAGAAAGGTGAAGGATCACCGAAAGTTAGTTGGTTGAACCGCCAACGATGACGGTGGAGTGAAAGTTTTCAAAAAATTTCTAAGGCAAGAAAATCATCGGCGATCGACGGACATTAGTGGTATTGATCGCCAATGAACAGCGGAAAGAATTAGCTGATGATGTGTCCACCATTGCGGCTATGTAATGGATTATCCGCCCGACAGATAGTTGTTCAGATAGCCGACGCGGCGGAAGACAAAGAAGGAAAATTTGCAAAAAATTGCCTAATTGAAGAAAACATTGGGCAATGTTAGTGGATCGGATCGCCGATCGAAAAAGTTTCAATGAAGATGAACCGCAGTTGTGGCTACTTAGTCAACTATTTTTTCGATGCGTTAGTCTTCCACTTTTCGATGCTGAGGTGTTAGTGAACTATGGTTCCAATAAAAACACTACAGAAGTATGGGGGTTTAATCTCATCCGACAAAACAATGGATCTGATTGCTGATCAGAAATGAATAGAGATGCTATTTGGAATAGTTAATGCCTGTGGAACCATCGTTCTAGATGTCTAGAGGGCTAGGTGTTAGACGCCACAATGGGATGTCGCCTCGACCATCGACAATGTCATGAGATACGGAAGGCTTAGGAATACTGTTGGCCGTCATTGTGAAAAGCGCGAGGACTAGATGCGCAGAACCTCCGACCGCTGATGCAACAATTATTCTATGTCATCACCGATGAAGTTCAGAGACATAAATGATTATGCACCGATATGGTGGATGAAATCAGACCAATGAATCGCCAATGAGACTCGGGACAGGAGACCACTGCAGGCCCGATACGGTGGAAGGAATTAGATGAGCAACTCACCAGTGCAACAGAAGAGATTAGAAGTTTCAGCCATAGAAACGCCGAGGAGTTAGCAGGGAAGAGACCCCATTAGAAAATTTTTTTGAAGAGGATGAGGTCATCAAAAATTTATTGAAAATCAGGTCACCCATCGGAAGAAATCAAGGGATCATAAACCCACCGTTGCGACTGCTCAAGGGACTGTGCACCCAATGAACAGTTGATTTTCCCACCAATGCAGATCGGAAGATTAGTTGGTTTGACCACCAAAGTGTCAGAAATATAGTTGGGAAGAGGTCCGATTGGGCCAAAGGAGATTTGGGGTTTTTTGAAGGAATTTCTCAGTAATTTTTCAAGCAGTTTTCGACTGTCTTTCTGTACGTTTTCAGTAGATTTCAGCAAATTATCAGCGGTCACAGGGCTGAAAAAAAAGAGAGAAAAACTTTGTGTTTTAAGCAAAATTGTGTTTTGTGAATTTCTAGAAGATGAAGGTAAGAAGTTTTGATTTATATTAATGACATGCATCTAATAGTTTGTTGCTAACACATTGCATAAACATAGAGAACTTCCAAGAGTAGTACTCTAGAAACAACAGTGTGGTAAAGCAAGAGGTGGTTCAATCATGAGAACCCATGATGGGTATGATGCTCGGGATTCTTAAGAGCGAGCAGAAGATGACATGGGAGAAAATTTTCGTAATGGAAATGATGACATAGAGTCTAATGGAAGGAGATTCCAGGGGACACCATCCGAAGTTGCAGCCACCATGAGAAGCTTGGTTAAATCCCAGGAAGAGTAGCGTCAGTTGAATGCTTCCATATTGCAGAGTTTGAAATACTTGCAGAAAAAGATAGATTCTGGATGGGGTACATCAGGACCAGAAGGTAGTAAGAGCAGCACTAGGAGAAGAAGAAGGACTTCTAGTGGATCATCTAATTCTGAAGAATCTAGCAGAGATACAAGTTCATCTTCTCATAAAAGGAAAAGAATAAGGCACCATAGGGATTACTCTTGAGATGAATTTAGGAAATCTAAACCTCCTACATTTGATGGTGAGATAAAGACGGGACAAGAAGCTGAAGCTTGGATTCTTGGGATAAAGAAGTACTTTCAAGTGCAGGATTATTCAGGAAACATGAAGGCAAGAGTTGCCATATTCAATCTGAATGGAAGAGCATCCATTTAGTGGAAACACTTCAAGCAAGTAAAGAAGATCAGTGAAAGTAAATTGAAGTGGAAACATTTCAAGAAGTATTTCAGGCAGAAATACCTCTTTGACAGGTATTACGATGACAAGATCAAGGAGTTCCATGAGTTGAGATTGGGAAAATAGACCATGGATGAATATGCAAATAAGTTTTTGGAATTATTGAGGTATGTCCGGTACATCAGAGATGAAAAAGTGAAGATCAAGTGGTTTCTAATTGGATTGCCTCAAGATTACAAAGATAGAATTTAGTTCTATGAACCAAGAACTCTCGAAGAAGCAATAAGAAAGGATAAATATTTTTATGAGCAAAGAAAAGGTAAACCTGATTACCATAAGGCATGGAAGGACAAGAAGAACGAGAATTTTGGCCAAAGAAGGAAAGGTTTCAAACCTTCTAGATTCAGGAATCAGCAAAAGCAACCATCCCAAGCTGCTAGTAATCCAATTGGAGTGACAGTTGGAAAGCCTAAAGAGCCACATCAGAATAAAGGTCCACTCAAATGTTGGAAATGTGAAGGACCTTACTTGCGCAGATATTGTCCACTTGAGAATGAAAGTGCAAGAACAGCTTATAACATTCAGGGAGCAGAAACAGTGGGTCAAGTAGCAAGAGCAATCCCTAGAATTTATGCAGCACTTGAGGACTGCTAGGCAGATCACCAGTCAACTATGGTTGAAGTTGCAAGTAAGATTGTTGAACAATCTATTTCTATTTTGATTGACCCTGGTTCTACTCATAGTTATATCACTCCTATGGTAGTGGAGATTTGTTCTTTTAAGAAGGAAAAGTATATAAAATCTTGGTTAGTTCAGCTAGCCACTAGGACTAAGAGAAAGGTCAGTGAAGTGGTAGAAAAATGTCCATTGGTTATGAATGGATTGATCACATGTGTGGATCTGAATGTTCTACCGCTTGGTTCCTATGATGTCCTCATTGGAATGGATTGGTTAGAAGCTCACCAAGTGAAGCTTGACTATTATAACAAGACTTTTGAATGCATGGATGAAGAAGGAAACTCGATAGTTGTGAAAGGTATTCCGAAGGTAATTTTAGTAAGACAGGTTTCGGAAATGCAGTTGAAGAAGTTCTGTAGGAAAGGTTTCCAGTTGTATGCAGCTCATATTCTTGAACCAATAGGAGATGAGACTCCTAGGTTGGAGGACCATCAGGTGTTATAGGAATTCAAGGATGTATTACCTAATGAGATTCCAAGGCTTCCTCCAAAGAGGGACATTGTTTTCACCATTGAACTTGTGCCAGGAGCAACACTAGTGTCCAAGACACCCTACAGGATGAGTACACCGGAGATGCTAGAGTTGAAGATGCAACAGCAAGAGTTGTTCGAAAAGAAGTATATCCAACCGAGTGTGTCTCCTTGGGGAGCACTAGTTCTGTTTGTGAAGAAGAAAGATGGTACACTCAGGTTATGTATTGATTACAGACAATTGAACAAGGTTACTATGAAGAATAAATACCCTTTGCCAAGGATTGATGACCTCTTTGATCAAATGAGAGGAGCAAAGGTATTTTCCAAGATTGACTTGAGGTCTGGTTACCATCAGGTGAGAATCAAGGATGAAGACATTCATAAGACAACCTTTAGGACAAGGTATGGACATTATGATTTTGTAGTGGTACCATTTGGTCTCAGAAATGCACCAAGTACATTTATGTGCCTTATGAACAACGTCTTCAGTTAGTATATGGACAAGTTTGTTCTTATTTTCCTTGATGACATTCTTGTTTATTCCAAGAATGAGGAAGAACATGAAGAGAATTTGAGACTGACATTACAAGTGCTCAGAGAACATCAGTTGTATGCAAAACTGAGCAAGTGTGACTTCTACAAATATAGAATTCAGTACTTGGGTCACATTATCTTAGAAGAGGGTATATTAGTAGACCCTAAGAAGATCGAAGCCATTATGAATTGGCCTACTCCAAGAAATGTGACGGATGTAAGATATTTTATGGGGCTTGTAGGATACTATAGGAGATTCATTGAGGGATTTTACAAGGTTGCACATGCCATGACTTCTTTGCAAAAGAAGGGGATGAAATTTAAATGGACTTCAAAGTGTGAAGAGAGCTTCTAGCGGTTGAAGAATCTTCTCACTAGTGCACCAGTATTGAAGGTTGCAGATCCATAGAAAGATTTTGTGGTATGTACCGATGCATGCGAACAAGGGCTTGGGGGAGTCCTTATGTAGGACAACCACGTGATATGTTATGAGTCAAGAAAGTTGAAGGATCATGAGAAGAACTATGCCACACATGATATAGAGCTTGCATCCATAGTACATGCTCTCAAGATGTGGAGACATTACTTGATGGGTAGAAGATTTGAGCTCAGGATAGACTATTGTGGCCTGAAGTATTTGTTTGATCAGCCTACTCTGAATACTAGGAAAGCAAGATGGCTGGAATTTTTATGTGAGTTTGATTTCGAAATCAAGAACATAAAAGGAAAAGAAAAGAAGGTAGCTGATGCACTCAGCAGGAAGGTACATGAAATGCGTGTGGCATCTCTTAGTATTTGCCAATTAGATTTGAGGCAATAGATTGTTAATCATGTTGTCGGAGATGAATCGTATGAACAGGTAAAAGACAAATTGCAGCAACAAAGTCTTGAGAAGAAGTATGAGGATTATAAATTGGAAGAATATGGACTTCTCACTTATAAAGGAAGAATTTATATTCTGAATGTAGTAGATTTGAGGACAGTTGTTATGGATGAAATCCATCAAGCTCCGTATTCTGGTCACCCAGGGTTCTAGAAGACAATTGCTACAGCTAGAAAGAAGTACTTTTGGCCAAGAAAGAAAAAGGACATGGCCGAATACATTTCAAGGTGCATTAAATGTCAATAGGTAAATGTTGAGCATCAACATCTAGCAGGTTTGTTGCAGCCTTTGCCAATCCTGGAATAGAAATGGGAAGTTATTTCCATGGATTTTATTACAAGATTGTCGATGACTTGGAGACAACATGATTCCATCATGGTTGTGGTAGATAAGTTGACAAAAGCAACACATTTTTTACTACTAAAGTCTACGCACAAGATTGACGACATTGCAAAGATCTTCATGAAGGATATTTTCAAATTGCATGGATTGCCGAAAGCAATAGTTTCTGACAGAGATGTCAAGTTCACTTCCAATTTATGGAAGGGCTTGTTTGCAAATTTGGGTACAAAGCTAAACTTCAGCGCTACATACCATCCTCAGACAGCTGGGAAGACAGAAATAATTAATCAGGTGCTTGAACATATGCTTTGCATGTATGTGATGGAAAAACCAATCAAGTGGGAAGATTACTTACACTTGGCAAAGTTTGCTTACAACAATGGACAGCAGGCATCATTGGGGATGAGTCTGTATGAATATTTCTATGGAAGAAGGTGTAGGACACCAATGAATTGGGATAACCCAGTGAACAGAGTTGTGCTTGGACCAGAACTGCTCAAGGAAATGGAGCAAGAGATTGTAAATATTAGGCAGAATCTGAAGGCAGCACAGGACAAATAGAAAAGCTATACAGATAAGCATCGGATGAATAGAGAGTTCAGTGTTCGGGATCATGTTTAACTCAGAGTGAAATCAAAGAAAAGTTCCTTGAATATTTGAAGTTGTGCCAAGCTGTCACCTAGATATTGTGTGTCGTTTGAAGTGCTTGAAAGAATAGGGCCTGTTGCATATAGACTTGCATTACCTTCTAGTACTAGAGCTCATAATTTTTTTCATGTTTCTTTGCTTAATAAATATGTACATGATCCTAACCATGTGATAAATTGGGATGTGATTCAGGTGGAACCTGAGGGAGAGTTTCAAATCAATCCAATGCGCATCCTCGACAGGAAGGTCACAATGCTCCGTAACCGAGCCATAGGGCGGGTAAAGGTGCAATGGGAGCACTACGTACCTGAAAAGGCTACATGGGAGCTGGACGATTCCATGCAATTAGCACATCCATTTTTGTTCAATCTTGCGAAACACTGAGGTGGTACCAGTGTAGCATTTTTGTTCAAATTTTGTAACGCACTAAGGACAATGCTATTAAAGGGGGAGGGGAATGTAACACCCCAGTTTTGACCCCATTTGTGTTAAATATACATGATACATATGTTGTAATAATCATGGTGAAGAGCTAAGGGAAAAATCCTCACCTTCGATTTGGTTATGTTATGATTCAGATTGGAATGGTCACCGATGGTATATCAAGACATACGACATATATTAAATTGTGACATCATGTAAATGTGCATTTAAATTAAATCACCCAACCAGCTATGTTCACTGCAACTAAATTGAGAAGGGGCATGATTCCTAAGGATAAGGAGGGGAAATGATGAACCTTGAGCCATGGGGGGAAAAGCAATGGGGGGAAAATCCATGTGTCACCACCCTGTTTTTTTTGCTCATTTCCCATTGTTTCATCCAACCACCACCTTCATTGTTCTGTTGATTAGTTGGGGCATCTATTTTCTAGCAAAAATACCATTACGCTCATGCCTGCACTCTCTCCACGATGTGCCTTCTAGGTTGTAGATGGTCTGTCCACTATCCCGATGGTGACTATTAATTTTCCTCAAGCGGAGGGAGTTAAAAGGATGGAAATTCCTTGTGTGGGGGTTCGGCCTTTCCCTCTCATACACTATTTTGCTAGTTGGATATGTTCTTTCCTCCTGATCACGCATAGAACCTGCATTTTTTCCACCATTACCGATTGTGAAGGGTGCGTTGGATTCATTGTGGAGAAGGGACCCTTATTGTCCAATGTTGTTGGTGTGTTTGGACTGTTGAATGATCTGTTGTTTCATCATGAACTGTGTTGTGGGTTTCTTCTGTGTGTTTTCCACATTTTGCTTTGGCTATGTCTTTTTCCATCACGCATAGTTTGGGAGTTTGTTCTTTCCCCATTTTCGGCCTGTGCAATTTCTCCATTGATTGTATTGAGGATCAAGTGTTGTGGGTTCATAGTGGTTTGTGGGCTATTGTTTGCCCATGATTGATGAACTATGTTTTTCCCCTGTAAAAGCTTGAATAGCTGTTTGGTTACTTGAATGCAGTGGTTTAGTCCTTGGACTGCATTGGAGTGGTGAATGAGGGCCTGAGGTGCTTGATAAACCTGGTGGGTTGAGAACCACACAAATAGAGCTACTAAGCTGGATTTCTTCTCCACAACCCCTGAATAGCACTGGAAGCGAGATCGGGGTCTAAGGGACTACATTGCAGAGAAGGGACTGATTTCCTTGTGTTGGGTGTGTGTGGGTGTTCTAGAATTCAAGCTAGCTTTGGTGTTGGTGTCTGTAGCTCTTCAATGAGCTCACCAACTTATCATTTAGCCTTTCCTAGCTCCTGGATGGCTTGATAAACCCAACTTGGTTGGCTTGGATGATCTGATGTTCGCCTGATAAACCCAACTATGTTGTCTTGGATGAACTGTGTACCCTTGAGGTGTTGTTATCCTTGTCTATGTGTAATCCTATTAGTTCCTTATTCCTTGGGGAATCATGCCCAACTCGAGGGTGGCAGTGTTGTTGAGAGATTAAGGAGCACACGGGCCTATGGTTGGGTGGAACATTGCTGCAACATAGCTGGTTGCGGAACAAGTTCTTAATAAGATAAGTATTCTTACCTAACTTATGTCTGCAATCATATTTACCGTTGATGAATGATGATATACATGTTAAATGTTGATCTGTATATGCATGAGTGTTGATTGATATGTTTTTCTTCCGTTGTGTATATGAACGATTATGCTTCGTAATATGTTTTATGTTTTTAAGTATCATGCTTCAGCATTATATGTATGTATGTTCATGTTCATGGGGCTAGATGCCCAAGTGATTTGATGTATCGTAGCATCCTCCTCACCGGTCGAAGGGTCAGGGATGTTACAAATTTTGACATAGATATTCTTTAGTTCATTCATAATGTCATACTTGAGATGAACTATAGATTTTTTCTATTGCTAGTCGTTCCAGAAATCAAGGAATCCTTTGTTCATGAAGGGTTTCTTGCTAAGGATGGGTATGCACTAGGATCTTTGGAATATCCACATCCTATAGAATAGCATCATTCATGAATTCATTTGAATCTTCTTCGTCATTCTCTTCATGAATGATGACTAAAGACTTAGGTCTGTCATTTACAACTCTTCCAAATTGTAATTGTATCTCATGTACAGGTAAAGTAGAAATAACGTAGGATGGAAGAGTTTGCAACTTAATGCTATTAAGAGCTTGAGTTGGCTTATTATTTTGATTAGGTATTGGTTTTGTAGGTAACAATATAATTCATGGAGGGTTTGTATTTTGGAAGTGATGAGGTTGTTGTGTAATAAGGGGAACTGGAGGCACAAACCAAGGTAAACATTGTTGGGTATTGGCTGACTGCTGAGGATAGAGGTGATTGGGTGTAGATACAGGTGGTGTTTGGGGGTAGGATTGTCCCTGCCACCCCTGTGGCCAATACTGTTGCTGAGTAAAATGAGGAGGAGGAGGACATTGGGGTGGCCAATGATGCCAACTTGTAGTGTTCCAATGTTGAGCTGGTTGGTAAGGTTGGTAAAGGTGGAGGTTGTGGTTACAAATTCTGATCTGGTGGAAGGTCCCTTGGTTGCCAAGGAGGCCTCCTAGATGTTTCACCAACATCCCCACTCTTGTATATGGCTTGGAAACCTGGTAATGATGGGAAATTGTCTGTTGGATACTCCTCTGTATATATGTGACATACAAAGATGTTATTTAATGGGAATTCTTTTTGGGGATGTTTAGTTCTGCATATTGGATAGAAAATACTCATCGTTGATCATTCCTCTTATTTCCTTTTCTTAGCTTATAATGCATCTAGTTGGAAACCCATTGCTCCTAAAATATCAGTTTTGAAATTTTCCAATAGGTTTCCTACCTCCATCCTTGTGACTCCTAACTGGGAATATTTCCTTTTATATTTCTATTATAAGGCTCCCAAATATTAATCCCGACTTGCCCCCTACTCCTATAGTAATTTCTACATATCTCCCCAATTTGTGCAAAAGTTTTATGAGAGGTATCGTCAAATTCCATGAGATTGAGGTTTTCTACCAGGTCTTCTGAGATCCCTTTAAGGAATATTGTTTGTACTTCCTCTTCTCAAAGGTCGTAATGTTTAGATTTGTGTAATGTATAGACAAATATTTTGAGAAAATCTTCTAATCTCTCATCTTCAAGTTGTTGTATCTTAAAGATATCATTTTGAGAGTCTCTTGGTTTGCAATACTCTTGGTATTTTCATAAGAAAGTAGTTTTCATATCTTCCCAAGTCCCGATACTAGATTCTCCTAATACCATGAACCATATTAAGGTAGATTCTTTCAGTGTAGCTATAAAAAGTTTTAATGTATGGGCATCTTATAGATAGTTATAACTTCTACAAAGGATGTCAAACTCGAACAAAAATGTGTCTGGATCTCCATTACTCTTCCCATAGAAAGTAGGTAAGGAGGAAGTAGGGATGTTATTCATATTTATATCTTGTGTAGTGTCTAAAATAGGGAACCCAAAGGTAGTCTCATTTTAGTTTTCTCCTTCTCCTTCATCATTTCTAACCTCATCATTATCTTCATTCTCTCCCCATCGCTCCATGTAGGTTTATTCCTAAAGAGTGTGTACCTAGGAGGCTCCTTTCGAGGTGATAATGGGTCGTCCCAACGTTCTTTTTTGGGGGAGATATTCCTACGATCAACTATGTTTTTATTAGATTCTATCGAAATGGTAGGTGATACTATGGAGGTTTCTATCTATGAAAAAACTGTATTTGTTGAGCCGCCAAAGAGGGCTTGTACTTGGGTAGGATCAATGAAATAAAAAAAGTTAGGATCCCCTACTAATGAGAAAGTTGTATTGTTAGGTTTCTGCAATAGTGGATGGTTGAGCGTTTCCAAAGGTTGACCCTCTTGAATTTCTTTAGAAATGGGATCCTTAGGACTTACCGCTAGTATTTCTTCCCCCATCTATGGTTTCTCCTATAAAGTATTTATGTTTCCAAGTAGAAATACTTCCTATGTGGTTTCTTCAATACCTTTCGGTTGAGTTAGTGGTTGGGGTATTTCATCCCCCATAAAGGTTAGTAGAGATTTTAATAAGGTTTCAACAATTATCTCTAATGTATCTACCCTTAGAATCTCTAGTCTTGTTCATGAAAAAATAAGTTGAAGGGGAACCTATGCTACTAATACTAGTACTACTGGATTTGGGGGCACCTATTATAATATATTTGTAGGTTCTTACCGCTCCCCCTCCACCATCCTATTACTAAACATTATAAGGGAATTCTACTTTACTGAACAACTCCCTGGCAACAGTGCCAAAAATGTTGGGTGTTATAATGTATTAATTAATTCACCTAATATTTAATTATCGATCATGGTTGGTAAAATTAGAGTTGACACAAAGTATATGCAAAGGTAGAGGGGTTCCTAGGGTGTTGTGGAAATATTTTAACAAAGAAAATATTGAAAGATCTTTCAAAATGAAAAACTCAGACAAATTTCTATAAATTCAGCTTTGAAGCTCATTAAACCAAAACAGAGTATTAGATTAGAGCAGTATCAAGCTATACTACTCTACTCTATGGAAAATTACTGAAAGATAAAGATACAAACAATGCTATTCTACTCTTTATAGTAAAACCTATTAATTAACTATTGTACTTCTTAACAATTTCAGAACTAATGATACAAGGAAGGATTATATTAGAAACCATTTATACATGCAATTAACAAATGTACATAATGGTTCAAACTAAACTATCTAATTCGACTCTCCTTGATTGTTTTGTGGATATGCATTCACTGTGATTGGAACTAGAGGAGGAGTAGTGTCAAAATGGCTTTCACAAGAAGTAAAGACACTAAATGGAATCAAATCTAACTTAACTTCTACAAATATGTGCAAGCTAAGGAAGGTCCAATTACAAGTGATGGTAAACATTGTGATATATTCCGTAAGTAACTGACTCTTAACTAAAAATATATTATGAACAACTAATATACTGAGAGACAAGATTATTTTTAAAGATTACTTTCATAAATAACCAATTCTTATATGAAACAAATGTAAGGTAAATCCCACTTATAAACAAGTAAAAGACCTTAATGAAAGAAGCAAGTAGAAAACTTAATAAAGATAACTTTAATAAGAAGCAAGTAGAAAAATTAATAAAGAATACTTAATTAGGAAAGAAAGTAGAAAAGTTAATAAAGAAAACTCCTTTAAATCCAACTCTACAAATCTCCTCAGTAACCACAGAATGAAAGAAACAGGTCCTACTGCTATGATCAATTTACAAGGTGCTAGTGTAGTTCTCTAGAGTTTTAACATGTATAACCCTAAACTCAACATACACAAGGATAAATCAAACTAAACTAAAGATATAATTACCACACATTGCAAGAGTATTGAATAAATAAATCAAAGATAAAAGAAACAAAACAAAGCATAACTCAAAGCATATTTAGGTAAGAGAAGGTGGAAAATAAGGATGGAACTTGATAAATACTTAAAAAATCTAACCTAAGGTCCTAATGATAAATATAACCAGTATCTAATTACCACAGTCAAAACATATTCCAAAATCTAAAGAAACAAAGCTTTAAACAGGATTAAAATGAATTAAGAACACTAAAGGTTGAATGAAGGGCTGGATAGTAGAATGGAAGGTAGGTATGAATGACAGGCTAAACATCCTGTCTAAATGAAAGTTTGTATAGATAAAACAGTATAAAATAGCATAAATTATCTAATTATCAGCTGATATTGTGCACATGAAATAAAAATGCATAAAGACAGTGAGTAAACCTACTTAGTGATCAAATTTAACAACATAATAACTTAAACTAACTCATAATTATAAGGACATCATTATCTATTGCATTGTTATACAGACTGAAATATAACCAAATGAATTTATGACAAAACTAAAATGAACTGAACTGAACCTACTATGACTTGACCCTAAGATATCAAAGCAATATACCCTATGTACTTGTCAACATAATACTTAACAGTAAGCTAAAAAGACTAGAAAGGATATTGAAATCAAACTAGGTGTGCAATCGATCATTTTTAATCTATGAAATAAGAACTAGATTATCAACACAGCATTGGACTATAACATATGCTACAGGAAATAATGAAATGAACAATTGCAAGAAATAAAATCACATAAACAAGATATAAATTAACTACACTAATTGCAAGGAAAGAGGTAACGAAAATACACACAAGAATGAAAACCACTGGTTGATGAGGGGCCCTCTCAGCAATCAGGGTGACGCTTCCTAAACGCTTACATGAACAAGATCATATACACAGTAGGAATGTAACTTCTATTAAAATGTGGAATAGTATTACAGAGTTTCTCTAAAATCGACTCATTACATGTGAAAACTAGCTAGCTATGTTCTCGTGTGGAGGCATTTATATATATCATTTACAGGGATGAGCAGGTCGACCCTTTCAGTGGTCGACCGCTCCTAAATTTAGTCAACCATTATTACAACCAACTGATCAAATGCCAACAGACAATGCTTCTCCTTTTTCCTCACATGTTGGTTCTCCATTGCATGTGATGTGGCGTGAGCATTCACTTTGACGTGGACTAGTGTCATGGTGTCGAGCAGAGGAGGAAAGCTAACAAGCCTTTTAGAACAAAGGTCGTTCTAGCATATAGATGCGTGGACACATAACAGTTGCAGACCATTCTATCCTTTAACGCTTGGGAATCTTCCAACGAACATTATGTCGTTTGATCGACAAGCTCGATGGTGAGTTAGATATGCTCTGCGCATATCTAGCGTGATGTGTATCCAGTTGTTGGCTCATCGAAAAGATCATAACCTGCAAACAAATTCATACACATATCAAACATGCTCCTAAATAATATCAAATTTAATCAATAAAATCATGAAATAATAATAATAAACCATAATTTGCATAAATCCAAATATATTCATACTTGAGTCTGAATGATAAGTTGTATGACAAAAATTTGTCAAAAACATGACAAAATGAATGTAAAAAACGGTAATTCACCAACAGAAAATTGTGAGAAAACTTAATATCAACAATGACATGCTACCAACATACTTATAACCCAAAGAGTGAAATTATTCCTTACCTTTCTTGTTAAGTTTTAACGAGTCCAAGAAAGTCAACTTGACTCTCTCTTTATTTTTTACAAGATTGAAGAGGAGAGAGAATAATGCTTGATAGGTCATTAATTTGTGGCTTTTACGAGCCCAAATTAGTAATTTCTCGTCAGTGCTTTGATATTTTTGAGAGTCTGAAAACTCCAAAGAAGATTCCAGGGGGATTCTTTTTCATAATTTTAGCCTCCTAAGTCCAAAAAAGTGTAAAACAATCCAAAGGAGAACTCTCTTAGATTCCAAAGAACTAAGGTATACATTTTTCATACTTAGTCGGCCGGGTCCGAAAAAGTGATCAGCTATAACCCAACTGGTGCTCCAAATGGAAGCACATATCCTTAGTTTAACAAGTGTGAAGGAAGGAAATATCACTCAGAAAGTTCCATTTATTTACAAGAATGGTACTGACAACAGTAAACTTGATGCTTTGTTCTAGGGTTTAGCAAGCATGACAAAGACATCATGAATGCTCGGAAAACTTTTCACGTTTAGGTCCAGAGCATGAAAATGAGAAAACTAAGATCGAACAAGTTCCTTTTCCGTAATTTTAGGCCTCCATGTCCAGAAAAGAGATAAAACTATGCCTAAAGATACTCTTCTAGATTCCGAAGAAAATAGAGTATTCCTTTTTTGTAAGTAATCCACATGGTCCAAAAAAGGGTTAAACTATTGCCGATGTGGATAATCATTCAATTTACCTTAATGAGTCTGAATAAACAAGTAGCTTGACAATCCAATCAATTTTAAGGAGTCATACTAGGGCTTAAACATAAATACATAAGGGAGGGGAGCCTTATAGTAACTGGTAGTTTGGTAAAAAGATACAAAATGAGGCTCATTTTGTCATGAAAAAGAACTACGAAGGCTACTGCAACCTAGCACAACTGCGACATGGGTACCAGAAAGATAATAAAATGTTCTAAACTAGGGTTACCCATGTAAAGGAGGCCCTATCCACAGAAGAAAAATGATGTTGCAAGGTAAAGAGTGGTTATTCAGAGTAGTCCATGGATGAAAATATATTCTAGTGTTTATTGAGGAATCAGGTAAATCTCCAAAATATGCAAGAAGGACTAGATCTACCCTATATGTGAAGGAAAACATAGTTTGAATCATCCACAACCTATAACAGCTAGGTAAAAACACATGGAATTACTTCAAAATGATATAAAAATGAGATTAGCTATAAAAAGTGGGTAAAAATTAGAAATTTTTACGATAAATAGTTCAAAATCAAAATAAAACATACCATTTTGACTTTTTTACCAAATTTATCCATTTTATCTCCTTACTTTGATCGATCGCTATGAGCAATTCGGTGGACTATTTTCGAATCCACGAAGTGCAGGTACTTCTTTTCTCCCTCTTCTTTAATTTCATGCTTTCCATTTTTAAAATTCATGGTCCAATTTGGATTTGTGGCCAGCCCTAAAGGCACCACATGGTAATAGCGGGTATCCTTCTTTGTACCCATGATTTCGTGTTTGAAGCGTGGGTCGGTAGTAGGACAACACGCGAATGGATCGTGAAATGCAGACTAGACAGTCCTGGTTACTGTGTTAGGTGGGTTTTTGTGCAAAATCTAATGAAAAATTGTGTTTTGGGAAGGTCACCATTGTCTTGGAATGGTGAGAAAGAGAGCATGAGGATATTGATCATCAAGCAATGGTTGATCCCATGACTTTGCAAGCTTTGCGAAGATGTGCACAAGTTTGTTTTCTTGAGACACTAGTGAGCTTGTAGGAACATGATATCGGTTGGTTTGACCTCCAAGTGGAAACCTTGGAACTAAATTTAGAATACATATACTTTATCATGGGATTGTCGCATAGGGGAGCACCTATGAACATGGAGGGTAGCGGTCGGGGTAGTGATCCTCTTAGTGTTAAAGACTATATCAACACTTATTGCCTATCCAGGACTCAAAAATCAGGGACATAAATCCCAATTGCACAGATCACTAGTTTTCCTTTGAAAGTTATAGTGAGCATCATCATCAGAGTAGCAGGGTCATCCACTTTACATGTAGCATCGAGCACATGCATGCGCATTGCGGTAGAGTTCTTGTGAGGATTACTATATGATTCGTGTTTGGGACTAGTATTGATAATGAAGAAACAACTATCTAACTACATGAGAGTTAGGATTAAGAATTTTGGATGCACGAGGATACTAGTATCTTTCTTCTTTGAGAGGGTTCATGCCCTCATTCCCGCAGTTACACTACCACCATGTCCACCCCGCAATCCTATACTCACGTGGTGGGGTGATATATTTATCCCACAGGTTGGTGGAGATGGAATCTAGAGGGGATATGATGATGACTTCTACTCTTGGTGGAGTAAAAAATTACCTTCCTTCAAGAAGTTCCCTTATGTAGCTTTGGATTTCATAGGTGATCTAGAGCTCATCCTCTCTTTTGGATGAGCATGGAAAGATATGGGTATGACTTTTTACTTTTTAATTATTTTTTTAATGAAATTGTGTTCATAAATTTATATATACATATGTACTTGAGTTTGGTATACCTTATGTTGATATGTAGATATAGGACCAATCTAGCCTGATGGACACCCCAGGATCTTCGTTCGATCGGTGGAGATTGGAGGTGATGAATCTATGCTTTAGGTAGTGGAGGGGTAGTTGGACAGCCTTACCCATGATGTCCCCACTTTCAGGATGGAGAGTATCCCTATGACGATCCAACAACATGTTGTTGGAGTTCCTCTATGTTGGTTACACCTTCTTCGAAGGGTAACCAGGTTGTATTGTGTTACCGAGAGGCTATATAGGAAGCCGTAGTCGAGGAGACTGAGGAGCACCCCTAGATCTAGGCATATCATGGATTTCGATCCTATTTTTAGTATTTTGATGTACTTATGGTAGGACCTTTGAATCAAACTCAATGTATTATGAACATATTTTACACAGACACACACACACACACACATATATATTCCTTGCTATTTACATGTGTTCCTAAATGGGCCTGTGTATTTTCATTTTTCAAAGTATGTGTTAAGTGCCAATCGAGTATATAATTTGTAAATGCATCAGTGATTGTGTTATGATTCCTTGAAATGTGATTATATGAAATGTATTCAAAATTCCTTTCAAGTAACCTAACTCTTAATAAATGGCATAATACAGTAGGGTGTCTCATCTGATAATCACCATCAAGCTAGGAAACCACTAGGTGGGAGTTAATCCTGACTTCTTGGTGGGTAATACCCCGCAACATAGTATCCCATAGAAGCTCAATGACTGCACTATATTAAGCCATATTATTAGTTTCAGGACCTAGGTAGGTGCTACCAGAGGAAACTAGTTGTCCTAAGGGTGCATAGATGACCCAGGTGGCTAAATCCAGATTACAAGCATGATGGTTGGTGCAATTAGCGAACCCTACAAACCACTCTGATGAAATATGAAACAACCAATAGACTATGTAAGAAAAACTACCTAGTAATTACCTATTGTACATAAACATACAATAATAATACAAGAAAAATTATCATTCCTAAGCATAATAATTCTTCAAGTAGAGCCCATTTTTGGGCTCCGACATCTTGTTACCATCGTAATCAATTAACTCATAAGCTCCCTTATTTAGAAATTTTGACAGGACATATGGGCCTAACCACATGGACTTAAATGTGCCTAATCTCAAGGGTTCCTTTTCTTGATCCCAAAGAAAGACAAGTTCTCCCTCGAAGAAAACCCTAGGTTTGATAGCTTTGTCATACTAGTTTTTGACCTGGATCTTATGAGCCTCATTTGCAGTGAGCGCATCTCTGCGTTGCTCATCTAGCTTCTATAAATGAAGCAAATGTTCTTCAATATCGGTAGTGTCGGGAAGCGCATGAATAGAAATTTTTCAGAGATGGTATATTGCACTCAACCGGTGTGACTGCTTCCACCCCATTTATGAGTTGGAAAGGAGAGAAGCCTTTGGAAGTATTCACATTCGTTTTATAATCCCAAAGTGTTGGATACAGCATAATGTGCCAATTTGACCTACTCGCATTTACTGTGCATTTAAGAATGTTTTTCAAGGTCTTATTGAATGCCTGAACTTGGCCATTCGCTTACAGGTAGAAGGAAGATGAATGGTCTTGACTAAACCATAGCATTGTGGTCAATTTGGTCATCAGGTTGTTCTGGAAGTGACTTCCATGGTCAGTGACAATCTACTTCGACATATCAAACCTAATATTGATTTTCTTGAAGATGAAGTATGTTGTCATTTCGCATTCGACCTTAAAGGTAGGAATTTCCTTTTCCCACTTCATAAAGTAGTCTACAATGACAATGACATACTTGTGCCCCCTAGTAGACACTGGGTTGCAGGTCATGAAATCAACCCCCCACTTAGTGAAGGTCCCCACCATGATCATGGGAAATAAAGTAGCAAGGTGTGACCGCATATTCCTAGTATAGAACTAACCAGGATGACAGCGCTTTATATCTTCAACAAAATCTTTAAAGATAGTGTGCCAGAAATAACCAACACATAGAATGTTCTAGGTCGTTGCTAATCCACTTTCCGCATTCCAAGATCTATGGCTCATAGCGCTTCTAGACAATATTTCATGAACATTTCAAATATCAGTATCATTCTCTACTATCAATTCAAGATTGCTTCACACATGATAAATATTTCATTGAAAATGTGAAATCTTCATATTCATTATATCTAGGCATGCTAAAATCTTATTTAAAAATATCACTAACACAGTTTTCAACATGTTGATTGCACTTTTCATAAGGAAAATTAGGATGACTCTCTTCATGTACATCACTAGGATGATTATCTTCTTTCTCATAAAAATAATGATTTGAATGTGGAGTGGGTTCTAGTTGCTCACCCTTCTCATCTTTCTCCTTGTGATTTAACCTCCCGTGGAAAACTGTTGTTTCTTCCATAGGTTGGGATTGATGGCATGATTGTTTTCCCTTTTCATAATCTATAGCTAAACATATCATATCCTCAATTTTTTTTTCTTGCTTAGATATTTTAAGCATATGTCTCAGCAATTCAGATGAAGCATAGCACAAAGGAAAACTGTCACTTTGAACACACCCACTATCTTCTCTATTCTCATCCTTTTGACCTTGGATTGCAATGGAATTTTCTTCATTAATAGACCTTGAACTTACAAAATCTACAGCTAGTATTTGAAGAAATTGCTTCTGCGAAAGGGGGATTCCTGATTGAACAACGGAATCCTCCTCTTATGGAAAAATTTCAGGAGTTGAATAATATGAGGAAGGATTTGATTAGAAGTCCCAAATCTCTCTTTGTCATACTAATATATACTAGAATGCTTCAAACTATCATCAGTTTCAAGGAAAGAAAATAGCCGGTGGAATTAGAGTTTTGGCTTATGTCAAATTCAGTCAAGGAAGACACTACCAACTGCTAGGAATTTTCTTGAATATCATGGCAATTGTTTTATCTTTTTTTTTGAGCTGGGTATTCATTTAATATCTCTAAAACCTCATCCATATACTGATTATCACCACATTTTTCTTTCACGTTTTCAATGAACTCTTTATCGTGTGTGCAACAATATTGAATTGACAGCAGAGAAGGATATTGATCTTTGAAATGTTCATGAAATACGACCCAGAACGTTTCCACCCAAGATCAATGGTCCACCAAAAAGATGGAAGAGGAAAAGGAAAGAAGTTTGTCTTTGGAAGTTAGAGTCCTGATTTCTGATTTCTGGAGTCCAAGATCTGACGGTAACAGAGAACTTCATCACAAATAAATGGCTTGGAAAGCAGCAAGAGGTGAAATCAGAAAAGGTAAAGTTTTAGGTTATAAAACTTTGAAAACCCGACTTTCACTTTCCATAGTCCAAGATCTACGGTTCATAACGCCTCCGTAAAATATCAACGGCTCGAAAAATAACGGAGAGGTGGAGATTGAAAGGCAGAAAACTTAAGGATTTGGTGGTGAAAGGTTGAAATTCTGAATTTCGCGATTCACTAGATCGTCAGTCTGGAGAGTTTCTGCAAAGATAAATGGTCCAGAAGAGAGAAGAGAGGTGGAGATCAGAATGCAGAAAACATAATAATTTGGTCATGAAAATTTAAAGTCCCTATTTTTATGATCCACAAGATCTACGGTTCAAGGATATCCCACATAAGATCGACGGTGCGGAAAGAAAAGGGGGGAAAGGAAAACATCCAAAAATGGAAGACACCAGATTTTGGTCAAGTAAAAGTAGAAGCACGCTTTCTGCAAACCTAAAATCAATGGTGGGGAAAATTTATATCTAATATTAACTGTGCAAATAAGAGGAACATGTGCACAAGGTAAGAAGACTTCCTGATATTTGGAAATAGGTAGGCCCCACATATTTCAATGGACCATATCACCCTTTATCTCAGATCAATGGTGGAGATTTATTTCATCGGTATGACATGCATGTTGAAAGTTGGAAGGGCGCCTGCACGATCAGAAACATGCATGAATGATGTGTCCCCTCCCCATTGGATATCGCACTCAGAAATTGGAGATGCAAAGGTCACTTTATGAAGCACGATGGTGCATTTTTCAACAGTGTGGATATAAGCAGGTAAATATCAATGATCCAGAAGATATTTTGTAGATGAAGATGCAGACATGAAGGAAACCATTGCAAAATATTGAAGGAGGTTTTGAACCGTTGTTTTCGATCAAGCAAGCCTGAATCCCTACTGTAAAATTTCCTTAATTGATCCATCATGTGCGTCTCAGCATGCTTTCCTGTTTTGTTTATGATCATGGCAAATCTGCCATATCATTGAATTTGTTATGATTTTGATTCGTACATGTAACTGAATTTGGCCATGTTTTGAGGTTGGTCTCGAGAGCCTATGATACTATAAATATACCCTCAATAAAGGTATATGAGGTTGGAACCCGTGAGGTTAAGGGTTGTGTATTTTGATATTTGCCCTTAATAATCAATTTACATAGCCGAATGTTGGCCTGTTACTGCAAATATTCCTGTGTATATCGTAGTTACAGTCTATATTTTCCCTTATTGTGTGCTTGTCTTCCTATTTAACTTGCCATTATGTTTTCCTCATATCTGGAATGAGTGTATAATAGTTCAAAATTCATATTGTTATGCTTTGGCTATTGTTTTCATGTATTCACCAATCTTTCTTACCAAAGTTGATGGAGAATTCATCTCCTCAATTCTCTGTATTGATGGACTGTCATTCTTTCTTCTTTATCACCAGACCAACAACATTTTTACTGTAACTGAATGCTACCTTTCCTTTGTAGTATTTCCCATGCAAATAGTTATTTGATTCTTTTAAGTATTTTTGACTCTATAGACAAATGTACGCTTGTTTTTTTTCAACCACCAACACATCTAAATTTTATTTTGTTTGTGTATATGGTCCTGATAAAAATCTATGAGAGATCCCTCTCTAGAAAGGAAGATACGAGCTTATTTTCTTAAAGTGGTTCTTTTATTACCTTTTGATTTACCCTTTGCAACCTAGGGTACAATTCTGAGTGCTAACAGTAGTCTAGAGTGAGAATGAAATACTTGTTCCCCCTAGTAGACATTGGGTTACACGTCATGAAATCAACCCCCCACTTAGTGAAGGGACTCGCCGGGATGGTGGGAAATAAAGTAGCAAGGTGTGATTGCATTTTCCTAGTATAGAGCTGACAAGGATGACAATGCTTTACATCTTCCACACAATCTTTAAAGCTAGTGGGAAAGAAATAAATGGCATGTAGAATGTTATGGGTTGATGCTAGCCCAGATAAATGACTCCCACACACTCTGCTATGGGAATCATTTAGTACATCCTTCGCCTCCTCGTGGGTGAGGCACCGATGCAAGGTAGAATCCACCCCTCGTCGATATAAGCTATCGTCGATGATAAGGTATTTTTTTGTATTAACTTGCAACTTACACCAATATTCCCATGAGAAGGTCACGGGACACTTGAGAGTCTAGAGATATACTAGGATATCTCCATACCAGGGATCATAGGTCACAATTAAGAAAACGTACTCATCCAAAAATTCTTCTTCTATCACTATAGTCTCTTCATTCGGGAATTCTGAGACCAATTCCTTGAACACTAAGGATTTCTTAGAATTAGCGAACTGGAAATCCAAGTCAAAATATTTGAGAATGATGATCCACTTGTTAAATTTTTCCCCAATTATTCGCCGGGATAAAACATGCTGGAAAGGATTTACATCCACAACCATTGTGGTTATCCTTAGCATGATATAGTTTCTTAGCCTCTGGACAACATAAACCACAGCCAATTCTAGTTTTTTGACATGCGGGTATCTTAGTTCAGGACCTACTAAAGCATGACTAAGATAGTAGACAACATGCTATTAGAGGTTTTCATCCTATTGAACCAGTACCACTCCTATCGTTGACTCGGATGCACCCATATACTATATAAGATATTAAGTGTATTCCGGTGGATGTAAGAGAGGAGATGATAGTAAATCCTAATTCAATGCCTAGAAAGCATGTTGTGTGGCTTCATCCCATAGGAATGGGGTATATTGCTTCAACAAGCACATGAAACCCTTTGTGATCTTCGCATAGTTGACTATAAACCATCGAAGGAAATTATATTTTCCCTGTAGACTCTATAGTTTCCTGATAGAATGAGGAGGAGGCAGGTTTAAAATGGCCTCAACATTTAACGGATCCACCTATATGGCTTTATTAGACACTATGAATCCGACTAGCCATCCTGAATCGATGCAGAAAACACACTTATGGGGATTTAAGAATATTTTATAATGGCTACATCATTCAAAAATTAAACGAAGCTGATATGGGTGGTCCTTCCTCTTGCGAGAATGGGTAGGAAGATCATCTAAGTAAGGATTGACAACCTGATTTATGTCATGGAAGGAAAAATTCATTGCCCACTGAAAGGTAGCTCTGGTGTATTTCAAACCAAATGGAATCTTCTTATATGCGAAATTCCCCAAAGGAAAAAAAAAGGCCATCTTGTGTTGGTCTTCTGGTTTGATTTGAATTTGATTATAGACCGAAAAATCATCCATGAATGAAAATACCTCACTACCCACACAAGCATCAATGATTTGATCGATGAATGGTGTGGGGTATTTATCCTTGGGACCTACCTTGTTTAAATCATGAAAGTTAGTACAAACCTGTATGGTCCCTTGTTTTTTTTCTACCATAACGAGATTGGATATCCATTCTGTTAGGGAGATTGTGTTAATAAACTCTGCTTTCAGTAGTTTTTACACCTCATCCTTAATAGTTGTCGCTTTTCATGGATTTACTGGTATGGACTTCTGTTGAAGAGGTTTTACATTGGGGTAGGTACGGATCTCATGTTCAAAAATAGATGGATCAATTCCTGGAATATCCTCATATGACCAGGAAAATACGTTGCAAAATTCCTTATACAAGGAAGTATAAATGGAAATCTCTTTCGAAGAACGGTTTACACCAATATGTACATTTTCCACAACATTGGTTTTCGCAAAGATGTTAATCCGAATCATGGTGGATATGTTTTCCATATTCCCCTCGGAAAATACCCCCTCCTTGGGAAACGTATAAATACATATCAACACCCTCTACAAGTCTCACATGGAACTATGAATTCTATATCTTGCTTAGTTCAGGAAGGAAGAAGGACTTGTGATGAAGGTCTTCACAAATATTTTCTATTCTAATCATGGCTTCTAGAATGGCTTCATAGAAAGGAAAACCATATCCAAGAAATCCTAGGAATATGTGGAGTTCTCCGACCATGAAGTGAGGTAATCTTCATCTGAATCTTCTAATACTGGACGAGTCGCGATGGAATCAATTGCAACATTAAATATAGCTTGGTAAGCTACTTATGTTGTTGATAAGGGAACTTGAGGTTCTTCCTATAAGGGTGGGACCCAGGGGTCAGTTAACAGAAGAGATATTATTCCTAATGCTTGTTGAACCTAAGTATTTTATAGGAGCTAGTATAATGAATGTGCCCATCAGTGATGTATACATTCCAACTCCCACATTTTTATTGGCCAATTTCAACTAATCAATCAATGGTACTATGGATTCACTGGTTTCCAAATGACCCTTCTAATTAAAACCCGGTTGGTCAACTGTAACCAACTTCCCTTCATGTGGAAAGATTAATACTCAGAAGACAGATGAAGGAATAGCACACATAGTGTACATCCAACTTCTCCCCAAAAGAAAATTATCGTCCAAAGGATCATCAACCACTTTGACCTCAACCGAGACTGATTTCACTACCAACTTTATTTTGAAATCTAGTAGGATACCATGCATATGGAAATTCCTTTCATCGAAATAAATAAGAAAATTGTTTTATGGGACCAAGTTCTAGGAGCCCAAATATTTCCAACAAGACGTCGACATAACACATGTGGAAACACCCTCATCAACCATTGTTTGTCCAATATTTTTTTTGCCATGGACAACATCGATTGAAAAGGCCACATGGTATGGTAGGCGTATTTTAACCTCAGAAAGCTTAAATTTGGCTAGAAGGCTCACCGAGTCCATACTACCTATAGCCTCTAAGAGTGCATCCCTTTGAGAAGGACAACTTTGTAGCACTTCTAGAGTAGACATTGCATAAGGTGTTTGGGATAGGTCTTCTACCACATAGTAGTCAGAAGCATCCCTTGCATTAGGGTTATGAAATTTATTATTGAAGACACCTTTAGGTATCTTTGGCATAGGTTCAGTTGGTTTTTCAATGGTAAGAGGGGTTGAAGTTTCGGCAATAGACTTACCTTTCTCTTAAGCCTCTGATTCATAGTTTTTATTACTTGTCTATAAGAAAGTACTGGATTGGACCATGTTGATATAATTATGATCAGTAGGAGCACTAGGTGTTCCCCTAGAATATTTTGAGCCAAAAGCTACATTCTATCCTTGGGGAAATCGATCCTTCAAAATAATCGGTTGGTGTTGCTTAAGAAGCTTATGTGCTTGATCTATTTAGGGGCATTGATAGTTAAGATTATCTCCTCGGCACAAATTGCAAGGAAATTTAACGTTCTTATTTTCTTTATTACCCCCCTAAGAGTTATTCATGGGTTTTTGTTTATTTTGTTTCCCCTCACCCTTCTTCCCTTTGTTCTTTTTCCCACCAGGCTGCCGATTTCCCTTTTGGGAAGACTGTGCTGAATATACATTAACATTTTGTGATGAGGGAGTGGCATCCTTGGTTTCCTCCTCTACATACTGTTTCACTGACAACTCATGGAGATGCTTAGCTAGTGATTCTATTGTGGGTGTACTTACTGAACAAACCACACCATCGACATGGGGTCCAAGCTTGGGTTTCTCAAGCTCGTTAGTAGACCTTGGTGCATCAAGGATAATCTCATAAAGAATCCCAAACTAAGCATAGATCAGATCTAGTTGTTGGGCCCTCAAAATTTATTCTTTCTCCATGATAACTCTCAATGTGGACACGTCATTTTAAATATAATGAAGTAAATAATTCAAGAACCACTCCGATAATAACTTGGGAGGAATGTTGGATTTGATAAGCCTCTTTCTTCTTCTCCACTACTGAATGTGATCAGATATATGAGTGGCCTTATTTTTTGGAAAAGTCGACAAAAGGTATGTGACGACATCAAATTGAACATGAAGTTGAAAATGATTCAAGATCATGGTAGCTAATTCAAGGAAGATATCATACACAGATGACGGGATTTCAATGTACCACTTAGCCCCTACATTAGTTAATTTTCTTCGAAATAGCCTCAACCGAGTGGAGTCATTTTTTAGTGAGTTGGAAGAGAACCAAAGATTAAATGTGGTGATATGAGCACCTACATCCTCACTAGTTTTCCCTTCAAACTTTTGAATGTATGAAGGTAATTTTATGGGAACATGTGGCCATGCCACATTATGGTGCACAGGGCCATTCATTAGTTTAGACAAAGCTTGCAAGTTTAAAGTTTCTAGGAAAGGAATTTTTGGCCGAGCCAAAGTTTGGTATTGAGGAGTCTGGGGTGAGGAAGTACCTTCCCCATGGATCCCAAAAGAAAAGGTGGGGTTTCCCCCAACCACCAGTTGTGATGTAATAGCACTATTTTGAAATGAATTTCAAGGTATTACTGACCTGCGTTGTTTGCTAAGTTGTTTGGCCATCTCCAGCTGAAAATAGAGTTTGAAAAGTAGGAGCTGAGATCCCCCCACTAAATATTGAAAAAGGAGAGCTCCCAAATGGAGCAGCCAAAAACTAACTGGAGGAATGAAAACTGAAACCTGTAAATATGTTTTGGTTACCAGATGACACACCAACATAAGTAGGTGATGGACCTACATATGGTGCGGATGGAGGAATATGATCTCCATTCCACAGAAATCCTTGAACAAAATAAGTGGACCCACACGGACCACTTTGATCATTCTACATGAAAGGAGAAGAAGTATAAGGTCCATTGGGTATTCCAGTGACCACCCCACTAGGATGACCTACAACATTAGAAGGTGTTAAGGGATTAACCACTTGAAAACTTAATGAAATAGGTGCATTAGATGCACTATGTCTTGGATTACTCACTGGGGGAGGAGAGACTCTATCAGCCATCATGGTTGAAGTGAGAGTAGACATGCCTTCTCTAGAACTAGACATATCTCAACTCAAAGGAACACCAGATTCTGGTGAACAAAAAGGATGGACTTGGACTATCACAGGGTCACTCAAATCAATAAGAGGTGTATTATAATTTCTAGCAAACTCCTCATCTTCTATATATTCTATCTCTTCTGGAAATTCTTCTTGAGATGTCTAAGTTCCAGTTCAGCTGGAACTTCACTAACACGGATTGGTTCAAAATAACCATATGTGTCAAGTCTTTACCTTTGAGGTGGTGGTGGAGAATCCATTGTTGAAGATGGAGGAATTTTTTTCAACCTTCTAAACCTACGGAGAGGATGGACCTCCATAGCTAAAAATTTAGAGCATGCACCTAAAAGGTCAAACTAAGACACAAACAAACCAAAGAGAAAACACTAAAAATATCCTTAGTCTCACAAAACCATGTAGGAGATATATATATACACCTTCCAATGGAAATTATGGGATGATTAGGGCCCAAAACCAACAAGTGAAGATTGGAGAGTAGTTACTTGGCATCTCGTGATGAGTTTTCTGGGTGAAAGTGCTAGATCACCCAACCTCCCTCCCAAATTATCAACCAAGGTTACCTTCCAAGTCTACCCTAGGATCACTGAAAATAGCCTTCCAATTCCACCCGTGTAAGAACCTAAGGTCTAGAAACTAAGGATACTAAATTTATAATGAGAGTCTGGAGAAACAATCATTGGAATGACTTATTTTCATGGGAATGGTATCTAAGCCCAAAATTCTAACAATATCGACACCTCATGGGGCCCAAGAATTGGTATTGAAAGAACCCTCATATGCACAATAATCTTGGTTTATATTTGAACAAGGTATTGGAGGGGTATCTATGCAACCAAGATCGCACAAGGCCTCGTGCTTGACTCCTGTGTGAGAGTAGCTTTCTGTTTTCTCTCTTATAAACTTGGGTTTACGTAAATATTGGCCATTATTTCTGAAATCAAAATGCTCTTGTATAGTTAAAATTCCCTAATCCAAGAACCTAGCCTAAGCTAGTAGATGATAGAACCTATACAAAGAAAGATTACTAATAAATTTTATATTAAGCGTTATTTTTAACACTTTATTACTTAGAGGTGGGGAAGTGAGACCTAATGTTGTTTTGACTCAACATGTGAAAGAAAATATGATGTAAAATTTCAAAAAAAATGCAATTAACAATGCTTTTTTCCTTTTTATTTTTATGAAACAAAATGAAACTTTTAAATAAATTTAGAAACACAAGACTTTTAATTTTTTTTTCTGAAAATAATGGAAAAACAATACTGCAAAGAGCCTAAAACTAGGGCTAACTATGCAACTAAAACTGCATTTTTTGTTTTTCTTTTCAAAAAAATCAAATTTTGATGCAAATGAATTCAACTAAGTTAAGATAATTGAACATGTATAAATGCAAGTCATAGCATTCATATCTTTAAAGTAACAATCTTTGACAAGCAAAGCAAAGATGACTCAAACCCTAAATGGACTGAACTACCCACTTCAAAATACAAGTAGATCAAAACTTGGAAAAAGTGACAAACCTAGACCACTACTAAAGAAATCAAAGGAAGACCAGTGTAGTGGAACGACTAACAGAGACTAGCAACCTACAGAAACACTAACACTTGAACCAAAAGAGCCAAAAAGGAAGGACCTAAACCACTCACACATAGAGATTCAAAATTAACTCACCCAAAAAGACACTTTATCGACAAGTAATAGTGAAATGCTTTTACTAACATCACAACACAATGTTAAAGAAGAAACCCTAAAGGTACCCAAGGAGTCAAAATGCCAAAAAAGGAAAAACCCTAGCAGACTAAACTAAACCTACAAGAAACCATGACTGTTACTTAAACAACCCGCGAATGAACCGTGACTATATGTACATTCAACCCACAATTACAACATGCAACCGTGACTGTATATACTAGAAACCCGTGATTACAATAAAATAATTTCAAACAAAAAAATGATGGAAAAGGGATCCTAAGCACCAAGCACTATTGGATGAAAGAAAAATAAAATAAATACACTTATAGAAATAGAAAGAGCATACTAGAATGGAAAAACTAAGGAATAGACCCAAAACAAGCTAGACTCCCCAGTGGAGATGCAAGTTTTGTTGTTCGTGGATTCTACCTTATGACATAAGGTTTTGGGGTCACCAACGTACAAATGTATAACTTACAAACATACAGTATTCTAGAGATAGATGTAAGAGGAATAGTGAATTAAGCACTTGCACCTTATTTATGAAGGTTTATCCTAGCTTTAATCCTTTCTCCAAATGCTCCAAAAGCTCCAAGGTTCTCAACACCTACAAAAGAGATAGATACATTCCTACAAAGATCTTATATTTTATATAAATATAAATGAAACATTAAAATTGCATATAAAGAAGATGAAAATATATTTCATAAATAATAACACATAAGAACATTGATGCACCAATTGTGGAAGAAAATATCTCTTTATTAATAACTAACAGGAAATGATACAACCTCTATCTAAGACAACCCCTCCTCTATTATCCAAGGACCTGAGTTCTTTTGCTCCAATATCCAAAGGTATTCCTCCAGCATAACATTTATCTTCTAGCATGATCCCCTATCCTCTACCCATCCCTTCTATTTATACTTGATAATCAGGGGGGTTACGAAGGTTGGGATGGTTAGGAAATTTGGGGATGTTATGATTTCAAACCCAACTGTACCTAACTAATCATGTTATTATCTTTTAATTTTTGTCTTAATGTGCCTGCAGGTACATATACAAGTAGGTCGTGAATGGATCATGACTCATGTGAAGAGAAATCACGAATACATCTTTTGATCATCTAACAGTGGGTTGCATATGTGGCTACCCGCAAATGACTCACGACATGCAATGGAAATAGTCACGATTACAATTTGAGCTCATTAAAAAACATGGAAAATACTGGAAGGAACAATGTGTATCAAGGAATATCTTCATCTATAAGTTTTCAGAAATTTATATCCATAATGTACTTTTGTGTATGGATGTATTCAGTGTTAGTACTCATATAGAGAAGTAGCATTTAATAGTCAAAACTATCCTCTTCCATATTTCCTCTTCATTGGAATTATTGTCCTTGAATATGCGACTGTTTCTTTCCTTCCATAGAATCCATAATAACATCCCTGGGAAGATCGTCCATAAAGTGCCCAAGATTGGGTTTTTAAATTCTTTCAAGTTCCATTCTTTGAGAGTTAGATCTGGTTGACAAGTGAAGATCCCAAGTATTTAGATGGTAAATAACCTTTAGCGAATCCTAGGATCTACAATATGTTCCTCTAGGTAACCTTTGGGGTGTTGAAAAAGAAGACCTGCAATTTTTCTGGGTTGACTTTGAGCCCCGGTGCCTTAGAAAAACGTGTTAGGCTTATCTTGAAGGCTCTTGCTTCTTGGACTGAAGGGTGCCCCATTATCATTGTGTTATAGACAAACTGCGAGTGAGTTTGCTTGTTCATCCCCTCATGGATATTTAACCCGCTTACATCTCCCATGGATGATTGGTCTTAGATTAACATGTTGAGACCTTCTTCCATTAATATAAAGAGGACTAGAGAGATGGGGTACCATTGACATATTCCCCGGGTTGGGTTCATAATTTGAGTGGGTGAAACATTCAGCAAGATGGAGTGGAATGGAGAAGTAACCATGTTTGTGGTCCACTCAATCCATTCTCTTCTAAAATCAAAATCCCCTAACATACCTCTCATGTATTTCCATCTTAGATTGTCAAATGCTTTAGCTTATCCAATTTTACTAACATGCCTGGTTTTTTGGTGGATTTCATATAATCAATGGTTGCATGGAACAAGATGATTCCATCTAGAATCTGTCTTCCTTGAACAAATCACGATTGTTCTGGGATGATCAGACTTGGAAGAATTGACTTTAGTCTATTGGCAATAACTTTTGAGATGATTTCATAAATAAAATTGCACACGGAATGGGTATGAACTTGGCAGGATTGTTGTCTCCTTCTACCTTGAGAACAAGGTTCAGGAACATCACATTAAAATCCTTTAGGATTCCCTGAAATTTCCTTGATTCCTCTAGTATTTCCCATACTTCTTTTTAAAATAGATCCTAAAAGTGATGGAATAAGTTGGATGTGAAGCCATCTGTCCTTGGATATTTCCCAAGTGTCATTTGATTCATAGTCTCCTCCACCTCTTGAAGGTTGATGGGATTTAACAACATTTCAATATTGTGCTCTTAGGTGACAACCCTTGGTATGATTTTGGTGATTTTTTCAATATCTTGATCCCTATCATCTTGATCTTCAGGAATGATTCCCCTAAAGTGTTGGATCGATTCTTCTTCTATTTCCCCCCTATTTTCTACCTTCCCCCCCAGTATTCCTTAATTTGTGGATATTCAACATTTGATGGATTTAGATCATCATGTTAAGGAAGAATTTGCTATTCCGCTCTCCTTCCCAAAGCCATTAGTTTCTTGACTTCTGTTTCCAAAACATATCCTCCTATATTTCTTGGGATCCAAGCAGAGTGAGGAGATATTTCTCATGTTGTCTAAGTTATTATCCCCACCCTTCATATATACATTTTCTTTGAGTTTCCTATAGGATTTCTATAATCCTTTTATTGTCCTAGAATATGTTTCCAAAGTATTCTTTATTCCACGTGTGGATCCTAGCTTTTAGAGACTTCACCTTCTACTGGAATTAATACATCCTTGTCCCCATGAGGGGTACCATCTCCTGCCACCATTTCCATACCAAGGACTCAAATTCTGTATTTTCAATATAGAATCTCTCAAACCCGAACAATCTCCTGATTGGGTGATCAAACCAATCCCACTGTAGGCATATAGGCTAGTGGTATGATCTTGCTATTGGGAGGACATTGGATGATATTTCTCCTATTTCGTTGGCTATGTCCTCTGAGTTAAGGAATATGTCTATTCTATATGCCACATGGTTCACTCCTCCTTGTTGATTGTTCCAAATATACCATCCATTTCTAGTCTCAATATCTACTAGTTGACTTTGTTCCACAAAGTCTCTAAAAGCTTCCTAGAATCTATCCATAATCCTCTGCCCCCCTTCTTTTCTCCCAGTGAGATCATTATATTTATATCCCCACTTAATATCCATGTACTATCCCCTTTGACCTTTTAACCAACTCAAGAACTCTATAAAATCTCGTTTTGGGGGAAAGAACTCGGGCCATACATGTTCTCTAGGGTTCCCCATAGCTCGGTTTCTAGACTAGTGAAACTTGCTAATAGCAAGAAGTGATTCACCCTCCAATATGTTAAAAATATTGATTCAGGGTTCCATAGAATCTACATTCCTCCTACCGTCCTCGTGGCATCCACCACCATAGCCTTACATCCCTTCTGAATCCTCTGTCCTAACTTATCGAGGGTTTCCGATTTACATTTTGTCTCCTGTAGGAATAGAATATATGGTTTCTATTTTTTTAACTTCCTTGTAATTGTCTTGGTATGGTTGCATCCCCTTGTGTTCCATTATATTATCTTCATTGGTTAACTCTATTCACTTCAGAGAAAGCTACTACTGTTGTTGGGTATTGGCCTGAATCTATTATTTTAAGCCCTACCTCTGTGTTTGTTGATGTATTTGTAACTTTGGAATGTATTCACTTGTATATATTATGTATTTTACCTCGATATTTCTTCCGGAAAGTGTCTATAATGTATTTCAGTCATGTCATGCCTAGATATTCCTATTGGGAGATTCAATAATCTAAACAAGTCATGTAAAGTCATTGTGGTTAACCCTCCTATTGATCAAGGGTTAAAGTCCCCACAGTTGTGGGGCACTAGGGTTATTATTCTCTCCTAGATAAGTCAGCCCTAGGTGAGTTAATGTAAGTCACTTCATTAGTACCCTAGTTGTGGTTACTCGAGCTTACATAACCGAGTTAGGATTACTCGAGCATATATAACAGAGTTAAAGGTTATGTGAACGAATGAATATAAATAGAGAGTGAAGCTCTCTATTTATAATACACACACACTCACTCACTGGGGCGCATGAGTGAGAGAGGAGAAGTTGGTGGGACAAGAGAGAGAGAGAGACTACTACTGTCAAGAGATCATCTTACTGTTTTTTGGGTTTTTCTTTTGGTTCTGATTCTATCTAGTTAGAGGAAGTTGTGGGGTTTTCTCCTTTATGGTTTCCCCAAGGAAAATATTTGTGTCTATTGTCTCTTGTGTTTGATTGATGTGCTTGTTATTATCTCAATTAAATATCCTAAGATAACGCTAGCTTGAATGATAAAAATCTAACATGGTATCAAAGCTAACTTGAGAATAATACATTATGCAGCCACAGAATCTAGGGATTCATACTTTTTGGGTCTCTCTCCACAATCCATCAGCAAAAGTATGCTAGGCTAACTCTCCATTGAAGGGTGCATCTTTCTGTCGAAGCGGAATTCAATTCTGAGCATTTTCAGTTTTTCATGTGGGAAAATAGGGATTTTTATAGAAGAATGACTTTTGAGTGAGCCTAGCACAGGATTTCTCTCCTCGTAAAAATCGTATTTTAGAGACCTAGGTCGATATTTTTAGTTGGGTGTTACTTCGGGAAAGTCAAACCCTAGTTTGACCTTGAGCTGGAAAAACCCTAAATACTAAAACTGATGAGTTTTGGTAAAATCACTATATCTCAGGATTACAGAAGTCTCATGGGTCGAAACTTTCACACAGAGAAGATAAAATATTGATGTACACTTTTTTTTAATTTTCTACCTCAGATTCGCTATATTCTAGGAGATATGATTCCTCCAAGTTAGGGTTCCAGCCTCTCCCACGATTCATCCCCAAACAGAACACCTGGGGCTAATTGCTATATCTCGGGATACAAAGGTCCAAATGCAATTTTTGAAGATGTTCCAGGAAGGGAAAGGACTTTAATTTATGTGGTCCAAGCTTCAGATCTATAATATGAAACAGTGACACATGGACGTCCGTACAACTTCGCTATGTAGAACAGTCCTGAAACAGGTCACCTTGGGAAAACGCTCATAAGTCTCGATTGGGGAAACCAATTTTGATGAAAACTATGGTGTTGGAACCAAGACAGGTGAGGCTACCTTAGTGAAAAGTTTTAGACATATATTAGCAATAATTTTGGAGATACCACAGAAACAATATTAGGAATTTCTGTAGAAGAAATTGGAAAACTAGGGCTTCCTATTCCGGGAGCTTCTCTCCACTGTTTTTAGAAAAGGAGTACATTAGATAGCTCACTTTGAAGAGGTATATATTTATATCCAATAAGATATGAAATATTCCAAGTTTTGAAAATTATGGTTTCTCTAACAAAACCTTAATCATCCAGCTTCGGAACCAAGACGAACACCTCAAATCGGTAAGATTTAATCTTTTGCTATTTTCATTTGAGGTTCTCATTTCAAAGTGATCTATCACATCAGTTTGATGATAAGATTGTTGAAGTTGAAAACTTCCAAGCATGGAAGTATATGATCTCTCTGGAGAAAATGAATTGAACACCTACATAATTAGAGAGGTTCCAGTTCCAGAGGGAGATGAGGCTAAAAGCCTTACACCAGAAGAGCTTGGTCAAGGCCAAAATGATCATTGTTGATCCAATCACAGATCACCTTATACCACAAGTGTCTTCCCTAAAGACACCGAAAGAGATGTTTGATTCCTTGACCAATATATTTGAAGGGAAGAACATAAATAGGAATATAATTTAAGAAAATAGTTGAAGAATGTGAAGATCCAGAATGCAGAGACCATACAGTCATACTTTACGAGGGTCTCTCAAATCAAAGAACAACTTGAAGCAGAAGAAGAAGAAGTGGAGAATGCAGAAGTTGTGATAACCACCTTGAATGGCCTCCTAGGATCATGGGATTCATTCATGTGAGGAATGTGTGCCAGAAGGTGTGGAAATTAAGGCCAGCAATAGATTAATTTTACTCACAACAATTAACAATTGATCATGCACAATTGCTCACAAAAGAGACTGAAAATGGAGCTATAACACTAAACTGTATTATGTAAGTGTACAATAGCCAAACCTGTAATAACATAGGCTTATGAATAAATAGAATACATAAGGAAATCAAATGCATGAGGAAGCATCCAAATCTAGCATAAAGCAGGCTTACCAAAAATAAGCAAATCCCCCATAGGTGTAAAAAGCCGATCCCAAATCTGTCACGGAGCTCACAAATTGGAAAGGGCACATGGGAAAGCTAAAGAGTGATGAAATGGCAGCTCATACATGCTTTTTCATGGAGAAAAGAGTGGAGGATGAAGAGGACAAAAAACTAGTTCACCTCACCTAGTCTAGCTTTCCTATGTGCCTTAAAACACTGAAAAAGCAGGCAATAAAGCAGAAAAAGCAGATAGGCGCCTAGGAGGCCAGGAATAAAGAATATTTGATTCCTAAGGCTTTCCCAAGTGCTACATGAGTCAAATATGGAAATTTTGACCTCTATGGATAGGCAAATAGCAACTTGCACAAGGTGGGACACATGAACTATGCAAATAAGACAAAAATAAATAAATTAATGTCTAAGTGGATAAACTATGGGTTGATTATTATAACACCCCCCCTTAAGCATGACTTTATGAGTAATATATCAAAAATATAGGGCCTAGAAACAAGGCTTAGTCACCCTTTACATACTGCATGTCCAAATAAACAAGGAAAGAGGCAAAACCAACTTGGGAAAATCCTCCCTTAAACATGGACTGTAAACAAAATTGTAGAATATTGTCTTCACTCATGATTTCACAGCATGATCAGCAATCCCTAGAAGTGATTTGAGATTTCTGAAGGTCTTCTCACAAAATGCTTTGGTGAAGATATCAGCTACTTGTTCTGAAGATGAACAGAAGAGTAGGTGAATGGTGCCATCATGCACAAGTTCTCTGATGTAGTGCATATGGATCTCAATGTGTCTGGTTCTCTGCTTCTGAACTGGATCCTTGCAGATTCGAATGGTACTCTGGTTATCATACTATATGGTAGTTGAGTACTCAGGTTCGAAACCACACTCTCCAAGTAAACCCTGCAACCATAAACATTGAGTTGATGCATTAACAACTCCTCTGTACTCTGCTTCTATAGATGAGAGTGCAATGGCACTCTGTTTCTTGCTTGACCAGCTGATTGGCCCTTCTACAAGCATGAACACATATCCTGAAGTGGAATTTATGTCTGTGCTATCACCTGCTCAATCACTGTCAGTAAATCCAATCAACTCAAGATCATATTTTACCTTATAGAAGATCCCATGTGTCCTTGTTAACTGAACAAAGTTTAGGATCCATTTGGATGCTTTCCAATGGATCTCTTGAGGCTGATACATGAATATAGAAGCCACACTTACTACATAACAAATATCAGGTCGAGTATGTGTCAAATACAACAAACAGCCAATCAATTGCCTATACAGTGTATTGTTTACCATAGGTGAAGAATCAGCTTCTTCCAACTTTACTCTTGAAAGGAAAGGAGTTTTGCTTGCTTTGCAATCCTTCATTTTGAATTTTTTCAGCAATTCCAAGGCATATTTAGACTGGTGCACCTTGATTCCAGCTTTGGTTTGAGAGATCTCAAGCCCCAAAAATTGACTTAAGAGCCCCAAATCTGTCATGGAGAAGGCTTGGTTCATAGCTCCTTTTAAGGAAGCAATCTCAGCCTGTGAGCTTCCTGTAATGAAGAGGTCATCAACATATAACACAATGATCATTAATGAACCATTAACTAACTTCAAATAGACATTTGGATCTGATTTTCACCGAAAAAAATTCAATGATAGCAAGAAGCTATCAATCTTGGCATACCAAGCCCTGGGGGCTTGCTTTAGCCCATACAATGACTTTCTCAACCTGCACACAAGAGAAGGGTTAGTAGAAAAACCTTGAGGCTACTGCATATATATATCCTCAGTGAGATCTCCATTCATAAAGGCACATTTTACATCCATGTGATGTACCTCCCATTGCCTTGAGGCTGCAATGGCTAGAGCTAGCCTGATGGAGTCCATTTTTGCCACTGGGGCAAAGGTCTCATTGTAATCTATGCCATGAACCTATGAGTAGCCCTTGGCTAAAAATATAGCCTTGTACTTCAGTGGTGAACCATCAGCAGCAAATTTGGTCTTATAGACCCACTTACACTATACTAGTTTTCTCCCTGGGGGAAGATCCACTAGCTCCCATGTGTTGCTCTTCTGGAGTGAGCTGAACTCCTCCTTCATGGCTGTTTGCCGTATTGGATCTCCTGATGCTTCTTCATATGTTTGAGGATCAGACTCCACCATCAAATAGCATTTTTCAGTAAACATAGGATCCTTCATGCACAGACCACTCTCAAATTGAGATCTAGTCCTCCTTGGGTCATTGGGATCCCCAGCTAGCTCACCTGCTGCATGTAGTGTCTTGGCTGCCCATTTTGGCCTTTTGGGGATGTTAGGGTCTGAAATAAACTCATCTCCATCAGACAAATCAGAATCAGCATGTTCAACAAACTCTTTACTTACTTCTTGAGGTTCAGGTGGTGAAGAGGCTTCACCAACTTCCACTTCTGCAAGGGGTTCTTCTTCAAACTGAACACACCTTTCGATGAAGGATTTATTTTTGTTCAAATTCATCAACTTGTACCATTTTGAATCTTTAGAGTATCCAACAAAAAAGACACTCTTGGCTTTGGGGCTGCAAATCCTTCCTCTTCTCTGTCGGGATTCTAGCCCATGCCTTTATGCCAAAAATCCTGAAATGGGTCACATCTGGCTTGTGCCCACTCCATGCTTCGAAGGGAGTCATACCATCAAGTTGTTTGTGAGGCACCCTATTCTAGATATAGGCTGCACAGTTGATAGCTTCGGCCCAGTACTTTGGTGGCAAAGCTTTGGCCTCCATCATGCATGTTGCCATCTCCTTCAGTGATCTGTTCTTCCTCTTAGCAACACCATTTTGCTGTGGTGTGTAAGGGATAGAATGCTGCATCTGAATACCTACATCTGCACAATATTTAACAAACTCAGACTTGAAATACTCACCACCATTGTTAGATCTTAGGGCCTTGATTTTTCTTCCAGACTGGTTTTCAACCAAAGCCTTAAAGACTTTGAATAGGCCAAAAACTTCAGACTTGTGTTTCAGGAAGTGAACCCAGCAATACCTGGAAAAGTCATCAATGAAGGTCAATGCATAATTGG